>CM076572.1:679861887-680332705 GCA_034641835.2 Pinus albicaulis | reverse complement strand
CACATCACTGGATTCAAGGAAGCACTCTCTGACATGGTTGAAAGGGATACTAATCTAGAAATTATCCTTGGGGATAATGCCACATATCCCGTGAAAGGGACAGGGATTGTGACCCTCCACTTGTCTCAAGGACAAGTCCTACGTTTGCAAGATGTACTCTATGTACCTAAATTGAAGAAGAACCTTGTGTCTGTATCTGCCATGGAAGACAAAGGATTCAATGTAACTTTCAACGATGAAGGTGAACGCATCGGACACCACGAGAAATACCAAGGAAGCTATCTCGATTAGTTTTATAGTTGGCTTTGCTCTCTGGGATGACAGGAAGGCTCATTTGGGTGGCTGTATGTAATCATACCTCAGACAAACAGACTCTCATCTTTCTGCTTTCAGACCACCTTCAGCCCACAAAGGCCTTCTGCAGAAGCAAGGAAGACAGTAGGCAGATGCTGACTTTGGAAATAATCATGAAGATGTATAGATGAATAGAGTTCCTGCAGAGGCATGAGGGCTTTTCCTGGTATAAAGGGCATAGTCTTTACCAACACAGATTACGTCCAAGTCTACTACGTATTTGTGGCAGGCATCTGTGGAGGATGTTCTTCTCACAACATTCTGATGACATTCTGTATTTCATAATACCTTCTTGAAGAAGAAGGATAAGGCTTTCATGTGGTTCCGTACCTTCAAAGCCTTGGTGGAAAATATGACCGGAAAGAAGATCAAGATTTTGAGGACCGACAATGGCACTGAATATGAGTCAAATGAGTTCAAAGACTTTTGCAGAGAAACTGGCATTAAGAGGGAGACTACCACTGCATATACTCCTGAGCAGAATGGTGTTGCTGAACGCAAGAATAGGACTATTGTGGAAGCTGCCCGTGCCATGCTATGTGACCAGGGTCTACCGAAGTTTCTGTGGGGAGAAGCTGCAAATACTGTTGTATACATTCAAAACCGATGCCCTCATTCCGCTCTGGACTCCAAAACTCCCGAAGAGGTTTTCACTGGTAAGAAACCTGATGTCTCACATTTTAGAATTTTTGGATGTCCTGTTTATTTTCATGTGCCGAAAGAAAAGAGAAGTAAGCTGGATGCTTCTGGGAAGAAAGGAATGTTTGTGGGCTAAAGTGAGACTTCTAAGGCCTATAGAGTCTATGTACCTGGTCAAAGGGAAGTAGAGATATGCCATGATGTCACTTTTGACGAAGATGCTTCCCTGAAAAAAGTAGTAGATCTTCCAAGATCTGAAGAAAATCATGAAGAAAGGCCTGGAAATCAAGAAGAACCGCAGGATGAGACAATGCCTGATATTGAAGGACCAATGGACCCTATTGATCCATCTCCTTCACTGGGAAAGAGACCATCATGGCTCAGGGACACCCTCGAAGATGCTGAGGGTCATGCTGCCCCAAAGGGGGACATTCCGAGAAAGCAAGAAGCCGTGTAGATACCAAGGGTATCTAGCTGCCATGAGTACTATTGTACAATCTGAACCTGGATCTTTTGAGGAAGCGGTAAAGCATCAAGTCTGGAAGGATGCTATGCACGAAGAATATGAGTCCATAATGAAGAATGATGTCTGGGATGTGGTCCCGAGGCCGAAGGACAAATCAGTTGTCACCGCAAAATGGCTCTACAAGATCAAACATGGATCTGATGGGAGTGTTGAAAAGTTCAAGGCAAGATTTGTTGCCCGTGGCTTCTCTCAAAAGGAAGGAATAGACTATGATGACATATTTGCACCTGTGGCACGATATACCACCATTCGATCAATCATAGCCCTTGCTGCTACGCAAGGATGGAGTCTTCATCGGATGGATGTCAAGACCGCTTTTCTGCATGGTGCAATAAAGGAAGAGGTGTATGTGGAACAACCTCTGGGATTTGAAGTTCAGGATCGAGACACTCATGTCTGCAGGTTGAAGAAAGCCCTCTATGGATTAAAGCAAGCACCCAGAGCTTGGTACGAGAGGATGGATAGTTACTTGATGAAGCTGGGCTTCACTCGAAGTAATGCTGATCCGAACCTTTACTTCAAGGTTGTGCAAGGGAAGCCTCTCATTCTAGTGCTATATGTGGATGACCTCTTCCTAACAGGTGCTGACCCTCTCATTCATCAATGTAAGAGGGAGCTCGCTGCTGAGTTCGAGATGAAGGACCTAGGACTGATGCACTACTTCCTAGGCCTGGAGGTCTGGCAGAGACCTGGAGAGATTTTACTTTCTCAAGGAAAATACATTGTGAAACTTCTAGAGAGATTTGGTATGGTGGACTGCAAGTCCGTGTCAACACCGATGGAACTCAACTTCAAGAAGTTGAGTGGTAGCGCTGCTGGGCCTATCTTGGCCAATCCTACTGAGTATCGTCAACTCATAGGAGCTTTGATGTTCTTAGTGAACACCTGACCAGATATATGTTTTGCAGTGAACACTTTGAGTCAACGGATGGTTGAGCCTCATCATTTTCACTGGGTTGGTGCCAAGAATCTTCTGAGATATCTTCGGGGCACGATAAACCATGGGCTGAGATACACTGCCGGGAGTGTGATACTCCGTGGATATACTGATGCCGATTGGGCTGGCAGTGTGGTGGATCGTAAGAGCACATCGAGATGCTGCTTCAATCTTGGTTCTGCTTCGATCTCATGGATGAGCAGGAAGCAGAAGTCGGTGGCTTTAAGCACCGCGGAGGCCGAATACATTGCTGCTAGTATGGCCTGTTGTGAAGCAGTTTGGTTGCGAAAGCTCTTTAGTGAGCTGTTTGGACATGTGCTAGATACCACTGTGATACTCTGTGATAATCAAAGTGGGATTCGTATGACTGAGAATCCTGTGTTCCACGACCGATCCAAGCATATTGATATCAGGTACCACTTTATCCGGGATATGGTACAGCGAGGCGTCGTAAGGCTCGATCATATAGGAACTGATGAGCAGGTCGCGAATATTCTCACTAAGCCCCTGGGGAAGGTCAAGTTCCTAACCTTCCGTGAGAATCTTGGTATCGTGGAACGACCATATGATGTGGGTCCTGTTGGACGATGAGCTCTGGGAGCTCTGGGAGGCTTTGGGGATAGCTTCTCGGAGCTATAAGCACTTATGGTGCTTCTGCCCCACCATTGTGATTATTGAGTTGGTTCGCCTCTCATTTATCTGTGCCTCGTATGCATCCTACCCATTGAGTCCAGGGCTCATGGGAAGTACCTCTCATTTGGCCAATGAGGTGGGAAAAGCTAGAGACTAGTAGCAAATACTGATGGACGCATCAGAGATTGCCGTACTCTCTATCTAGGATGGCACGGTCCAACCACTTGATCTGGGATCA
The DNA here is from genome assembly GCA_034641835.2 of Pinus albicaulis. NCBI lineage: Eukaryota > Viridiplantae > Streptophyta > Pinopsida > Pinales > Pinaceae > Pinus > Pinus albicaulis. The sequence continues at coordinate 680,329,378 of CM076572.1, read as the reverse complement.
AGTTTAGTGAGGTTTGGGACCTCTGCCTTACTTCGGGTCAGATGAACCAACTTCGGGTTGGTTGGAGACTCTTTGTGAGTCTGATAGAGGTTTCGAACCTCTGGGTTGATTATGTCAGTCGGGGGATGATGTCTTTGTGACTGACCCACTTCTGTTCTGAAATAAAGAGGCCAGCAAAGCAAGTTACGGCGGAATGACGCACGATGTTTGATTGCACTGATGGATGGAGTTCTCCCTAGTTGAGAGGGAGTGTTAAATTTGACAACTAGGTCCAAACTCCATGTTGTGATGCTCAGATTAAGAGGCTAATATTTTAGTTCGATTCCTCCTTCGGAGAGGTGTAAAATCCATATAAAATATATCTTAATCCAATGAGCAGAACATTTATTTTGAATTTATTATTTATAATAAATTATATCTGCAGGTCGGCCTTAAGGTTTTACACCCCCAGCAGATGTGTCACACACCCCAATGATGGATATAAATACAGGCAAAGTTGGAGAGCATTTCACAACAACTCAACACACATCTTCTTCTCTCATCTGATTTAGTACGAGCTCATTGGAGGACAAGTTCAGCCCACACGTGTGGAGAAGAAGGACGAAAATCTGTACGGCTTAAGGGAAGGACGAATTTCTGCAGCTAGGGTTTTGCTGGAAGTTTAACCAGCGTTGACTTCGGTCAACGCATGGTCCAAAAGGGCTGAAACTTGTTGGAAAGTTCGATTTTGAGAGGCCGTACACTTTGGCACAGAAATCGAGGTCAAAGGATTGACCGAACTGTTGCTGTATTGACTTTTAGCTTGCTGCCCTGCGTTGACTTTTCTTGACAGCGTTGACTTTTCTGGAGTTGACTTGGGTTGACTCGGTTGCTGATTGGAGGATTGTTGTGACACACTCTGGGTTGGCTGATCAAGGAGACTTTGCTGGTTGAAGCATCCTGTTGACCGCCGTAACGCACCATCACATTTTTCTGTTTCTGGTTTGTCTTCTATAAGATCCACTTATATGTTCTATCAGCATTTTACTTAACTATTTGTGTGATTGTTGTAAGAAAAGTAAAGTTGCTTCAAGCATAGAACATCTACAAAAATTTACACAAGCAGAATCCAATCAACATCCTTTATATGGACTTGGACAATTTGGTAGTGACTCTATGCTCAAGGTATGGAATACAAATACTAGGTCAGACCAAATGAAGACTTTGTAATGTGGGACGATATTCAGGATCTAAAAAAGATTTTGTTGCAGTAGGCTAGAGAATAATGAAGAACTCACTAGAAAAGACAAGTACTTATAAAGGGGAGCATTAGAATAGTTAACTCATACCTATCTTGTGTGTTAAGATTTAGTCACATAGTTTGTTATTGTATTGGTTATCGTCAAGTAGAAAATGTCTCTACATGAATAGTCTTCTTGAGTGGTTTTAGGACGTTGTTGCATGAGAGCTAAATTAGCTCCTACTTTAGGGTGTGATTGAGCTATTCTCTCAAATAGCCATGATTGTCATAAGGTAATGTGTCTAACTTCAGGAAAAGCCTTCATGTATTTATGCGTTTACAATTACATTGAAATAAAACAAAAATACAATCAACACAATTTTGTTGTGGCATCTCTCTTCTCTTATTTTCTGACAATCTCCTCAAAAAATAGCACAAGTAATTTCTTTTACAGTGATTAAATAAACAGAGAAAAACTCACTTTGAACCAAAAAAACGTTTAAACAAGCCATTAGAACTATTACCTGCACCATTCAGCATAACTATCTGTGCTGATGGTACTAACTGTGCGATGAATAACTGCAGTAGTTGTGTCAACATTTGCTGGTTCCATGCCTTTCAAAGCACCTGCGCCTGCCTTTGGATGTACCAATCCTTGAATTTGTGGCTCTTCACCAGTATTTGTAGCACCAACTCTTGATATTGTTTGTGTATCTTCTAATGCTTCTTGTTCGTGAACACTTCCTCTCTCGAGACATCGGTCAGCTGTAAAAGAATTCTGCCCATTGGCATGTCCATCTTTGCCTAGATTCTCCAATACATCATTCATGTTAGCACGTTCAACATGTGTCGTTCCCTTGACAGACTGACAGTCTGCTTCATCTGGTCTTATGCAATGATCTTTCCGACAATGTTCCAAATTCGCCCCACCTGCTATCCTTGCACTATCTTGCCTTGAATAGGAATGTTCATGCTCATCCTCTTCTCTAATATCAAGAAACAAGTGACCAGGTTGATTCCTTAAGGAAGAGTCACGTGCCTGTGTTTGGCTACCATTCTCATTTTCTTTAACAGCGGTCTCTAAAGATTCAACTGGCACTTGAAGATGTTGCATTACAGATGTAGCTAGTGAACAAGATAAATCAAGCTCACCAGATTGGCCCACTTTCTCAGACTCGGGTCTCACTTTATTAGCTCTTCCGCTACACTTCTTTCCAAACATTTTCTAAACGTGCAGCCGCACTCAATTACGGAAGCTTAAGACATTGACTGCTGAAACTCATGCCCTGTCAAGATAATGCATTGGAACATACAAATTCAGTGACTAGGCTGAAATAAGTTTTTCGTCTAGGGTAGCTAACAATAACTGCGCTAGCGTTTCGACAAGCTTTTATTCTAGGGTTGCAAATGATGACTGCGCTGGCGTTTCATCCGTGACAATGTCACTGGGGTTTTTTAACTTCAGTCTCACCATATTTCATGAAACATAACCTCGGGCCGACATAGTGTCCTTGTCTATGATTTTTTAATTGGATCATATACCCAGAAGTAAGTTTGAATGATTTAGAAAGGCGTGCATGTCCACCCTATCTAGGAATGCATTCATTCTAAGTTTGTACTAATATAAACCTAAACACAGGATTTGAAAAATATTATAATTTTTCATTTCTTCTCTAATGGAAATTAGCAGACACGTAATGCATTTTTGGTATCGGGTTTAAATGACTCAAAGACAATTGTAAACCCCTTTTGCAGGTCTGAATGCCAATACTCTCGATGGCACCAATAATTCAGTTCTCCGGTTCCACAATTAGGCGCATCTTAAGGGAAATCAAAAATGACAATGTAACCGGTTTTCGTGGCCACATAAATTTTTAGCATCCAATTATCTTTATAAAATAATTTACTGAAAGATTAGATTACCGTAACTGAACAGGAAGAGAAAAAGAAAAAGGAATTCCAGACCGGCAACTGATGAGAACTCACAGTGTGGCCTCTGAGAATGACAATGATGGTAACAAGAACACCGGAAGGCAGAGAATGCGAACTCCCTGAGTCACCTCCAAATGTCCCGAATTGTGAGCGTTGCCAATATTTACAGAGACAATTGGAATCGTAGAAGCGACACCAGTGTGAAGATTACAGTTGAATATTAACATTTGGAGATCACGCGTATATTGATAGGCTTCTTCACGACCGCCATAATCATCCTTCAGACACAAAAACCCGAAGTGCGGTGCGGTTCAATCAGACTGGCCATGTGATCGATTGATTTATCTACAGAACTTTGGGGATTAAAACTAATACATGGTTTAATTTGAATTAGAGAAACATGGAGAATCGTTGACTTGTCGTAGTGTTTGTTGTCAATTTCTCGTAGAGAATTTCGGCGGTTTACGCTGATTACAAGTCGTCGTCGTCCTCCCCATTGACCCTACCTTGTGCTTGCGTGATTGATGGCAAGCCCTACACTGGTTGAATAACTCGAAGGAACCCAACGCTTCATATCGGCAATGTCAATTGAATGCTTTGACACGCATCATGGGTTGCCACTATTTTCAATGCAAAACAGTGTGAAATGAATGAGACCGCTCAACTCACCCAAGGATTGATTTAACTTGATTGCTACACGTTGATTTTAATTAACGAAACAATTCATATTTCTGAGTATATTAGTTGGAGATTGTTTCATGTGTGCATTATAACATTTATATTGTTTGAATTGTTGTTTCAAAAATATTTGAAAGTAAATAAGTAACGTTATGTAAAGGAGTAATATGAGTTGGAAGAGAAATTAACTTGTTATGTGAAGGAGTAATATTGTTATGTGAAGGAGTAATATGAGTAGGAAGAGAAATTAAGTTTTTAAGATTTATCATTTATTTATGACCATTTTCATGGGAGGTAGTTGTAATTGGCTAATTTCTCGTGATTTTTGAATAGTTCACTTAGCACTCATTGCAAGCTAAGTGGACTTGATTGTAAGGAAAACTCCACAGTTAAGCGCGCTTAAGCCAGAGGCAATCTAGGATGGGTAACCTCCCGAGAAGTCTTGGTTACCGGGTGCAAGCCTTGGAAGTGATGATTGACGCTATGTAATTCATTTCACTAGTTTCAATCCCACTTCTTCACCCCTGTGAGCATCACCCGATGCAATGAGTGTTAAGTGGACTATTCAAAAATTATGAGAAATTATTTAGTTACGACTACCTCTCATGGAAATGGTCATAGATGAATGACTTACTTAACGCAATTGAATCTCAAATAAATGAGATCTAATAAAAGAGTCATTATTGAGGTCTGAATGAGATTTTTAGCTATCCAATCACATAAGATGTTATAATATCAAAAGAGAAATTAATGCAAATGTTTGATTATAATTTACATTTTTGGCTAAAATAATCCACATTAACTCAGCGATAAGGAAGACTATTGTCAACTAAAACTTGTTTGGCACACTCAACCTTAACCAGCCACTCCAAGTTAACCTCAAACAAGTTTGTTAAGCAAAACGTTGTCAAATCTAGCACACAAGACTAACACAAGCAATAGTATTGATCAAAATAGTAGATCTAACCACTACAACTTCTTTAACACAAAACTTTGGGCATATTAAGCCTAAGAACCAACCATGAACATAGATCCAACTAAATTTACGATCAATAGCTCAAAACCAAAGTTGACATGCCAAATATGGCCATGAAATGTAGATAAAGCATACCTCATGCATAGAGTGTGTAGATCCACTACAAGTGACCAACAAGATCAATAAAAAGAAACATCAGCAAGCCAAACTAATCATCGCCACCTAGTTCCATGAAACCCAAAGCCAAGCACATGCTTAAGTGATCCTTTAAAGACATTGTTATTCCACCTTGCTCCCTGAACCAACTACTTCTTCACACAATATAGTTGTCCCCACATCACTTCCTTCTCAAAGGACAAAACCCACCTAAGGTTTGAGGCAAAAGGAAGAGAGGAAATGTGGAGGCAAGGGCCTTTCCTGCAACCCTCTTCTTTATTGGTCTTAATTCAAATCCTACATTGTTGTTTATTTTAAATTAAAATAAGCATTATACCCTAAAATTGTGTAATGGGCATGTCAAAACAAACTTGGTATTGACATGTAAGACGAGGTAATTAAGATTAGACAGGAGGAGGAAGGAGGATCATAATGTTGTGAGTGAATTCCAATAAAGGTGTTGTCATTGTCGAGCTTATCTTCAAAATAACCTTTGGCAAATTTTAAACTTCAATTATGTCGATATTTAAATAATCTAACTTGACTTCATTTTAAAAAATATTAAAAGAAGAAAATTAAAACAAATAAATAAAAATTTAAAAAAATGTAGACGAGGAACATGACCTATGTAATGAGTCTTGATGTTACGATAATTCAAAGTATTTGAAATTAAATACATGGGTTAATGAATTGTGATGATTGTGAAGCATTCACCTCATACTATTCAACAAATAATAATAATAATAACAATGTAGAATGAGGACCCTGACCTATGTACCCAGCCGTTTTGTCACACTCTTTCAAAGTTTTTGAAATTAGATAAGTGTATTGATGGATTTGTAATAATGATGAAGTAATTTCCTCATACTATTGAAAAATAAAATAATAACATAGAACAAAAGCTTGACCCATGTATTGAGTCTTAATGTCACAATGATTTGAAATATTTGAAATTGAATAAATATATCAACATAATTGTAGGGAGATGGATGGAGGGGTCTGCTTTCTATAGATTTTTTCAACGATCGATAGGGTTTATGGAGCGGATCCTTTCTGTTTTTTCCTAAGCGGTAATGAGTGTCATGTCTTCTTCGGTGGTATCTTACTTACTTTCTACATGTACTCTTCTCCTGCATTGCCTATTTTCGGAACCACACGTCTACCATGTATGCATGTTCTTTATGTCCACCTACCTAGTGAGCTGGCACATAAAGAGGGTCTTATCAGGCACATATGGCGTTCTGGGAGGAGGACCAAGTAGACTATGATCTCAACCCACCTCGGGGCCCAATCTACAGACAGGATGAATTCACTTTTTTGCATGTCCAATATTTAGTTATTATTGCGAGGGGCTATCCATATCTCCCCTCAGTCTCTGCAGTCACGACTAACAATGTTTCTATCGAGACAACCGACGTGATCTCGTCCACTTTCCTTCGGCATCATTATCCCCTTTCTTACTTAGTTCATTCTTCCACTTTTCCCCAATACTTTGTCTCCCTTCCTCCCTCGTGCTTCCCTGGTTCTCAGAAGGCAACTTCCTCTCTTCCAGTGTGCTCATATCCACTAAAATAGAGGGGCAAGGGAAAATGCATCCATAAGCGTTATAATTCAATAAATCTTGCCATTGGAAAGGACATAAGTATAGATAATATCATGGATTACACTAGAAAAACATTGGTTTGCATATTTGGGGTAAAATCCTATAAGATAGCGGCGCTTTGGGCATGGGTTTTTGGCTCCTGAGAGCCCTTTCTTGGGTATTTACCCTCCTTCCACATACTAGTAAGGGGTTGGGTCGCTTATGTCTTCTGCTTAGTAAAGGATTGTGTTAGGATATAAGCTCAGATCTGGAATTGAAACAAGGATGGATTGTGTAAATTAAAACCATGTAATGTTGTCGTCGACTCGATTAAGGAGCTTGTCAATGAACTTAAGGTTTGGGCCCTCCTTCCAAGTTTCCCCTTACATTCTCAAATCAAAGAATTTTTTATCCATCGACAACAAACTTGGTTCTTTTTTGGAGTTGAAGAATGATGGCATAACCTCGTGGATTGAGCGATGGCCTAGATTCAAATTGACGTCAGTTTAGGGTATGGTTTGGTGGCGGATTTGGAGATTGATGTGGATGGTTTTTCATAGCATCAAAAAGTTGAATATTGGAAGCTCTCGTTTAGATGATTCTAATGCCATGATGTAGGGCATGTTCAGTGAGATTTCCCAACACTTGGTCCCTCTAGGATGACTCGGCCCTCTCCTCGGGTGTCTTTAGAGTTTCGTGGAGATGATTTTTCTATGTATGTTTCTAAAAGTGCACCATCGGTAGTGATCCATAGGCCATATTCGATGGATATGCACTTAGGTGTAGGTACTTTCATTGGTAAGGTTTTCTCCTCTTCTTCTCCCCTTTTGGATTCAGTTCCTACTTCGTTGGGTGTTTGCTCTCCCATTTTGACCCCTTCCTAGGGAGACTTTCACTCATTTTGTTTATCATTTTCTCTTGTCCCTCCTACTCCTACCCTCGTGATCCCTTTGTTCCCATGTCCCTCTTCTCTACTTTATCATCCACTCTTCCCTCCTCCTCCTCCCCTCTTCATCTCATGGAAGATAAAAAAACCCTACACTTTACATTCAAGGGTAAAAAATAAGGATATTCCTTTGTCATGTGGCAATATATCATTGGATCTTCTAGTGGTAAATCTTGTAGGTAGGAAATCCAACCTGCATAAGGCTCAGTAGCATTCCAAGTTGGAGATCAAAAAATGGAAATAGTCTTCCAAAAAAACTAGCCCTTAAGAAGATTTTTTCTTCAAAAATATAGATATTATATTGTTGCAGGAAATGATGTGCTCTAATTCAAAAGTGAGATCAATACTAGAGGGATTGTTAAAAAAAAAAAAAATTATCATTTGGATTATGAAGGTCTTTTAAGAGGCTTTATTACTGGTAGGAGCCTAGAATATAAGGCCATTTCTTCTTCCCATTTTCCTTTTTCCATCTTAACCAAATTGTCCCTCAAATATTTTCCCTTTCCCTTGTCTATTCTCAATGTGTACGACCTGTATTTTGGTCATGAACCTTTTTGGTGATATTTGGCTACTACAGGAGCTCTTGCGGATTCATACACAATTTTCGAAGGGGATCTCAATTTCGCCCTTGCCCTCAAAGAAGTTTGGGGCACTAGGCCTCGTATGGACCCTCAACATCATTTTTTTACTATTTTTCTTGTTGACAAACATCTCCTAAATTTGGAGTTAACCAAGTTACATCCGACCTAGTCTAATGGATACATTGGGGATCAATCAGTATTTAAGAGGCTAGATAAGTTTTTAGCCTATGCATCACTCATGATTTCATGCCTTCTTTTCAATTTGTCTGTATATATTGTAGGGTTCTTTGTTCACAGACCCGTTCTTCTAAATAATGGTCATTTGGGAGGGGTGAAGCCTATTGTGTTTAGTTCTAATCCCTCATAGATATAATATAAGACTCATTGAGATTTTATCTCCTCTCATTGGATATATTTCAAGTGTCGGTACACCTCCTCGTCACTGAGCCATCTTCTAAAGAATCTGGCCATGGTTAAATAGGTCTCAAAGATATGGGCAAAGGAATATTATGCAAAAAAACAAGGTCAACTTACTGAAGTGCAGAATGGGTTATTTGAAACTTATTCCCTAGTGTAATCCTCCACACACACAAAATATAGAATGGATCTACTTAAGTCACTATAATTGGAAAAAAAAATCCATCCTATTGGAAGAAGAGGAGCATTAGAGGCTAAAAAACAAGGCCATTTGGCTCTCTTCTGCAAAAAATAATACAAAATATCCATCATTTTGTGAACTCACGAAAGCAAGAAAACACCATTTGGAATATAAACGACTTGAATGGATCTTCCCTAAACAAATTTGATGACAAGGATGAAGAAGGGGTCCATTTTTTCATGCTCTCTTTCAAGCTCTTCAAGGATGGCCCATACAAGAAATTCTCGAGGTTGTTTCTAAATTTCCTAATATGGTTACAAAATATATGAATGGGTTTCTAGCTGAGGAGGTTATTGAGTAGAAATTATTGGTATCTCTCAAATATACGCAAAAATCAAAAGCTCTAGGTTCGGATGGCCTTTTGGTATAATTTTATTTGGGATTTTATGACTTGATCAAGGAGTATTTGTTATTGAATATCCAAGAATCACAAAGATCTCGTAAGGTGTTGGGTTCATTGAATTCCAATTTCATATGTCTCATTCTCAATTCTCAGGATGGTACTTTGTTCATGGATTGCAAGCCAATAACTTGCACCATTCTCATATATAAAGTGATACCAGAGATCATTGCAAGAAGATTTAAACCAATTCTCAATTGTTTCATTTTTTAGGATCAACTCCTAAACATGAACATTCACGATGTTGTTATTATAGCATACAAAGTCTTCCATCTAGAAAAAGTATCAAATATGTAGGTTGTTATTCTCATACTCAATCTTCCTAAGGCATATGATAGAGTGTATTGGAATTTCCTTCGGCTAGTCCTTATTAATACGGTTTTTTCTCTTCTAGTGGTTAACTAAATCATGGGGTGTGTCTACTTTATTTCTTTTGTAGTGCTGATTAATGGATCCCCTTCAAGTTTTTTCCTGGCATCTAGGGGGTTGTGACAAGGATGTGCCCTATATCCCATATTGTTTTTGAAAGTGGTTAAGGCTTTGAGAACATTATAGGAAAACTATAAATCTATGGGCTTCTCCATGATATAAAGGTCTCTAAGGGGGTCAATGTGCTGGGTCAATTATTATTTGTGGATGATGTGCTTTGTTGTATTCTAGCAAATGATAGGGATTATTATTTTCTAAAGAAGGCACTAGATCTCTTGTGTTTGGTTATTGGAATGGAAATCAACATCAACAAATCATGTTTGATATTAAATGGAATCTTTGACGCCTCAATTGTGGTGATCAAGAAAATGTTTCCCTTCCCTAGAATGGCTTTAGATGATGGTCTGAAATATCAATGGTTTTATATTAAACCAAATAAGTATAGTAATCTAGATTGGAAATGGTTGGATAAAAAGGTGGAAGTACGCATTTTAAGTTGGGAAACATATTTTCTCTCCTGCATAAGACAACTTTTACATTTGAATTCAATGTTGGAGAATATCTCAGTTTATTGGACATTTATTTTGATTGTTCCTAAAGGCATGCTTATTGTAGTCGGGAAACCGTGTTTTCACTTCTTATGGACTGGTGGTAGCAGCAAAAAAGGTATTTCCTCAGTTCAATGGCCTCGCCTTGTAGCTCTAAAGGAATAGGGAGGATGGGGCAAAAGACATTCATCTATTTTCCGTATCTTTAGCTAAAAAAAACCTTTGGAAACTCTCTCATGAATCCTCCCTTTGGTTTTAATTTTCCAATTATAATACTTCTAAGGGATGTCTATGGATGACTAGTTCCATCTCCCAAAGAAATCATCTATTGGCTCAAATGTGTGGAAACCTTTAGTGAGGTCATCCCCGTTGGTGAGAAAATGGGTAGTTTGGTGTGTCGGTAATGACAAGCAAGTTTGAATTGGATGTGATCCTTGGTATGGTGCATGAAATGACTTTTCCCTCTCGTATCCTTTGATCCGAGCATTGGGACAATAAAACATTTTATGTTTGGTTATTGCTCAAGCACAATCGTTATAGATTATAGGGCGAAATGGTTGGAAGATTGGTGAGGGTTTGAGACTTATAGATGATCTTGCTGCAGAATGGAACAGGCTTGTAGATTTATTATTTTCCAACCATGTTTATATCATAGACTCGGTCCCTGACCAACTATGTTGGTCCAAAAATTCTTAGATGAGAAAATTTATAGCAAATATCAGATGAAAAGCAAGTACCAAGGATCATATTAATGCAGATAAGGTGTGGTGTTGGAAATTCATTTGGATCGCGAGTGCCCCTTTAACACTCAAACTCACCTCTTTGCCGGCACTTAGCGGAAAACTCCTTTCATGACATTCTCTTCTCATGCGAGGATGATATGGGACGAATAGATTACCCCATGGAAAAATGTGGAGGAATCCCACTTATATCTATTTTTAAATTGTAAGTATACTATACAAGTTTGCAATATTCTCCGCACTAGATTTAAGTTGAAATATCAATGGGTTGGCACATCTCTTGGTGATGCTTTTAAAGCTTGGGTTATGGAAAAATCATTCAAGACTCTCAACCGTATTCCATGCATATTGATTGCATGCATGTGGTAATCCATGATTATTTCATGCCTCCTGAGATATGTGCTACAAAAGTCTCTGCGCTGTCCCTTGAATTTTAGTCTTCCTAAACAATGCAAGCAATGAGTCCCAATCATGCCAGAAGTAGACTTTGATTTCCCTGAGGTTTTTTTGATGGGGTGTACTAGGGTGACCACCCTTGTTGCAAAGTAGGGGTTGTTTTATATTTTAGTCACACACATTTCATGTATAACAAATATGTAGTTGGAGAGGGACAAATACAAAGGTTGAATTCGCTTCCCATTGGTTCTTACTCAAGTTGGTTAGGAAAAGAGGATTGTTTTAGTTATGGGTGATGGGGGATTCAAAATTGGTAATAAATTAGGCAAATAAAAAGGTAGAAGTGACAAACATTGGCCTAGATACCCTACTCAGTGACATTCGGGAGACCATTTCTCTTTCGAGCATGTGTCATACTATCATATTCTTCATGAGCTCAACATGGAGGCTAATGGGTTGTTAAAGGAATCATTAGCCCTCCTGGTTGGCTTTGGTTACATTTTTTAATTTACGGGTGGTGAAGAGATTAATTCCATTGAGACCAATCTTTCCTTCTAAATTATTTGTTTCTTATTGTGTGGGAATGCAAGATATGATAAGGGGTCATCGCATTATTTCTTATCATAGTATTTGGATGATAGAGCTTTAGGATGTTTGTTATCGTAAACAATTTTTTGGGATGCCATGTCAGACAAATGTCAAACAACAAAATGTATATATTTTCTTCCTATAAATATATATGATTTAGGATCTATATGCATTAATGGAAAGAACAGTAGCAAATTGTGCGGAGCATGATGATTTATTATATAACTATCCCCAACCCTCTTCTGAAACATGAGTTATTCCAATTTTTGAGTGTATGTTTGATAATTGTGATTTATCGAGAGCTTCTTTTATGGCTTTGAGTGAAGGTCAAGAAGAGCAGTCCACTGAGGACGATCTGGCACGTTGGAAAAGGTCTGCTGAATTCTTGTTTAAATTGTTAATGGGAAGGTTAGATCTCATCACCTTCAGGGTAGAACTGCTAGAGAAACATTGTGCTTCCAATGTTGAGTGTATTAATACCAAATTCAAAAGTTTCAAGGTGTCCCTAGAGTGGAATATAATTAAGATGGGAACCAATATGCTCACTTCCAATTCAGATCTGATCAGTGGCAGTTTTTTTGCAGAGGTAAACGATAACGTAGAGGGTTCCCTAAGCTGGTCGTTGCCCGGTTACAAAATGATGAGGGATATGTCGCCGCAGAAGCTGGACTGAGCAATTGAGGCAAAGAAATCAGCGAGGAAGCAGGGAAGCCAAACTTTCGATAACGTCTCTTATATGTATTGTTGTTATGTGTTGATATTAAGTCTTTTTTTAGGGTATATGGTAGATATCAATGTTATGCAATAGTTTATATGACTCATGAGGGGAAGAAATAGAATTTTGGTTGTATTGGAACATGGAAGTGGTTGCACAAACTAAAGCCAATTTTGATATTTTGATGAAAAAACGGTTTTGGCCATGTAATCGAGGTTTTGAATACAAAGTATATGTCTCGTTTAATACACACACACACACACACGATTTTTTCTTTGAAAAAAAAATATCAACATAATTGTGATGATGGTGAAGTATTAATTTTCATATTATTCAAAACTTAAAACATTAAAGCAATGAGACATTTATCAAATCTTGATATAACACTTATTTAAAGTATTTAAAATTGAATAAATACATATATTGAATTGCTATGATGATGAAATGTTTTCTTCATATTATTCAATAATAATAAAAAAACAAAAAACAAAAAAAATCTTATATTCATTTTTTTTTTTTTTTAAATTTACTTTAATACTCGTTGAAAATATTTGAAATTAAATAAATACGTTTACAAAATAATTAATGATTGATGGTGAAAGAAACTCCTCATATATTCCAATTATGATTTAATCAACCTTCCAATTTCGCGTTCTTGATTTGTGCATGTTTTGGAAGGTGTAATTACATGACTTATCATTGTACCCATAACTAAACCTACATGCATGTCTTTGTTCCAAACAACAAAAAGTGTTTAGCAATTTATTGTGAAAATATTTTCCACGTTACAACAATTATCACTAAATCCCATTGCCTTCCCACCCAACAGAGCATTGAGAGTTTTCCATGAGCTTTTTAATCGTGTTTTTCAAAATTCAATGCACAAAATTTCAAATTTTATAAGTTAGTCAAATATACATCGAATTTCCACCCATACCTATGAGCGATTATCGAAATTACTATGAATATGATGTAATTTGCTTAGCCATACATAGCTAGCTTTAAATGGATGTTCACATTCCATTAAAAAAGAACCCATGCCAAAAAAAGAAAAGTTAACTTTCTCAAACGCATTGTAGTGATAGTTCTACTCAATAAAATTGATATTATTCATCACTTGGTACACAAGTTAGTAGAGATTCCATTAGCATGTAAAAATAAATTCAACCACATTATAGTGATAGTTCTATTCAATAATGTTGATATTATTTGTCGCACAGTACACAAGTTGGTAGAGATTCCATGGGCATGTAAAAAATAAAATCAACCAGCATACCTCCAAGTGGGAGAAGAGAACCTTGAAAAAAATATAAGGTGAAGTTGTTGTAAGAGAAAAGTAGAGTATCTTTTTAAGGTAGTGCATTGTAATTTATTATATTCTACTAATAAGTGGTTATTTATAATAAGTTATCAACAAAGGATATATAGTTGTGTACAAAAAGCCCTTCATAAACAACAATAGTTTGTTAAAAAATCATCTTTTCCAAAGCATCTTTAAAGATATAAATAAATAAATAAATGAAAACATGCAATATATTTATTATGACAAAATATATGTTACAACCATTAAAATCCATGTACCACACCATAATGCTTATCTATTGATCCATTTCTCTTATAGTCAATAAAAAGAATATATAATATTAAAAATACAACACACCATTTCAAAAGTATAAAATTTATAGTTTTATAAAATTACAAACCCTCACTGTGCTAAATCGTTAAAATATTCAAAACTTAAGTTTACTATGTTAAATTTACTATTTATCCACATATCTTTAACCATACAACTAAATTACATAATATTTGTTGAACCACTCCATGTTATATACTTAAACAAGTTGAATACCTAGACTACAGAATGAAAAGCCTTAATATTATTATTATTTATGTTTTTAATTTTCAAGTCCAGTTCACATAATATTTTTATATTTTTGCCAAAAAAAAATCAATGGCCACTAACCAAAGGACTATTGTGCATTGCTTAACCCTCTTTGTGAAATCCAAATGAATAATGTTTACTAAACCTAAGAAAGTAACTTTTAATACATTTAGATATGAAAATGCCTTTGACTATGTCTGAATTTATATTTTAAATATGTTTTCTTTACTTTGGAAATTAAATTTAGTATTTATGTTTGAAACACTATGTATCCATTTATTAAACATGCGTTAATACTTTTCTTATTTTACAAATTTCATTAATGTGCATGTGTTTACTATTGTCACAAGATCATGTACCGAGTTTTGATGTTACAATAATTCAAAGTATTTGAAATTAAATAAATGGGTTGATGAATTGTGATGATTGTGAAGCATTCTCTTCATTCAATTCAACAAATAATGTAGAATGAGGACCATGACCCATGTAACCAACTTTTTTGTCACACTCGTTCAAAGTTTTTGAAATTAAATAAATGTATTGACGAATTTGTAATAATGATGAAGTAATTTCCTCATACTATTCAAAAATAAATTAATAACATCGAATGAAATCATGACCCATCATGTATTGAGTATTGATGTCACAATCATTAGAAATATTTGAAATTGAATAAATATATCAATGTAATTGTAGGGAGAGGATGGAGGGTTTGTGGTCTACAAATTTTTTCAACATTTCATAGGGTTTATGGAGCGGATCCTTTTTTTTTTTTCTAAGCAGTAACGAGTGTCATGTCTTCTTCTGCGGTCCCTTACTTACTTTTTACTTGTACTCCTCTCATACCTTGCCTATTTTCGGAACCACACATATACCATGTATGCACGTTCTTTATGTCCATCTACCTAGTGAGTTAGCACTTAAAGATGGTCTTGTCAGGTACATATGGTGTCCTAGGTTGAGGACCAAGTAGACTATGACCTCAACCCACCTCAGGGCCCAATCTCTAGACAGGATGAATTCACTTTTTTGCATGTCAAATATTCAACTATTATTGCGGGGGGGGGGGGGGGGGTATCCAAATCTCTCCTCAATCTCTGCAGTCATGAATGACGATGTTTCTATCGAGACAACCAGTGTGATCTCGAGCAATTTCCTTTTGCATCATTATCCCCTTTCTCACTTAGTTCATTCTTCGAGTTTTCTGCAACAATTTGTCTACCTTCCTCCCTCATTCTCCCCTGGTTATGAAAAGGAAACATCCTCTCTTCCAGTGTGCTCAGATCCAATGAAATAGAGGGGCAAGGTAAAACACATCCATAGGTGTTATAATTTAATAAATATTGTCGTTGGAAAGGGCATAAGTAGCAGAATCATGGATTACACTGGAAAAACATTGGTTTTCTGATTTGGGGTAAAATCCTATAAGATAGAGGCGTTATGGGCATGGGTTCCTTGCTCCCGGGAGCCCTTTCTTGGGTATTTTCCCTCCTTCCATATACTAGTAAGGGGTTGGGTTGCTTATGTCTTCTGCGCAGTAAAGGGTTGTGCTAAGATATAAGCTCAGTGTTGGAACAGAAACAAGGATGGCTTGCTTAAATTAAAACCATGTATTGTTGCCTTCGACTCGGTTAGGGAGCACGCCAACGAACTTAGTTTTGGAAACTCCTTTCGAGTTTTATCTTGCAGTTCTCAAATTTAGAGAATTTTATATTCATCGACGAAAAAATTGGTTCCTTTTTTGGAGTTGACGAAGGATGGCAGAGCATGGTAGACTAAGCGGTGGTCTGGATTCAAATTGATTTCAGTTTAGGGTATGGGTTGGTGGAAAATTTGGAGATTAATGTGGATGTTTTTTCATAGCATTAAAAATTTGACTCTTGGAATCTATCATTTAGATGATTATAATGCCATGATGTAGGGAATTTTCAATGATATTTCCCAACTCTTGGTCCCTCTAGGATTACTCGTCCCTCTCCTCAGGCATCTTTAGAGTCTCGTGGAGATGATGTTTCTCTATCCGTTGCTAAAAGTGCACCATCGGTAGTGATCCGTAGGCCATATTAGATGTATATTTACTCAAGTGTAGGTACTTTCATTGGTAAAGTTTTCTACTCTTCTTTTCCCCTTTTGGATTTGGTTCATACTTTGCTGGGTGTTTCCTCTCCAATTTTTACCCCTTCTTAGAGAGACCTTCACTCATCAGGTTTATCATTTTCTCATGTCCTTCCTCCTCCTGCCCTCCTCCCCTCTTGATCCCTATGTTACCATGTCCCTCATCTCTACTTTATTATCCACTCTTCCCTCCTTCTCCTCCCCTCTTCATTTCATGGAAGATAAAAAAACCCCACACTCTACATTCAAGGGTTAAAAATAAGGGTATTCCTTTATCATCTGGCAATCTATCATTGAATCTTATAGTGGTAAACCTTGTAGGTAGGAAATCCAACCTACATAAGGCTTAGGATCATTCTAATTAGGAGACTAAAAAAAGGGAAATAGTATTCCATTCCTAGGGCCCTTAGAGAAAATGTTACCCTGACATCTGGTGAATTATAATCATTCTATCTTTCTATTCACAGGGTACTGGAGGTTCCCAAAACAAACTATCCCTTAAGAGGTTTTTTATTCAAAAAACATATATATTATCTTGTTGTAGAAAACGATGTGCTCTAATTCAAAAGTGAGATCAGTACTGGAGGGATTGTTAAAAAAAATTCCTTCTATCATTTGGATTATGATGGTCTTCCTCCCCTCTCCCTTCTGCCATCTTAACCAAATTGTCCCTCAAATATTTTCCCTTTCCATCATTTATTCTCAATGTGTATGGCATGTATTTTGGTCATGAGTCTTTTTGGTGAGATTTGGCTACTATAGCAGCTCTTGCGGATTTGTACACAATTTTCAGAGGGGATCTCAATTTCACCTTCGCCCTCAGAAAATTTTGGGGCACCAAGCCTCGTATGGACGCTCAACATCATTCTTTTACTATTTTTCTGGTTGACAATCATCTCCTAGATTTGGAGTTGACCAAGCTACAACTGAACTAGTCTAATGAATGCATTGGGGATCAGTTAGGATTTAAGAGGCTAGATAGTTTGTTGGCCTATGAAGCACTCATGAGTTCATGCCTTATTTTGAAGTTGTCACTAGATATTGGGAGGGGTGAAGCTTATTTTGTTTAGATCCAATCCCTCCTGGATAGAAGATGAGACTCATCAAGATTTGATCTACTCTCATTGGATACATGTAGAGAGTGTGTTTGCCTCCTCATCGATGAGCCAACTTGCATACAATTTGGCCATGGCTAAATCAGTCTTAAAGACATGGACAAATGAATATTATGCAAAAAAACAAGGTCGACTTACTAAAGTGAAAAACAAGTTGTTTGAAATGTATTCCCTAGTGGAGTCCACCACACACAAAAAATATTTATTGGGTCTACTTAAGGAACGAGAATTGGAAAACCATTCTATCTTATTGGAAGAAAAGGAGCGTTGGAGGCTAAAAAAAATGGCCATTTGGCTCTCTTATACATATGATAATACAAAATATCCGTCATTTTGTGAACTCACGAAGGCAAGGAAACATTATTTTGAATATAAACGACTTGAATGGATCTTACCTGGACAACTTTGATGACAAGGCTGAAGAAGGGGTCCATTTTTTCATGCTCCCTTTCAAGCTCCTCAAGGTTGGCCCATGCAAGAAATTCTCTAGGTTGCTTCTAAATTTCCTAATATGGTTACAAAAGATATGAATGAGTTTATAACCGAGGAGGTTACTAAGTAGAAAGTATTTTTTGCTCTCAAATCTACGCAAAAGTTGAAGGCTCCGTGTCCAAATGGCCTTTTAGTATAATTTTATTTGGGTTTTTATGAATTGATCAAGGAATATTTTCTATTGTCTATCTGAGAATCACAAAGCTCTGGTAAGGTGTTGGGTTCATTCAATTCCACTTTCATATGTCTCGTTCTCAAATATTAGGATGGTACATTGTTCACAGATTACAGGCCAATAAATTGCACCATTTTCATGTATAAAATGATACCAAACATCACCGCAAAAAGATTTAAACCAATTCTTGACTCTTTCATTTTTTAGGAGAAATTCAGTTTTCTCCTAAACACAAACATTCATGATGTTGTTGTTGTAGCATAGGAATTTTTCCATCCAGACAAAGTATCAAATATTTAGGTTGTTATTCTCAAACTCGATCTTCATAAGGCATATGATAGAGTGGATTGGACTTTCCTTTGGCTAGTGCTCATTAATATGGTTTTTTCTCTTCTAGTGGTTAACTAAATCATGGGGCGTGTCCAGTCTATTTATTTTGGAGTGTTGATTAATGGATCCCCTTCAAGTTTTATCCTGGCATCTAGGGGGTTGTGACAGGGATGTCCCCTATATCCCTTATTTTTTATGAAATTGGTTGAGGCTTTGAGCACATTATAGGAAAACTATAAATATAGGGGCGTTATCCATGATATAAAGGTGTCTAAGGAGGTTGATGTGTCTCGATTATTGTTCGTGGATGATGTGCTTGGTTGTATTCTAGGGAACAATAGGGATGATTCTCTCCTGAAGAAAGCACTAGATCTCTTTTTTTTGGATATTGGAATGGAAATCAACATCAAAAAATCAAGTTTGATATTGAATGGAGTCTCTGAGGCCTCAATTATGGTGGTCGAGCAAACTTTTCCTTTCCATATAATGGCTTTAGATGGTGGTCTGAAATATCTATAGTTTTATATTAAACCAAATAATATCGTAATATAGATGGAAATGGTTGGATAAAAAGGTTGAAGCGCACATTTAAATCTAGGAAACATGTTTTCTCTCCCACATAGGATGACTTATAGGTTTGAAGTAAGTGTTGGAGAGTATCCTAGTTTATTGGACATATATTCTGGTTGTTCCTACATGCATGCTTACTGCAATCAAGAAACCTCGTTTTCGCTTCTTATGGACTTGTGGTAGCAAAAAAAAAGGTATTGCCTTGGTTTAATGGCCTCTCCTTGTAGCTCCAAAGGAATACAGAGGATGGGGAATAAAAGAGATACATCTATTTGCTAAATCTTCAACTAGAAAAAACCTTTGGAAACTCTTTCATGAATCCTCCCATTGGTTTCAAATTTTCCAATTAAATTACTTCTCAGGGATGTCTATGCATGACTAGTTCCATCTCCCAAATAAATCATCTATTGGTTTAAATGCATGGAAACCTTTAGTGAGACCACCCCCCTTAGTGAGAAAATGGGTAGCTTGGCATGTGTGTGATGACAAGCAAGTTTGAATTGGTTGTGATCCTTGGTATGGTGCAAGAAATGACTTTTCTCTTTTTGGATCTTTTGATTAAAGCATTGGCACCAAATTTTTTATTTTTTATTTTTTATTTTTGGCTGATGCTCAAGCACAATTGCTATAGATTAGAGCGCAGAATGGTTGGAAGCCTAGTGAGGGTTTGTGACTTATATATGATCTTTCTGCAAAATGGAATAGGCTTGTATATTTATTGGTTTTCAAACATGTTTATATCAT
The DNA here is from genome assembly GCA_034641835.2 of Pinus albicaulis. Lineage (NCBI taxonomy): Eukaryota > Viridiplantae > Streptophyta > Pinopsida > Pinales > Pinaceae > Pinus > Pinus albicaulis. The sequence continues at coordinate 680,309,411 of CM076572.1, read as the reverse complement.
ATACTTGGTCCCTGACCAACTATCTTGGTCCAAATATTATTAGACAATAAAATTTACAGCAAAGCTTGGATAAAAATTAAGTACTGAGGATCATATTAATGCAGATAAAGCATGGTGGTGGAAAATTATTTGGATCGCTAGTGCCCCTTTAAAACCTAATATCACCTCTTTGCTGGTACTTAGTTGACAACTCCTTTCATGATATTATCTTCTCATTTGAGGGTGGTATGGGCCAAATAGATTCCCCCCATGCAAAACTGTGGAAGAATCCCACTTACATATATTTTTAAATTGTAAGTATATTATAAAACTTTGCAATATTCTCTAGACTGAATTTATGTTGAAATCTCGATGGGTTGGCACATCTCTTGGTGATGCTTTTAAAGCTTGGTTTATGGAAAAATTGTTCAAGACTCACAACCTTATTCCCTACATATTGTTTACATGCATACGGTAATACAAGATTATTTCATTCCTCCTGAGATATTTGGTGAAAAAGTATTTGCGCTAGCCCTTGAATTTTAGTCATCCTAAAAATTGCAAACAATGAGTCCCAATCATGCCAGAAGTAGACTTTGATTATCCCTGAAGTTTTTTTGATGGGGTGTGTTAGGGTCACCCCCCTGGTTGCAGAGTAGGGGTTGCTTTATATTGTAGTCACACACATTTCATGTATAACAAATATGTAGTTGGGAGAGGGACAACTACAAAGGTTGAATTCATTGCCCTGTGGTTCTTACTCAATTTGGCCAGGAAATTTTTCTTAGTTATAGGTGATGGGTGATTCAAAATTGGTAATACAATAGGCAAATAAAAAGGCAGGAGTGACAAACATTGGCCTAGATATCTTGCTCAGTGACATTCAGGAGACCATTTCCTCTTTCGAGTATGTCTCATACTGCCATATTCTTCATGAGCTCAACATGGTGTCTGATGGGTTGTTAAAGAAATCATTAGCCCTCCCAGTTGGCTTTGGTTGCATTTTTTAATTTACGGGTGGTGAATATATTAAGTCCATTGAGACCAAAATTTCCTTCTAAATTATTTGTTTCTTATTATGTGGGAATGCAAGATACGATAAGGGATCATTCCCTGATTTGTTGTTATAGTCTTCTCATATTCTTTGGATGGTAGAGCTTCAGTATGTTTGTTATCATAAAAAAAATTATGGGATGTCATGTCAGACAAATGTCGAACAAAAAAATGTGTATATTTTCTTCCTATATATATATATACGATTTAAGATCTATATGCATTAATGACAAGAGCAATAGGCCATTGTGCACAGCAAGATGTATAACGATCCCCAGCCCTCTTCTGAAACATCAATTGTTCTAAGTTTGGAGTGTAGGTCACACAATTGCGTTATTTAGAGAGCTTAATGTATGGCTTCGCGTGAAGGTCAAGAAGGGCAGTCCATTGAGGATGATCTAGCACGTTGGCAAGGACTTTTGAATTCTTATTTAAATTGTTAATGGGAAGGTTATATCTCATCACCCACAAGGTAGAACTACTAGAGAAATAATTTTCTTCCAATGTTTAGCGTATTAATTCCAAATTCGAAAGTTTTAAGGAATCATTAGAGTAGAAGCTAGTTAAGATGGGAACTGATTTGTCACTTCCAATTTATCTTTAATCAGTGGCAGTTTTTTTGCAGAGGTAAAGGATAACATAAAGGGTATCCTTAAGCGGGTCGTTGCCCAGTTATAGAATTATGGGGGAGATGGCGTCGTTGGAGCTGGACCGAGCGACCAAGACAAAAAAATTAGTGAGGATGCAGGGATCCCAAACTTTAGATAATGCCTCTTATATGTATTGTCTTTATGCGTTGATCTTAGGTCTATTTTTTAGGGTATATGGTAGATATTAGTGTTAGTTTATAAGGCTCATAAGGGGAAGAAAATAGAATTTTGGTTGTATTGGAACATGGAAGTTATTGCACGGACTCGAGCCAATTTCGATATTTTGATGTAAAAACCGTTTTGGCCATGTAATCCAGGTTTTGAATACAAAGTATTCGTCTCGTTATATATATATATATATATATATATATATATATATATACATACACAATTTTTTATTTGAAAAAAAATATCAACATAATTGTGATGATGGTGAAGTATTAATGTTCATATTATTCAAAGATTAAAATAATATAACCATGACTCATCTGTCAAATATTGATATAACACTTATTTTAAGACCGATGAAATAGGTAACCTCATTGTTACCTACTTTTTGAAGTATCAAGAAAAACACTTGACTTTGAAAAAGTGGCGACGCAGAATCAAGAAAAAAAAATTTGAGCATGTTTTTGGCACTTTCAGTTGTTATTTATTTATTTATTTTTTAATTTTTTTTTTAATGTGACGTTTTTTATGTCGATTTTGAATAGTGGTGGTGTATCATCACCAGCGTTTTGTTATAGGATTGATTTTGACACTATAGATTTTCTAATGTCTTCTTCTTTCATGAGATGTTTATTTTTAAGTGCATTTATGTACTTGTGTTTTAAAAATAAAAATAATTTTATTTTTTATTTTTAAAATAAAAACTTGTAATGATATCTTCACTTTTTCACATAGATAAAAGATGGAAAAAGGGTCAATATTCTAAAGTTTATATTTTCTACATTTTTATTTATTGTTAAATAATTTTTCAATGCACATCAAATAATTATCGCTAAAAAACCAATATTTTGAACCATATGACAAAAAAATACAATTTTTCAATATAAATACGATGCAAAAAATACACTTTTACAGACTTTTTGTTGGAAAAAACATGTTAAATAAACTAATTTTTTGGGAGAATCTTAACCAAAAAACTTAAGAAAATAATATTTTTATTGAATTTATGTCAAAAAATAATAGCAATCATATGTTTTTTTGCAAAAAATAAGGGTTGTTCTCATAAAATATCAAACTCTAAACATTACAAGTAAAACTGATTAATAGTTCTAAAAAATAAGCTTTGTTTGCAAGCATAACTTAAACATCATCAACAATATCAACTAATACATCTTCAACATCATCTAGAACAGCATTGATGGCTTCTTCCGCAACATTTTCTTCTTCATTTTGATCATTGTCGTCTTCTAATCGATCTTTCATGTCAGCAAATCTTCCAAAGTGTCCCTTTCCAATCATTCCATATAATGGTGGTTGAGGTTCCTTTGCTTTTTTTGCCACATGTGATTCATTAAAATCTCATTTCCTCAAACTAACTTCTTGCTTCGCATCTGGAAGGAATTTAAAAGCGTTAATTCTTTGTTGAATAAATTTGCATTGAACTGGGTCTTTCTCAATGGCAATGCAATTTCTTCCTTTTAGTAGGCAACATGCTAATGTTGTACCTAATCATCAAGCACAAAAAAAATAAGTAAGAAAATTAGTATGGAGACATAAAAAGTAAAAAAGACAATATTTAAATTTAAATTTGTATAATAAAACTTACCTGAACCTGAGAATAAATCCAAAACCCATTCTCCTTCATTTGAACATAGATCTATAAGATAGTTAATCAATGCTTGTGGTTTTTGATAAATGTTAATTATATCTCCTTTTGCATCTTTATCCTCATATGCTAGTTTTCTTACAACTGCATCATAAACCAATACTTGACCATGACTCTTCCCATCTACTCGATTCATAATAATATGCTTATAGCTATCGTTTTTTGTCCAACATTCAACATGGATGAACTCACAATCATTTATAATAGATTGATCTTCGGAAGAAACAATATTTGACTTTTGCCTGTAACATAACATAGTAAAAGTTCAATTAAATTTTACATGAATAATTTTTTTTTAGGAGGAATCAAACATACAATTTCAAAGTCTTACCATGTAAGTTGCATCCTTGAGTTTTCTTTACCCTTGAAGCTTGTTAATAACATTGGAAACTATGTGTCTGAATGAAATTTCACAAATCGCCAAAGTGGTGATGTTGTCACTTCTTGAAAACCCGTAACCACTGTACTAAAAGCTTGATAAGTATATGGTTCTCTATCATATTCAATATGTGCGAAATTGAAACCATGAGGAATATCTGCAATAACTAGGCCATATTCCCTTTTAGGTATTAGTGATGCAATGTCTTCACAGTCACCTTGTATTATTTGATATTAGACACTATTGAGCCCATTCCAAATGTAATGATTAAGAGTAGGATCAAGTTCAACATTCATAAGACGCTTCCTTCTCATGTTCTCCATCTTAATTTTTTCAATAAAGCTTTTGAAAGTATCTAGTACTCCATTTCCATCCTTCTTCGACATCTTTAATGACATATATATATATATATATATATATATATATATATATATAAGTAATAAAATAAAAATAGTTTAAATATGAATAAAATGAATTTATAAATCAACATACCTTATTGAATGCAATATAAAACTCTTTTAGTGTTGATGTAGAACTTGCTTCTGGGTAGTTGCGTACAACATCATCCCAAATCTCTTCATTCAACATTTTAACCATGTGTTCTTGTATTTTCATAAAAAAATTCTGACTGAATAAATCAAGTTAAAAGTGTTAATATACTGACATGTATAACAAATTCTACCAACATCATTATGTTTTATTTAAAAGAAAATTATAATGAAAGAAAAATACTAAATAATTCAAGAAACTTACTTTTGAAATTCTGCACACATTTCTTCCATTGATAATTCACCCGATTTCACACGGGCTAATACTGATTTGACTAATTTATCGTCCTTCACACCTTGCATTGTTCTCCAAGGTTTGATAGTCATATCCTCTGGAAGCTGCTTCATTTCAGGACCCGCCTTACTGTTGGTACATATTATGGGTTTACTCTTTCTAACCTTTTGATTTTTTATGGAAATATTCTCCCACCGATCAAAAATCTCATCAATCAAATCCCATACCTCCCCAGTTCTAAATGCCAACTGAAAAATTTTATTTGTGCCTCTGAAGAAATTTGCATTCAATTTTCCATCTTTTGTTTTTTTTTCATCAATTTGATAACCTGTTTCCATTAAACATTCCTTTCGAAATGTTACACTAACTTGTGTCTTATCCCCACCACATTTTTCTATGAATTCATTATGAATAAATCTGACCCTTTGGATGAAAGTCATTTTCATTTTGTACTCATTATCTGCATTATGATCCCATGCCAATAACTTTGTAATATTCCCAATTAGCTTTGCTAATTGGAATATTTCATTTTTGCTTTATTTTGCCGCTTTAGCTAGAAATAATAAGTAAAGTGAGAAATAAGAGGGGTCACCTCACTTTATAAAATAAAGTGTTTTCCTAGTAGATTGACGTTATAACTTAGAGAGGGGGCCTTGGGGGTCCACATGTGCATGAGGGGAGGCCTCAGGCTGACCCAAGGTTAATTGCGCAGGCCAAGGAGAGTGAAGGACGCAGTCAAGGTTTTGGAGGGAGTTTAGCACTATAAAAGGTGGGGCTCTCACCTCATTATGGCATGCATGATTTGATATTGATATTGAGAGCTAGACTTCTGTCTGCTTCAGCACGCCAGTTGTTTAGTCGGTCTGCAGCACTGTTTAGTGCAACCGAGTGTCTCCGTTCGGAGATCTCACCCTTAGCCTCGGGGGACTTCGAGTGCCTGCCCTGGTAAGGTTGTTTTCTGGCATCACCCTTAGCTTCGGGGGACTTCGAGTGCCTGCCCTAGTAAGGTTATTTTCTGAGTAACATCCTTCAGTTTCAGTGGTAATTAGCAGCAGTTTTCTGGTGGAGATTTGGAGAGGAGGAAGCCCTTCTTGTGACTGCGCAGATCCAGGAGATAGGACGCTGATCCAGAGAGGAGAGGACGCAGATCTGGAGAGTTAGTATCAGATCCAGCCTTGGAGGACGCAGATCTGAGGAGATATTGGCAGATCCAGCCTAGATCTGGAGAGATAGTATCAGATCCAGCCTTGGAGGACGCAGATCTGAGGAGAAATTGGCAGATCCAGCCTAGATCTGGAGAGATAGCAGCAGATCTACCCTTGGAGGACGCAGATATGAGGAGATATTGGCAGATCTAGCCTAGATCTGGACAGATAGCAGCAGATCTAGCCTTGGAGGATGCAGATCTGGAGTGATAGGACGCAGATCTGGATAGGAGGACTCAGATCCAGTAGATCTGGGCAGAGAGGACGCAGATCCAGTCAGGGAGGACGCTGATCTGATGAGCAGGATCTTGTGTGTGGGGTTTGGCAGCGTTTTTCAGTGTTTCCAGCCTTGAGGAGCTGATCATTTCATCTGGAGGTTTTGTGGCCAGCATTTCATCTGTCTTTTGCGCTGTCACTAGCAGAGACAGCGTTATTATTGGTGAGGGTTTGGAGGATTGAGATCAGCCATCTTCTAGTCTTCAGTTCATAGCTCCATTGTATTCCAGCAGCAGCTCTTCATAGCAGATCCTCAGCCAGCTAGGACGCTGTCCTTGTTTGCAGCCATTATTTGTTCTGAGAGGGTCTCCACTTGCCTAGGGCAAGGATAGGTGCACTCATCCTGATTATCTTGTACTCCTCTATATGTATTCTCAGATTAATAAAATGGCTTAGTTTTCTGGCATTCTATGTGTACTTGTTCCATGATCTGGTTCCAGCATTGTATTTTCTATATCTGTCTGGCATATTTCTGTGTATTACTGGTTATTTCCCTTTGGGGATATTACAGTGGTATCGGAGCATAGATCTGGCTCAACCTGTGGTGCTAGCAGTCTATGACGCCCGGGGATAACCCCTACATCTATCGGAAGGAACACAGAGAAGCTGAGGATAGGTGGAAGTTTCCCTTCGGGGGAAGTGACTCTGATCAGGAGCCACCTGAGACAGATTCTGAGGCAGAGCAGCCTGAGAAGGGCCCAGAACAGCGTAACCCAATGGCAGATGATGATGTGAGGTTTAAAGAGGCGGTCCTCCGTTACATACAGGAGGCGTCACAGAAGATGCAGGAGACGTCACAGAGGCTCTTGGCCATGGAGATCAGTCAGAGAGAACTCCCTAGAGTTCTTCAGATCGGTGAAGGATCGGGTATGTCTCGCCACGTACCAGTGCACGATGCTATTCCCATTGTGACGACTCAGGTACCCGCGCGATCCACTATGCCCACATTCTTGCCAGAAGACACAGGGACAGGAGTGCGGGGAGGTGCACAGAGAGACAATTCAGCACCCACGCGACCCACCATGCCTACCTTCCTGGTAGAGGACGAGGGGTCGACAGCACCGAGAGATGTGGGTCCAGCTCAATGGGCAGCCGTTTTTGCAGAGTGGCAGGGCTTAGGACAGGCATTCATGGATACTCTCCCCTTTGAGCCCTATCTCCAGTATCGATGCGGTATCAAACCCCCTGAGCAGCACCAGCACAAGGGGCACAGATACCACCGTGATGACCACCGTGCGGCTAGTAGATTCCATTTGCCTATGTTTGATGGTTCATCAAAGACTACGGCAAAGTCCTGGGTGGAGAAGCTGGACATCTATTTCCAGCTTAATCAGATGTCGGAGACGGAGGCCATTAAGATGGCTACATTGCATTTAGAGGGTGAGGCTCAGGATTGGTGGTTTCATGGATTGACGACACTTGGGCATTCCACAGTGACGACATATGCCGAGTTTACCAGGAGGGTGGTAGAGCGTTTTGACAGGAGGGATCCGGAGCAGCATTTTGTTGAGCTGACCAAGCTCAAACAGACTGGGAGTGCCGAAGCATACATCTCGGATTTCTTGAGGGTTTCGGTGATGGTACCTGACTTATCGACAGCTCGGATGGTCTATATGTTTGTGGAGGGGCTGTCAGAGCCACTTCGTGGCCTAGTCCGGTCAAACAAACCGGCTACACTGCAGGATGCTATCAGTAGGACTCGAGACTTACAGGATGTCTTGCCCAGGACTCGGCCACCTTATCCCCAGAGACAGGCTTTCCAGCCTAAGGGTAAGGACACGAGGGCTCCGCCTCCCAAGGCGAATCCGGGACGAGGGCAAATGGATGATGAGGCCAGGAGAGAGCTAAGGCGGAAGCGATTATGCTTCACTTGCCAGGAGCCGTGGGCACCAGGACACAAATGTGCGGCAGGGAAGGCACATTTCATAGAGGTCTTCTCCGAGAGCGGCGGAGAAGAGGATGAGGAGGATGATGAGGAGGCAGGAGGATGTTATGCAGCGCAGAGTACCTTACCACCTCCACCACCCGATGCAGGTGGGGCATCATTCGCACCTACTGGGGGAGCTCTAGCAGCATTGCGAGGAGTCCCCAAGTATTTGACTTTGCGCGTACGGGGGACAGTGCGTGGACAGCGAGTTTCAGTCTTAGTCGATAGTGGGGCCACCCACAACTTCATTGATGCCCAGATGGTTGAGCGGAGAGGCATACCGACGGAGGGCTTTGATGGGTTTTCTGTTTTGGTACCAGGAGATCAGACCATGGCATGTGCTCGATATGTACCCGAATTATCAGTGACGATGGGCACTTATACGTTGACCGATCACTTCTTTGTGGTGGACATCCCGGACACCAATGTGATATTGGGAGTTTAGTGGCTTATTACTCTGGGGAAGGTCACAACGGATTGGAAGGCCCTAGAGATGGAGTGGGATGATCCCAAGACGGGGAAGCATGAGAAGATACGAGGGCAGAACACATATCCACCCCAGACAGTATCGGCACACAGCATGGAGGCGACTTTCCGCAAGGGAGATATAGAGTGGGCAGTAGAGTTGCGGGCTTCAGAGGCAGTGGATACAGGGCGGACGGTGCACCCTGATCTGCAGTCTATTCTCGATAGATATGCAGTAGTTTTTGGGGACATTCCGCCAGGACATCCACCGGATCGGGGGTTTGAGCACACGATCGAGCTTGAGCAGGGGATACAGGCCGTGATTACCACACCGTATAGGCATCCCAAGGCCTATCGGGATGAGATAGAGCGAGCCATTCAGGAGTTGCTGGCCCTTGGTCACATTCGGCCTAGCACTAGCCCTTTTGCTTCTTCAGTAGTGCTGGTGAAGAAGAAGGACGGCACATTACGCATGTGCATTGACTATAGGGCTCTGAACAAGAAGACCCTGAAGAACAGGTACCCCATTCCCAGGATCGACGAGCCGATGGATGAGTTGAGAGGAGCACGGTTCTTCTCAAAGATTGATTTGAGATCCGGATACCATCAGATACGCATGAGGGAACAGGATATTCCCAAGACTGCTTTCAGGTGTCATTATGGGCACTTTGAGTTTCTGGTCATGCCATTTGGGTTGACCAATGCACCTGCTACATTCCAGTCTTGTATGAACCACATTTTCAGGGATCATCTGAGGAAGTTTGTGCTGGTTTTCTTTGATGATATCCTTATATACAGCAGGACTTGGGAGGAGCATCTCCAGCATATTGAGACGGTCTTGCACATCTTGGAGGAGCAGCAGTTCTATGCCAAGCTCTCCAAGTGTGAGTTTGGATTGACGGAGATGCTGTATCTAGGACACATTATAGGAGTGGACGGAGTGAGAGTCCACGAGGAGAAAATCCGAGCTATCAGGGACTGGCCAGAGCCACGGAATGTGACAGAACTTCGAGGGTTTATTGGTATCTGCACCTACTACAGGAAGTTCGTCAAGGGCTTCTCTCAGCTTGCTGCACCCCTCACGGATCTGACGAGGAAGGGGGCATTCAGTTGGTCAGATACAGCACAGCGAGCTTTTGACAAGCTCAAGGAGGTGATGAGCAGTTGTCCCGTATTAGCATTGCCAGATTTTACGCAGCCCTTTGTCCTAGAGTGCGATGCATCGGGAGAGGGGATTGGTGCAGTTTTGATGCAGGACGGTCATCCGATTGCTTTCGAGAGCCGGAAGCTCCTTCCACACGAGAGGCTATATCCCATATACGACAAGGAGATGCTGGCCATCATGCATGCATTGGCCAAATTTCGGCAGTACCTGGTAGGTGGCAGATTCAGGGTGAGGACAGATCATAACAGCCTGAGGTACTTTCTGGAGCAGAAGCAGTTGCAGGAGAGACAGCAGAAGTGGATCAGCAAGATCCAAGCTTACGACTTTGACATTGAGTATGTCAAGGGGAAAAACAACGTGGTAGCTGATGCCCTTTCTCGTAGACCGGCCACGCTATCACTCATGAGCCTGGACGCTGACTGGAAGGCTCGACTACTGGTTGAGTACTCCAAAGATAGATTTGCATGCGAGGTTCTGGATGGGCAGGTAGCGGATAGCAGATACAGGGTGGCCGATGAGGTCATCTATTACAGGGACATGATCTTCTTGACTGAGGGATCTCAGCTCAAGGAGAAGATACTCTAGGCTTCACATGATTCACCATTGGCGGGCCATCAGGGGTTCACCAAGACGTACAGGGCCATCCGGGAGAGATTTGCATGGAAGGGCCTCAAGGAGGACGTACTCCAGCATGTCAGGGAGTGCGAGGTTTGCCAGCGGAACAAGGGAGAGATGAGTCATCCTGCGGGGTTGTTGCAGCCTCTTCCCATTCCGGAGGGGAAGTGGGAGAGCATTTCGATGGACTTCATCACAGGGTTGCCCACAGTGCAGGGCAAGGATTGCATCTTCGTGGTGGTTGACAGGCTGACGAAGTATGCTCACTTTTTCACCATTTCAGCACATCACACAGCGGCACAGGTGGCAGAGTTGTTTTTCAGGGAGGTTTTCAGATTGCATGGTCTACCCAAGACCATTGTCAGCGACAGGGACAGCCGTTTTATGGGCGGATTCTGGCAGGAGCTCTTCCGACTAGTGGGGACAGAACTGACACCGAGCACTAGTTATCATCCCCAGACGGACGGGCAGACGAAGATAGTTAACAAGTGGCTGGAGGGCTACTTGCGTAACTACGTCAGTGGGCAGCAGCGAGCATGGCTGAAGTGGCTACATTTGGGCGAGTACTGCTACAACACAACGCACCATATGTCCATCGGTATGACACCTTTCTATGCTTTGTATGGATATCATTCCTTATCTTTTGTGGACATGATGTTCGGTGTTAGCAGGGCTCCGCGAGCCAAGTTATGGATCCAGGAGAGCCAAGACATCCTCCGAGCTCTCAAGGACAACATAGCCACAGCACAGAATCAGCAGAAGTTGTATGCTGATAAGGGTCGGGTGGAGAGACACTTTGAGGTAGGGGACTTGGTCTACCTACGACTACAGCCATACCGACAGTCTTCGCTCAAGCAGAAGGGGGCAGAGAAGCTGAAGCCTCGTTTTTATGGACCGTACAGGGTGATACGCAGGATCGGGCAGGTTGCGTATGAGTTGGAGCTGCCCCAAGGCAGCCGGATTCATAACATATTTCATGTGTCATTCCTGAAAAAGGCACTGGGCCAGCATGTGACAGTCACCGAGGAGCTACCGCCTACAGATGATGAGGGGCATCTGGTGTTACAGCCGGAGGCTATTATCGACACTAGGGAGAGACAGCTGCGGAGCAGGAAGATCAGGGAATTCTTGGTGAGATGGAAAAATTTTCCAGATGAGGATGCCACTTGGGAGGATGAGAGGATCTTACAACATCCATCACTTCAGTTGCTTGAGGACAAGCAACGTTTTGCCGGGGGAGACTGTAATATTCCCAATTAGCTTTGCTAATTGGAATATTTCATTTTTGCTTTATTTTGCCGCTTTAGCTAGAAATAATAAATAAAGTGAGAAATAAGAGGGGTCACCTCACTTTAGTCACCTCACTTTATAAAATAAAGTGTTTTTCCTAGTAGATTGACGTTATAACTTAGAGAGGGGGCCTTGGGGGTCCACATGTGTATGAGGGGAGGCCTCAGGCTGACCCAAGGTTAACTGCGTAGGCCAAGGAGAGTGAAGGACGCAGTCAAGGTTTTGGAGGGAGTTTAGCACTATAAAAGGTGGGGCTCTCACCTCATTTTGTCAGGCATGATTTGATATTGATATTGAGAGCTAGACTTCTGTCTGCTTCAGCACGCCTCGCTGTTTGGGCCTGGGCTCGTTGGAAGATCGCTAGTGCAACCGAGTGTCTCCGTTCGGAGATCTCACCCTTAGCCCTAGACTTCGAGTGCCCCGCTCGGTAAGTGTTATTTCTTCGGTATCACCCTTGGGCTTCTCGGGACCGAGTGCTCCGCCCCAGGAAGGTTATTTTCTGAGCAACATCCTTCGCCTGCAGAACACAGTGGAGCTCGGTGGAGATTTGGAGAGGAGGAAGCCCCTTCTTGTGACTGCGCAGATCCAGGAGATAGGACGCTGATTCAGAGGGGAAGGACGCAGATCCAGTAGGAGGGCTCAGATCTGGATAGTAAGGACGCAGATCCAGCTGACCAAGGCAGAGAGGACGCAGATCCGGAGAGATAGTATCAGATCCAACCTTGGAGGACGCAGATCTGAGGAGATATTGGCAGATCCAGCCTAGATCTGGAGAGATAGCAGCAGATCTACCCTTGGAGGACGCAGATCTGAGGAGATATTGGCAGATCTAGCCTAGATCTGGAGAGATAGCAGCAGATCTAGCCTTGGAGGACGCAGATCTGGAGTGATAGGACGCAGATCTGGATAGGAGGACTCAGATCCAGCAGATCTGGGCAGAGAGGACGCAGATCCAGTCAGGGAGGACGCTGATCTGATGAGCAGGCTCTTGTGTGTAGGGTTTGGCAGCGTTTTTCAGTGTTTCCAGCCTTGAGGAGCTGATCATTTCATCTGGAGGTTTTGTGGCCAGCATTTCATCTGTCTTCTGCGCTGTCACTAGCAGAGACAACGTTTTTATTGGTGAGGGTTTGGAGGATTGAGATCAGCCATCTTCTAGTCTTCAGTTCATAGTTCCATTGCATTCCAGCAGCAGCTCTTCACAGCAGATCTTCAGCCAGCTAGGACACTGTCCCTATCTGCAGCCATTATTTGTTCTGAGAGGGTCTCCACTTGCCTAGGGCAAGGATAGGTGCACTCGTTCTGATTATCTTGTACTCCTCTATATGTATTCTCAGATTAATAAAATGGCTTAGTTTTCTGGCATTCTATGTGTATTTGTTCCATGATCTGGTTCCAGCATTGTACTTTGTATATCTGTCTGGCATATTTCTGTGTATTACTGGTTATTTCCCTTTGGGGATATTACAAACTTTGATTCTATTTCTGTTAAGCCAGCGTAAATGATGCATTTCACTGTTTGAAAAATATAGTTATTGGGATATTCTACAATCAATTGTCTCTTAGCCTCTATCGAATGGTTCCCTCCAATTACATAATATTTATAATCAAAACATTTTGTCTTGTCAAATGCTTGTTTGTTGGGAACCTGACGTGGATCGACAAGAACCACATAATCCACCACATGCGCATATGGATTGAACCTGAACAATGTTTTCAGATTATGTACATGTAGGTGATGGGCCTTTCTAATTTGATATTGAGATTTTTCTTCATCTGGACTATATAATTGGTTAACATTAAGCTCAAATGTTTGGCCACCAAGAATTAATTTATTCTTCCTCAACTCTTGTCGAATAACATTTTGTTTTGTTTTAATAATGCCATCCTCTAACTCAGCACCTGGTGTTATGATTTCTCTGCTTCCGTGAGAGCTTTCAGTTTGTTCTTCACTGCTGCTCACAACCTTTACAGGTTCACCAATATTTGATTTCCTAGTCTTATTGGATAACATATCAGTTTTTTTATAAACAAGCTCTCCTTTATGAGGTAAAAGAGAGACATCTTTAGCAATTTTTCTTTTTGGTGTCTGATCTGTTTTCTCCTTTTTCACAACAGTTCTAATCTCCTCCTCACTAATTCTATCATAATTTTCTGTTTCATGTTCGACACCTTCAAAAGAAACATGTTTAAGTTTACTAGTTTGACCCACCTTAGCGACTCTTGGTTGATCCCCTCTTTGTACTATTGCAGTGTCACGAGCTATTGCTCTTTGCTTCAATCTCCTTTCCTCTGTTTTGTCTTTGTAGAAAGTGTTGATCACATCCATAACATTTGGCACCAACATATAAATACCTTCAAACATGTTTGAAAGACTCTGAACAAAATCCTATGAAACAAAATAAAACATGTCAATAATCAATAATTTATAAAAAAATTGAATCATCCTTATAATAATGCATAGAGGAAATAAAAATAAGCATACTTACAATGTTATTTGCAATGTTGCTTGATACTTCTTCAGAAAATTTTGAAGATATTTCATATGTGTCATACTTGACGATTGATAGACGATATCTAACCTTCTCACGTTTCTGAGCCTTCCTTGCAAGAACATAAATAGTGTTTGTATTCGGGACCATACATATGTCTCGTACTCTTCCATCACATCATATGGCTCATTTAAGTCAATCATACCACAAATCAGATAGATGTGTATATCAGCTTCCGTTTCACTGTCTTCAAGATACCATGATAAATCCGTTTTATCTATTTCCTCGGCATTCTTCCAATCAGAAATAAGCTTTAATGAACCTGGTGCCCCACTTGCTTGACTTTTATTATTGTGTGCAGCAATGTCCTTATTGCGTCCAACAGTGTCCATAGTGCATCCAACTGCAACTTTAGATTTGGGAGTTGTATCCATAGTGCGTCAAGCTGCAGCTGTAGATTTGGGAGCTGCAGAAACATTTATAGAAATATTTTTTGATGCCATTTTCCTGATATATATATATATATATATATATATATATATATATATATATGTTAATGGAAAAATAATGCGGATAAAAGAAATTTAATAAACAAAATTTATTTCTAAAACTAAAAAACTTATAATCTTTTAATATATTTTAAAATTTTAAAATTTAATTTTACATTACATAGCAATTGAATAAAAATAAACAAAATAAAATAAAAGAAAAATTTATTTTGCTTTACATAGCAATTAAATAAAAAATTATAAACTTAAAATTATAAAAAATTAATATAAAAGTTTAAAAATTTATATAATTTTTTAATATATTTGAAAATTATAAATTTATATTTCACATTACATAATAATTAAATAAAAATAAACAAAATAAAATAAAAGCAATTAAACAAAGTAAAAGAAAAAAATTAATTTTTTTATAATGATGTTTTAATACTTAAATTAAATGTTAAAAATAAATGTTATATATATATATATATTTTAATTGTATTGTTATATAGTTTTTTTTTTTTTTTAATTTAATTTATTTATTTATTTAAATTAAAAACAAAACATAATTGTTATTTATTTATTTAATTTTTTTTATTTATATTTTTAACATTTTTTTTATTTATTAAATAATGTTTTAATAATTATTTATTAATTATATTATATAACAATGTTTTTATTATTTTTATATAACAATGTTTTTATGTATAACAATGTTTTTATTAATTTTTAATTGTTTTATTAAAACAAATTAAAAAAAAAAATTAAAAAAAAAATAAAAAATAAAAAATTGTTTTATTAAAACAAATAAAAATTAAAAATTAAAAAAAAAAAAAAAAAAAAAAAACCAACGTCGTGACAGTGTGCCATGGAGGGGCGCCGGAGGCCGGCCGGGCAGTGCCACGGGGGGCTGCCCAGCCGGCCTCAGGCCCCCGGTTGGGCGGGAGGCCGATTCCACGACCACGACCGCGACCGCGCCCGCGGGGCACCGGAGGCCGGCTGGGCAGCCCCCCGTGGCGCCGCCCGGCCGGCCTTCGGCGCCCCGCGGGCGTGGCCACGAGCAGTCCACGGCACAGGGTCACGACGTTGGTTTTTTTTTTTAATTAATTAATTTATTTTTATTTTGTTGTTTTAAACTTTTTTTTATTTTTATTTTTTATTTGTTTTAATAAAACAATTTTTAATTTAATTTAATTTTTTTAAAATAAAACAGTTAAAAATTAATAAAAACATTGTTATATATAAAAATAATAAAAATATTGTTATATAATATAATAAAAACATTATTATATAAAAATAATAAAAAAACATTGTTATATAATATAATTAATAAATAATTATTAAAACATTATTTAATAAAAAAAATAATTGTTAAAAATATCAAAATATCAAAAATATATATATATAAAAACAATTTATTAAATAACAATTATGTTTTGTTTTTAAACACTATATAATTAAAAAAAAAAAAATACAATATAATTAATAAATAAATAAAACATTTGTTTTAATATAATAATACAATAAATTTAAAAATAAAAAATAAAAATAAAAATATGATATATAACAAACCAATAAAGAAAAAAGAATTAAGATTTAAAATTAAAAAGAATAAAAATAAGATTTAAAAAAAAATATATAAAATCAAAAAATTCAAAAAAAAAAAAAAAACATTTTAAATAATGAAACCACTGATATATTTATGATAAAAAAATAAAAAAATAAAAAAAATGTTATAATAATAATATTATTATTTTTTATGTGCATGGTCGTTTTATGGATTTTTCTGTCTAGATGAACCTATAAGTTTTAAAAAGGAAAAAAATTCTAAATTGTTGTCCTTAAAACCTTAAAAAATTTAGTTCTTTTTGCATTTTCTTCACTAAAAAGATATAAAAAAATATAAAAAAATATGGTTTTTGAACCTAAAAACCTTAAAAAAGTAGTTTTTGGACACAAAAAAACTATAGAAAAACAGGTTTTCCCAAAAATCGTCTTTAAATTGACAGAATAGAAGGAAAACTAACCTTTGAAATGCAAAAAACTGTTGTCACCAATGCCAACACAACGGCTCCACAAAATTACAAATAGCAACACAACGCCTCCAATGCCAATGCAATGCCTTCACGAAGTTACCAATGCCAATGCAACACCTCCACAAAATTACCAATAGCAACGTAACGTCTCCAATGCCAATGCAATGCCTCCACGAAGTTACCAATACCAACGCAACACCTCCAGAAATTTGCTCCAACAAATACCAGAAAACTTGATGTGATGTGATGAATAGAAACAATGATTCTTATTATATAGCGAATATTGTCTGATTGGTTCACTGTTTAACGAATGTGAGATTAAAATTTCAAATTTAAAATATTTACATTTAGTTTATTATATTTCATACTATAGTTAAAATACTTAATATTTACATGTAGTTATCATAGTTAATATTTTATTTAATATTTACATATACTGAATGTTGAATAATTCAAATATAATCTCAGATTAAAAATTAAAATATGAAATACTTACATGTAGTTAATTATAGTTAATATTATAGATAAAATAGTTAATATTTGCATTTAATTATCATAGTTAATATTTTAGTTAATATTTACATGTACTCAATGTTTAAAATCATGGGATTAAATTTTAAAATCTAAAATATTTACATGTAGTTAATTATAGTTAATATTATAGTTTAAATAGTTAATATTTACATGTTATTTTTGTAAATATTTACATGTAGTCAATCTTAAACCATTCAAATAAGAAAATTATTTTAGTTTCGAAGGCATGCATGAAAGAAATATTTTGTGAATATTTTGAATAGAAAGTATGGTGAAATATTTGAAGACCAACAATTTATTAATAAATTTTGAAATATATTTTAGATGAATATAACGTAAGTTTAAAATTTAAAATTTAAAATATTTACATGTAGTCATTATAGTTAAAATAATTAATATTTGCATGTAGGTATTATAGTAATATTATAGTTAATACTTACATCTAATTAATGTTAAATCATTGAAATAAAAACATTATTTTAGTTTGGAAGACATCCATGATAGAAATATTTTGTGGATATTTTGAATATAAATATCGGTAAAATATTTCAACACAAACAGTTTATTAAAAAAATGTTAAATACATTTTTTGACTAATATTTGTACCAAATATTTGAAATGAAAGTTTTGGAGGGAAAGTTTTTCGCGAAATTTTTTGGGGGGAAATTTTGGAGGGAAATTTTTTCGCGAATTTTTTTGGAGGGAAATTTTCAGTCTTTAAGCTATATATTGTAAGTGGGAGAGGAATTTGTATCATTCAACTTATTCTTGTTGAAAGCCATGGTTTCTTCTGATATCGAAGTTTTGCTTTGTACAATTTCAACATCTTCATTACGCAACAACTCTATTCAGAGTGATGAATATAACGGGAGTTTGTTCACCATGAATAGAGAGTAAAAAAATTGACTTGGTCGTAATCCTAAAGATGATGAAAACAAAATTGATGAGGCGCAACAAAATGAAATTTCTGTAAATCGAGCGCCAGTTATACCACTTACTCTTAATCCTAAGGATTATGAAAACAACAATGATGAAGGGCATGATGAAGAATTTCCAGAGTCAAAAGTTTCACTTCGTCCTAATCCTGAGACCAACGAGACACCATTGATGAAGAAGGGAAATGAAGAATATCACACTTTGTGGCTTAATCCTAAGGATTGTCGAGAACAACAAATGAAAGGCGAATGAAAGAATGCTGCCGAGTCAAAATATCACTATTGTCTCCTAGTACGAGGAGTATGCCGACACCCGATGGAAAAGGGGGATGTAAAATTTCCAGAGTCAAAATATCAAATTCGTCCTAATCGTAAGGATTATGCGAGCACCACTGATGAAGAGGGGAATGATAATGTTTAAAAGTCAAAACATCCACTTCGTCCCAATCCTAATGACTATGCCAACACCACTGATGAAGAGGAAAATGAAAAATTTACAGCCTCAAAATATCCACTCCATCCTAATCCTAAGGACTATGCAAGCACCATTGATGAAGAGGGGGATGAAAAAATTTCAGAGTCAAAATTTCCACTTCGTCTTCATCCTAAGGATTATGTCAACACCATAGATGAAGAGGGGAATGAAGAATTTGTAGAGTCAAAATATGCACTTTGTCCTAATCCTAAGGATTATGTTAGCACCACTGAGAAAGAGGGGAATGAAGAATTTGCAGCGTCAAAATATCCACTTCGTCCTAATCTTAAGGATTATGCCAGCACCACTGATGAAGACGGGGATGAATTTCCAAAGCTAAAATTTTCACTTCATCTTAATCATAACGATTATAATTTAACCACTGATGAAGGGGGGGATGAAGAATTTCCAATAAATATAGATTCAAGGCATTCACTTATTTCTAATCCTAAGGATTATGAGAGCATCAGTGAGGAAGGGGAGGGGCAGGATGAAGAAGTTATAGTGAATACAAATTCAAAGCTTCCACTTATGCCTAATCCCAAGGATTATGAGAGCACCACTGAGGAAGGGGAGGATGAAGAGTTTCTTGCACATGATAATTTTAGAGGCACAGATCTGAATATTGCATTTTCTCCAAGTGACCATTTCAAAGACACTCATGGTGATGAAGAATTGAATTCTCCCAGGGAAGAATTTGAAAGCATGGGTCAAGATGGTGAATAATTTCTTTTGAGTCGGGGTTACAAAAGTGCCGATGATTCTTGTGAAATGTTTTCTTCAACTGATGATGGTAAGAAAAATTTTCTTGGCAATGAAGTTGATGAATTTCTTAACTATGTTGAGGATGATGATAGTGGGGATATTATTCCTCCTAATGGTGATGAAACTAATTTTACAAATGATGATGGAATGATGAAGCCGTTGCAAGCAAATATTGCAACTAGGAGTAGGCGTAGACCTTTTCATATCAATCAAAAGCATTCCAGTTATACAAGGGTGAGGAAAAAATATATCACAAAAAGAAGTTCTGTCGTTCATTTGATTTCAAGTGAATGTTGTCGAAGGGATTGCTTGAAAAATATGTATTTCAACTTCGTTTTGGAGAAAAGGAAAACATATATGTCAATGAATAAAAGCATGCAAAATTCATATTTAGTGGGTTGCATGCAATCTACACTAGCAGGTTATGATTATCATATTGGGAATGTATTGCTTTGCAGAAAGGTGTTCAAAATGTTGCATTCAATTGGTAATTGTCGTTTGTCAAGAATCCAGGATAGATTGGAAAGGGATCCCACATATTATTCAGAAGCACGTTATAAACGGGAGGTGAGGCCGTTTGCAAATACTGCTAAGACATGGATGAAAGACTTCTTTTCAAATCATGGAGAGTGTATGCCAAATAAAGACACAATACATATTCCAGATAATTTCTTGAGACGAGAAATATTCATGTTATACAAAGATTATGCAGAAGCTGTTGAAGGAATTGGTAATTTATTACATATTCTTATTTTAGAAGGATATGGAAAACAGAACTCAACAATGTTCGTATTCCTAAGAAGACAAGGATGGGGATTTGCAGCACATGTGCTTCTCTTAAAGAAAAAAGAGATAAATGTCAAGGGGCAGAAAGAGGTATGTGTTCAAAACATTGTTTTTTAAAATTTGATACTTATCAACTATGAAAATATATTTATTCATATGTTTCTTTTATTTTATGTACAAATTCCGTTGTCAAAGAACTTCAAGACCATCACAATCAGCAAACAAGTGAAAGGCAAAAGTTGTATAAAAATCGAAAGAAGTGTTATGATCATCCAAATAAATATCTGGGATTGATAATTGATGGTATGGACCAGAAGAAAACACTTCTTCCACATTTTTTCTGCACGCCAAAAAAATTACAGGAGGAAAATTTCATTCAGTTTCATTTGGTTGGTTGTATGGTATTTAATGAGAAGATGTTTCCAAGAGTTTTCTTCACAACTCCAAATATTCACAATGATGCAAATCTGACCATAACTATAATCCATGATGTGGTTACTCATTGGTCTGGGATTCTTCCTGAAGTTTTGTATTTACAATTAGACAACATAAGTCGTGAGAACAAAAATCAAGTTCTTTTTGGGTATCTAAACATGCTCGTTGAATTGGGGATTTTTAAAAAGATAAAGGTTGGTTTCCTTCTTGTTGGGCATACTCATGATCATATTGATCAAATGTTCGGTCGTTTTTCAGTAACATTGAGGAGGAAAGGTGTTGGGAGCCTGCCATCATTAATTGAATGTATTAAGAAATCGTACATTCCAGAGCCTGTTTTTCATGTGTTGGAAGAAACTATTGACATGCGAAGGTTTATTTTTGGATCGCATGGTGAGGAGAAATGCATTGAACAACTTAACGACATTAACTTCCAGCATCAATTTCATATCAAAAACATTGATGGGATAACATTTATATGGGGCAAGAAGTATTCAATTGTTGAAGAATGGGGACCATCATCAGGTTTAGCATTTGAAGTTCATTCCAGAGCATCCAATATTTTCATCAAAGATATTGTTGTTATAGTCAGTTGCTGAACTCCATAATCCACGAAGGCAGAAAAGAGACAAATTATTCTGAATGTTTAGAGGAAATTAAAAGATGTATTAGAGATATATATGAGTACTTCGATGTTGCTGATTCAATTTGGTGGGATTCTTTTTTCAGTAATCAAAGTGATATGATCTCAAGATCAATAAATGTGGATATGCTTTTGAAGACTCCTTTTTTTTTGCCACAAAATATGCCAAATGAACATGAACATCAAGAAACACACAATGTTGAACAACAACAGCCTCAAGCTATTCTTAATTCCCCACAGGTAGAGGAAAGAGAAATCTATATTGGTTCTAGAAGATCACGTGCACAACGTGAATCCATGGAAGACCTTTACAGGGGTTCTGTGTAGGATCTTAAGGAGGGTTGCATGATAGCAGTGTTAGCAGATGAAGATCCACTTGGCTATCCACTCTGGATTGCCAAGGTTATAATGGTCATTAATGAAAATGAAGAGATTATAGCTGTTGATGTACATTGGTATGCCACAAGTACCCACCCTTTCAATGGTGTGTACAAGCCAGAGATGGTAGTGGAAAAAAAATTGGTAGAAAGAGAAAAAGAAAGGGCACAAACATAAATCGTCGCCGCACATATGTCTTAAAATTGGAGGATGTTGACATACTTGTGTATGACTTCAATTTGACAAAGAGAGGAACTCTTCGGTTGAAAACCATAAATATTTTGAAGAAATTGCTACCAGAACAATTACTGTTGAGATGGGACTCTGCAGAATGTAGACATAGATCTACAAGACTTTTGAACTTTGAAATGGTGGGCATGCATGTTGACTCAGATAGAGCACTAGTTGATGAAAGAGAAGAATATGGATCATCTTCATCTGCATCGAGCCATTCATCTGAAGATGTAGGTTATGATGGTGTGCCAGAACCTATGGTTGATTTTGAATAACTATCTAAGACACTTTTATGTAATTGATGTTTGCATGGTAACTTGAAATAAAAATTTTGACTTCCATCTCATTTTTCATGAAGTTATGAGGCACTTCTATGTTTGTTGGATTTTATGTTTTAATTATGAAGAATTCATCTCTTTAGAATATCGACAATGCAACAATGAATTATAAAAATAATTTATGTTATATTCAATGTACCAATGTTGATATTTTAATTATAAGTAAAATAGAAAATAGAAACTAGTGTTGAATTTTTAGATTATGTAGTGATATTACCATGATATTATGTATTGTTATCATTTGGTATATGATACTTTTAAAATTTTTAATAATTATATGCGTCATTGAAAGGGAACACTTGTTTTGATGCTTGATTTTTAGGTTTTTGTTGAAATGAGATTTAAATTTGTCTTATGCTAAGATTTGAAAAAAGATAAGTTTTTATCCTTTAAAATTAAAATTACTCACTCTTGTTTATGTTCAATGATAATTTTTTCATTTACTTGTTCATTTTTTTAAATTGTTTAAATCTTATAATTTCTCCATAATTTCATTGTTCAAGTATGTTGAAAACTTAAGATTGAAAAACTTTAGATTTACAACTTGTCATTAAGGTTTTTATGCGCTACCAAATTTTATCTTTAATGTTATGGTTGACAATAATTTCAATTTTGGGGTTGTTTAGAGTCAAGATATTTTATGTTTAACAACATGGATGAAAATTGTTCGAAATGATAAGCCCTTCAGACATGTATTTGTTTATCTTTAACATCATCTATCAAAAATGTTAAAAATTTACGATTTAAAAAATATCCTAATATGTTGTCTTTAATTCCATTGTTACAAGTGTCAAAATTATGACACAATTTTTTTTTTTTGTTATTCCAGCATCAACTGGTTTTGTTTTGAGGGTGTTTTTTCAATCATTTTTTCAACAAACAATTTTGTTTTTAGCATAATTTTATAAAATGTTGAAATTTGACCTTAAAAAAAAACTAAGTGCATTCTGGAAGACACACTTTTTGTTTTTGAGGTGTTTTTTCATGTTTTTTGAGACTTTTTGGGCTAGAGTTCCCGTTTTGAGGTCAGGTTACCTATTTCATCGGTAACAGTGTTTAAAGTATTTAAACTTGAATAAATACATATATTGAATTGTGACGATGATGAAATGTTTTCTTACTATTAGTCAATAATAATAAAAAAGCAAAAAAATATATCTTATTTTCAAGTTTATATTTTAAATTTAATTTAATACTCGTCGAAAATATTTGAAATTAAATAAATATGTTTATATAATAATTAATGGTTAATGGTGAAACAGTCTCCTCATATATTCCAATTATGATCTAATCAACCTTCCAATTTCGCGTTCTTGATTTGTGCATGTTTTGGAAGGTACAATTACGTGATTTATCATATACCCATAGCTAAACCTACATGCATGTATGTTCCAACCAACAAAAAGAGTTTAGTAATTTATTGTGAAAATATTTTCCACGTTACAACAACTATCACTAAATCCCATTGTCTTTCCACTCAAAAGAGCATTGAGACTTTTCCATGAGCTTTTTAATCAGTTTTTTCAAAATCAAGTGCACAAAATTTCAAATTTTATAAGTTAGTCAAAGATACATCATAATTACACCCATAACTATGAACGATTGTCAAAATTGCTATAAACATCATGTAATTGGCTTGGTCATACATTACGTATAGCTAGCTTTAAAGGGATGTTCATGTTCCATTAAAAAAGAACCCATGCCAAAAAAAAAAAGTTAACTTTCCCAAAGGCATCGTCGTGATAGTTCTACTCAATAATATTGATATTATTCATCACATGGTACACAAGTTGGTAGAAATTTCATTAGCATGTAAAAATAAATTCAATTGCATTATAGTGATAGTTCTACTCAATAATGGTGATATTATTCATCACATGGTACACAAGTTGGTAGAGATTCCATGAGCATGTAAAAATAAATTTAACTAGCATATCTCTAAGTGAGAGAAGAGAATCTCGAAAAAATATAAGGTGAAAATTTTGTAAAAGAAAAGTAAAATATTTTTTAGGGTAGTGCATTGTAATTTATTATGTTCCACTAATAAGTGGTTATTTATAACAAGTTATCACTAAAAGATATATAGTTGTATACAAAAAGCCTTTGATAAATAACAATAATTTGTTAGAAAATCATCTTTTCCAAAGCATCTTTAAAGATATAAAAAAATAAAAAAATAAAAAAATGCAATATATTTTAGTATGACAAAGTATATGTTACAACCACTAAAATCTATATACCACACCATAATGCTTATCCATTGATCCATTTCTCTTATATAATATCTAATCCAATAAAAAATACTACACACTGATTTCAAAACTATATTTATATAAAATTTAAAATTTTACAAAATAAAACATACATTCACCTACAAACCCTTAATGTGCTAAATTGTTAAAATATTTAAAACTTAATTCTACTATCTTAAATTTACTATTCATCCACGTATCTTTAACAATACAACTAAATCACATAATATTTATTAAACCACTCCATGTTATATACTCAAACAAGTTGAATACTTAAATTGAATAACTAAACTACCAAATGAAGAGCTTTAATATTATTATTATTTATGTTTTTTATTTTACAAATTAAGTCACGTCGTATTTTTATGCCGGAGGCGTTTTCCATTGTGGGCTTGGGGTGAGCAAACACTGTTCACCCCAGCCAATGAGAAAGCGTTCCCTATGCACATGGAGCCAATTCAAATTTGCCACGTGTGGTCTCCGTAATGGCTCGTAAACGGGTTTCTTGTAAACGGGTTTCGCCATGAAAAGAAGCGCGCTGCCCATCAGAAGCGCGGCAATGGAGTGCCTGACGACCGCGCTGGACGCAGTGGACACCCAAGAGAAGAAGGAGCCAGAGATCTCGAACGCGCTGAAAACCAAGAGGAATTTGGCAGACATATGGAGTGAAATCCAGGGCGCCAACAAGTGGGAAGGGCTTCTTGATCCCATGGACGACATATTGCGAAAGGAGATCATCAGATACGGAGAATTTGCCCAGGCCTGTTATGATGCTTCCGATTTCGATCCCTTCTCCAAGTACAGTGGTAGCTGCAAGTATCATCGCAGGCAGCTCTTCCATGGCGTTGGGATGTCGGATTACGACTATGAAGTGACGAAATATTTATACGCAACTTCGAATATCAATCTGCCGGGTCTTTTCCAGAAGCCTCGCATGCAGAAGCTGTGGAGCACTCACGCCAACTGGATGGGATTCATAGCCGTGGCCACCGACGAGGACGAGATCAAGAGGTTCGGACGGCGAGATATCGTAATAGCGTGGAGAGGAACAGTGACGAATCTGGAGTGGATCGCGGACCTCATGGATTATCTGAGGCCTGCGGAATTGAACACCATGCATCCCCATCCTGACGTGAAGGTCGAGGCAGGATTCCTGAATCTCTATACGGCCAGGGAACACGACTGTCGGTTCTGTAAAAACAGCGCACGGGATCAGGTTCTGTCGGAGTTGAGGTGTCTGTTGCAGAAATACAGAGGCGAGAAGTTGAGCATAACAATCACGGGCCACAGCCTGGGGAGCGCTCTGGCGATGCTTAGCGCATACGATATCGCAGAGTTGGGGTTGAACCGACTAGGTAGTAAATGGGCACCCAAGTCCCGTGAACTGTAACTTCGCCTGTCTTAGTGTGAAAAAGCAGTGACTCTTGAATTAATTGTTGGAGACATAACTGGAGATAGCAGAGACTCACTGGATTTATGGCACTGAAAATCTCCACTAAAAGATGACATTCGACCAAGGGATGCCAAAATATATGAAGGTGAAAGCACAAATGATTGCAAGAATGAGTGGCCAGGGCTTTGAGGATCTGTTGCAGCTTGCTGCATTTGTGTTGTCGCCTGAAGTAGCTGAGTATTGATTGACAATTGCTTTTGATTTTGAAGATGAGAATGACCTTGCATTGAATTATTAGTCGACATCTGGGTGCCCATGTGTGGAAGAACAGAGGGCTCCGAATCTACCACCCCTGGCAATGAGATCTCAGAAGCAAACAAATCCTCAAGATTCGCTGGGGTAACACTGTTAAGACCATAACTTATATATTTTCCAGAGGTACTCCCATCCCCAGATAGGGCAGCTAGAGTAGCATTCATCCTAGCCTGGTTAGACATAGGTGACAACTCATCAATTATTTGGCCATCATTGTCAGAGCCTCTAATCAGATCATCCAAAGGAAGGTCTCTAGCACTTATTGTTGCTCGGAGATGACTAGTTTGACTTCCCCCACTAGGAAGATGAAGCATTGGTAAGCTAGACTGTGACCAAGCACCATACAAAGATGAATGGCCAGCCTTAGGAGATGAGGGCGACAATGGAGGAGGAGTGAACAAAGTATTCTTTGATGGGTTTGTTGGAGAGAAGGGAGATATCATTAGAATAGAAGATGGAGATCCTGGTGCAAGAGAAGCCATGTCCATTGAAGCTGAAATTCTTGGTGACGACACTGCTGAGCCAGTAGAGAGATAAAGGGGGCGTAATTCCTCAGGTTTGTGGGCAAAGAAACACACTCTTCGTGCACAATTTGTCCCATCTTTACAAAGTCGAGTACGATATTGTGTAGGATGCAGCCAACTCTCAAATACACCATGTGCATACTCACAGGAATCATTTCGTCTGCAAGTCCCCTTGCGAAATTCTGGGCAAGGAACACAGCTGTAGTGATACCGTCTAGGGTCCCGTCTTCGAGCATTTTCGCCAGGATGCAAAATTGGGAATTCAGTCCAATCATGAGAATATGCCTTGGAACAAGGCCACACCTTGAAAGAAAACATTCGGAACTCATCAGTGCTGTAAATGATGTTTTTAATGTCAGGAAGAGAAGGGTCAATTGGATATTCTTTTTTGTCATTGTTATCACATGAGCTCTTTGATAGCTCTATGGAATTTGGAGACAATGATGGAGAAGTGGTAAAAGAGGTTTCCGGTGATGAAGATAAAGGAGGTGAAGTAAATGGAGATACCGACTGTGAACAATTATATTCCCCTCCACATGAGTTGGTAGGTTCCCAACTCATTAATACAAACATCAGCATGAAACAACCAGTCACCACCTTGGCATCAAGCAACTCCAACCATATGACCCTCCAGATGTGTTAAATCTTTGTCAGTTACTTAATAGCTCAGTTCATAAACATCTGAGCTTGAAAAATGTGAATTCATTGAGGTTAATTACTCACTGACTTGCTTCAGACTCTTAAAAGAATTATTTTCAGAATAGAATGAAACTAATTTATCAAAATAGAATCAAAGTATTGTACTTAATTAGATAGGGATTTTATCATTTTCCTGTCTGTAGTCTGCACAGTTAAATTTAACATTAAAGTTAACATACAGGTCTGGCCAGATCAACCAGTCTCTACTCATTACATAAGAACATCTTATCAATGAAGCTTTTTTGCAGATTTCATTCTACAAACAACAGCCAGTTGACAAAAATAACATAGCTCTGTGTAGGGTTCTGACTCCTGACCACCAATATTGCAGCCAGTTTTCGTCTTGATTTTCAACTTAGTATCTCTTACCTGCAAACCAAGATGTGAAAAACACGAAGGAAAATAAAGTTGGCCGAAGCTTCATTTATAGTTATAGAATTCTGTCTTTTTTTTTTTTCATTTCCTTTTTAACACTCAAGAAAACAAGATGCAAGTCTTTAGACATAGTGAACATAGAACCCAATCCCTCTGATCTACGCTTCATATTTACCCAACAAAGCTGAGAAATGTTCGGGCACATATTGATTTGAGACTAGTGTCTCTTACCTGCAGACCAAAATGTGAAAGAATAGGAGACTTACAGATCTGTCACAATTATTGTAGAAAACTTATGATACAGAGCTTTCACAAGGAAAATAACTTCCTTTCGTTTGCTACGAAGGAACTTACAAGTTACAGATCTGTCACAATTACTTCCAAATTCAACATGTCGAGTGTTATATAAATATTATAATGGGAAAATTTTAAGTAGAAGTTTTTATTAAAAAAATTATTTCCAAATTTCAAATAAAAATCTTTTTGATAACTTTTTTGATTTATTTAATAAAAGCTTCTTCAAAATTTTTGATTTATTTTCCAATTTTTTTTTTTTTTGATTTATTTTCTGCTCAAAAGTTTTATGATTTAGAAATTTTTTTGATTTATATTCCAACTTTCTGATTTTTTTTTTTGATTTATTTTCTGCTAAAAAATTTATGATTTAGAATATTTTCAGATTCTTTGATTTAGAATATTTTCAGATCTAGAGTCTGATCATTTTCATTCATTTATCTTTCATGGATTTTTATTCATTTTCTGATCCGAATTTGCTTCATTTTCATTTTTCATTCATTCATTCATTTTTTTTTCCCTAATATATTTTTTAATCGAGAATCTGATCAATTTCATTTTTTCAAAATCCTCATATTCACATAATTTTATTCCAAACTCATTTTCATATTTACATAGACACAAATTCCAAGACATCTTCATATTTACATAGACAGTTTATATTACCTAGCTAGGGATAACACAAAACAAAAAATATGTTTGACAGTTTAAAATCCAATATTCCATATCGTCACAAACTTTTTATTCTGATTAAATTACTTCCCTTACATATCTACCGCCCCGGCGTTCCTTTGCGCCTCTTGGTGCAATTGCTAGTTATATTTTTTCCTTAAAAATATCAATAGCCACTAACAAAAGGACTATTGTGCATTGGTAAGCCCTTTCTCAGAAATTCCAAATCAATAATCTTTGCTAAACCTAAGAAAGTAACTTTTAATACATGTGGATAAGCAAGTGCCTTTGAACGTGTATGAATTTATATTTTTAATATGTTCTCTTAACTTTGAAATTATATTTAGTACTTCTGTTTGACTCATTATGTATCCATTGATGAAACATGTGTCTAATTTTCTCATTTTACAAATTTTCATTAATATGCATGTGTTTATTCTTTTCGGGAAAGAAAGATGTTGTCACAAGATCATGTTTCCAAACTAATTTCCTTTCACCTCATTGGTATAAACAACCAATGTCAATTTTTTTATACTGAAATATGTTTCTTTGGATAATTTATCTTATTTATATAGACATAACAGGTAATTATTTTATGAGGAAATATGTTTTTTTAATGCATATTTCCATAATTGTGAGACATAGTATACAAATGATTTTTAGAGACAACTAAAAATCAATCAACATTTGGGGTGAACACTTCGCCCATAATCAAGGACAAGAAGAAATAAACATAAGAGAAGAGGAGGAGAGATCTAACCAATTTATAAAGAGAACGTCGCAAAAGAGATGTTAGGAGAAACTATTAAAATAAAATAGAAAAGCCCAATAGAATAAATGACAAGAAATTATATTAAGAAGTTTATTTATTTTTTTAACAGGAATGAGTACATTTTGCCTTGACGGAATTAGTCACTTCGTATGTATGACTACGACTATGTCACCAAGTAGAAGAACAATTTCATAAATGCCACTAGGACCACCTTAATAGCATGTCTTTAGAGACTTAAACCCATATAGTTAGGGACACAAAACGTGTGCCATACTACTCAAGCTAAGTTACTTCGACTATTTGAAGAAGTTTGTTATAATATAATAATATAATAATATTATTAACCACATTGGTATTATTGAAGAGTTGATAATGATTATTCTTGAGTTGTTGAATTCGGAATCTCCACAGTATGCATTCACGCAAAAATGCATAATGTGGAGATTTCGAATTCAACTACTCAAAACTCACACCACATAAATCTTAAAACTATAAATGATTATTCTATTTTTTTTGTTAGGTAATGTGAGTCCTGAGATTACTGACATTCCTAGCATGTGACTCGAGTAATCGCGATAGAGGGGAATCTAAGCCATCAAAATCACCTAGGGATCACACCCGTCCTAGGCCACACCAACCCTTACCATGGTTGTATTTTTTCCCACAGGGTTTCGAATTAGTGAGATTTTCATCACGAAGTGCCTTAATAAGACACCCTGTCATTGTCTATTCTACACCCTGTGGGCAATGATTTTATTTATTTATTTATTTTTATGTGTGGTTCATGTACACCGAAGATTGGTGGTTTCTATGTCCACAGGAACTATTCGGGAAGATCCACCCGAAGGGATCACTTCCTGTTGATTCATTAATAGAGCCCAACCCCAAGAGCGTCAAAGAAAATTGACCCATGACCTCCCATTAGCAAGGCTCTTTAACAACGATGTAATATCCCGAAATTAGCAGTCAACTAATTGGGATATTAACTTTTATTAATTTTGGAAATTCCTAATGATGGGCGGAAATAAAATGGGTAGGGAACCCACAATTAATCATTAGGCCAAATAAAGTCTTTTCCTAAAGTACCTAAGGGAAAAGTTATGGCTCTAGTGGTGGGGTCGAGTTGGCCTTAGGTGGCAGCATAGAAGAGGCACGAAAAGGACAACGTGGGATTGGTTAGAGGAAGGTAGAACGTGATTGGCCAAGGAAAGGCAACGCAGGCCAAGGTGGGACCCAAGGAATAAATTAGGCCTCAATGGACAAAAGGAAGAAGGGAAGGCTAATTTGGGCATTCATTCATTTATCTTAATTCTCTTGGTCATTTTGACTCAAGCACGCTTGAGCCAGAGAGCCAAGTTTGCAGTGATGTTTAGCACATGAGATCTTCAAGTGGAGATCTCAACCTCTACCTCGGGGGACTTCGAATGCCCGCTCAAGAGAGGAATTCTGAATCTTGGTGAGGGAATTACACACCAGCAGCAACAAGAAGAGTGTAGCCCCTTAAGGACTACGCAAAGGTAGAGTAGGTTACACAGTGATTGCGCAGTTCAGTTTGGTGTGGGTCCCGGGATTGTGGAGAGTAACAGAGTTTCAACAGGAGATTTGGAGGGAAACTAGGGATTTTGGTAGCTCTCCGGAGGCATTTTCTAGTAGATTCATCCAGATGTTTAATTTACCTAATAGTGCAGTGAGTCAAGCCCAAGGGGGCCAAATTCCGAAGTCAAGCTTTTGACGAACCATTTCTGGGTTTTCTTAGGTTTATTGAGGAGAAGCCAGGATTAATTCGGCAGAATTTTCTGGGCAGGTTTGAGGCTTCAAACATAGATCCTAACACAACCAACAACTATAGGATCAACAACTAAAGGAAATTGGGCTGAAATTCTAGGGTCAACATCTGGCCATTTCCTTCACGGGTTTTTGTGCATTTGGTGAGTAGAGTCTGGGGTTAAAAGCCCCAAATTTTTTGAGCAGAGGAAGAAACCCAAACAATAGTCTGAAGTTAGCCAACAACAACATTTTTGGCTAGGAAACACAAAGACTGAGCCATGCAGAGGCACTTTCAGCTAGAGCTTTTGTTTTGGTTTGATTTGTTCTTCAAGCCTGCCTTGAGCAGGCCCAGGTGCAAACTTTCCAACACCTCAATTGTACTCTTTCCCAATACATTAATCAAACGACTCAACAATGATTTTGGCTCCAGTTTGTGTGTTTTAATGGTGTTTGCATTTTTTCTTTAGTTACTTGTCTATTTTCACTTTATTACTGTTAATCCTCATTTTGGATATTACAGTGGTATCATAGCTTCATTCTTGGCTTAGTTTTGGGGATATTTTTCTATGAACAAGGAGGGTAGGAAAAACCTTACCCACCAAAGGCAGTAGAGGTGGAAAATATGGGGGAGTAAAGGAGTAAAGGGGAAGCAACATTTGGTAGCATATTTAAGGCCCTAAATGATTTAGCTAAAGGACAGAAGGGAATGTTGGAAAGACTCAAGAAACATAATAAGAATGAGAGCATCCATCATGAATCCATAGTTGGGGAGACTTCAGGGGTCTCACAATAGTGTGACCACCCTTTACCAGCCACTTACCCACTAGCCTTCAGTAGGCCAAATAGGACCACGTTACCTACATTTTTACCTTCAGTCCCGAGTGAGCAAGGTAGGCAGCATGATCATATACCCATGGGAGATTATTTTCGAGAATGGAAGTCCATGGGGGAAAAATTTAGAGCAGCTTTGTCCTTCAAATATTACTGCCAACTCAGGCAAGATGAAAAAGGCAGGAACGGTGGGGGGTCTAGCACGCAGAGCTCATAGATGTAGTGTACCATTGGGAGGATACTTATTACAGGTCAATTTTGGCATCATCCCTAAGACCAGTATGAACAAGGTCTATCATCTCCTAATTCAATACAAACAGGGCCTACCATTTCCTAATTCAGTTGCTACATGCCATAGATAAGTCATTCCATTGATGGTTTTAATTCATGAGAATTCCAATGTTTGAAGTATAGTTACAATGACCCATTGAATCATTAACGCTCCTATGAATGGGCCTAAGTGCGTTGAAACACACTTATCCGCATGCAAGGGTGCTCTGAAAAGCACTTCCCGACACTTAAGGGTGCGATGGTCTCCTGGGAGCGAAATCATCATTGTTCCGGGAATCTCCACATGTCCAGTGCCTTCTAGAAGAGCTCATAGGTGTCATGCTTTGAATACATGTGTTAACCCATCACCATTGAACTTGGAAACATGTCTCATCTATTATTAGAAATCCATTCAATTCTATTTATTGAGAAACTACCTACAATTTCCCTATAAAATGAGCACTCATCTAAGTGCTATGAAGGAAGAAATTTGTGTAGTGTTATGTTGTTGGATTCTCAATTGATGAGAACTGGAGTACTGTTATGTTGCTGAGATGATTCTTGGTGTGATGAGGATGGAATGAAGTTGGAGTAGGTTGATGATGAATCGATCTATTGGTTGTAATATTGTCCTCCTACTTTCTCAATAAAGATATTTGTTCTTTCTCTCATATATACGCTTATATCTTGTGAATGTATTCTCAGATCGATTCGATTTGGTTAAGATAGATAGATATTTTATATTTGTATGTTGTTTGCTGTCTTTTTTCTTTGATTGCAGATATCGATCTAGCGGGTTTAGTTGGATTGAGAGTGACGTAAACGACGAAAGAAGAGGAATGAGAGCAAAGGATCACAAGTAGGTCCTTTTCCCTTATGTTTATCTATTTGTCTTAGAGAAAATAATATTTATCTTTCTTATGTTGTTTTGAGTGAAGGAACACCACACTCAAGGAAATCTAGTTTATCCGTAGATTATAATTTCGTATAACAAATTGGCGATTCCACTAGGGAAAAGGTCCATCCTTCCTAGTGTTTCTGTCTTTTTTATCATCAGCATTAGACTTTGCTTCATATTTTCAGTCATTTGAATGTACTTTTTTCCTTAGAAGTGTGTTTATCCTGCTTGATTTTCAAGCTTCACTGTCAACCATTTAGGGTTGCTCTGAAACACACTGTCTGCCCTTATAGGATGTGTTTCCCCCTCAGCCATCCAAATTCCATCAAAATTTGTCTTTGCATTCAGTTTCAACCAATTGTCCATTGTATTCTTAGATGTCTGATTGCTCTTAGAGACCAGTAAACATTACTTGTTCTTCCTCCTTTGGATAGTTATTTGTTCACTGTTTCATTAGTTGTTTCTTTATCATTGTCAAATTAAATCCAAAGTTGTAAATTTTGCATTAGATCAAATATCTATTTTCAAAAAGGAAATTGTCGTTCCATTCTTCATTTCCTAAAGGAAAATTGTCATTTCATTCTTCATTTTCCTATGAGAAAAATTTTGTTTCATTCCTCACTTCTCGAAAGAAAACAATGTTTGATCGATTTGTGCATTTAGTTTCGTTTTACTCATTCATATTAAAGGAACTGAAAAGAAAAACATGCATGTGCATTTGGAGATTGTGAGTGTTGCATAGGAACAAATTAGGGAAATCTGTATTTAATTTGTGCTCTTTGTTGTATGCTAAAAATCTCTTTAATAGCTAAGGTTTTCATTGTTAAACTGAATTGAAAAGATTTCTTCTCATTTAGTTTGCATTTTAGGAATTTCCCATTACATATCGCGGTGAACTTGAAAGATAAATTGTTAAGCAAGATCAACATAAAATTCACCTCAATCAACCTAAGAAAGCATTGTAACATTAACAATAACACTTATAAGGTCTAGGCTAGAGACATGTCCCAGCGTCGTTAAACATAGCAGTTGTCGCTAACTTGTTTGTGATACATTCTGAGTGTGAAATCCCACTCCACATACGTAAGTATATCGAAACTCGTCCATGTACTTTCGGGTATATAGGGTGATGTTCTAGTTCGAAAAGTATAAGGGGGTGCTCTCACTGTGCAGTTTCGTATTAGACATCACTAACATGGACTCGGGCCTCCATGTACCTTCAGGTATATTTGAGAGGACAAATTTAGGTTTCTTACCATCCATAGGTAACCGAGTCGACTGCCTTGTAATTTGTGATACACCAAACACAACATTCGGGGAGATTGCTTACCTGTACCTCTTGATTCGTCAGGAGGTATTCTACAGTTCACAATTACTTGGTAAACCTTTTACCTAGTATCACCCTTTTATTTTTTTCTATTTGTTTTTGTAATAAAATCAATTAGTCATCGTGGAAGAAGAACAACCTTTTCCCCGTTGTTCACATAGAATAGCGCTTAAACCACCTTTACCATTGGAAGCCATTTCTGGTTGGCGAAGGCGACCCCATTCTATCGAATCCAGTACCATCAATACCTCTAGTGCACCATCTTCATCACATATACCAGAGTTGTCTCGAGTCGTTTCTACACATATTTCTTTATCTACTGTCGTCAAAACGAAGTTCTCACAACTACCTGTGGACAATGAAGTTCCAATCAGTGAGACCATACATCCAGAACCCGACGTTGTTCAATTGGAAGTTGATCCAGATCCCATCATTATTTTACCATAACATCTAGATCCCAAATTCGAACAACTGGAATTTATTCCTGTATTGTCGTTCCTCAATCATCCGTAGCCAGTCCTCTCTTTTTCCACATATTCAACCACCTGAAATATATCTCAGTCCTGACAGAGAAATTCTTCCACCTGGTTTGATTTTCAACAAGACGAAATACACTCAACTCCAACTCATTTTGGGTCGGGGCTGTAACTTTACGAGTCTATTCCTCGATTAACTTACACTGCTTCTATTGATCCTGTTTCAATTCAAGTTCCTATAGATCCTATAGGGTATACACTAGGTCATTTGACCATGACTGAGTCAACATCTCCGGATGTACCATCTATTAAAGTTGTGACAACATCTACTGTTGCTACTCTGTTGATGTTTACCATGTCACCCGAGTCACATCTTTATGGTGGTTCGTCCGTCCCACCAGGTTACCAATCATTATCTGGATCCTATTCTGGTGCCTCCTCAAATCCATGGAATTCACCCATGTCATCTTCTGGTATTTTATCTCGTACATCTCTAATGAGTACTGAACGACTTGATCCTTTATACACATCTTCAGTGCAACATCAAGCTGGTCCATCTGGGTACACTCCATCCAGTTCAATCTCGACTGGAGTCCCACCTTTTGGAGATCAATATATTCCATATTATTATACTCCTCATGTTGGGGGGCAACCTATGGTCACCCATTTTGATAGTACTACGTCGTTTTATGGTCACCCAAATGTTGGAATGACTATTTGTTAGTGGCATCCTATCTTTCCAGTTCAACCGCCAACGGTTGTGCATTCAGACTAATTGGTTCAACCTATTACGCCTACATCTACCCCACATGTTAATACTTCATTACCCCATTTACAGGCTCAATTAGATGTACCTCAACCATCTCAGGCAGGTCCTTTAACCCATTACCCTCAAGTTTTGGGCCTCCAGACTCCACCTCCTTCGATTGGTTTACAACAACCACCTGTATCTGGAATCTTACAACCATGAGTTGGATTACCATTTTATGGGATTTCACAAGCTCCTACTGGTCGAACCTATTCATAACCGGGTCCAATCTATTTTGGATTGGGCTACAATCTTGGCGGACAATCACCTTAGAAGCCACAACCTCAAATTCCACAACAACAATTCCAACAACAACCATCTTATCCAAGTCTTGGTGAACAGATCCCTCAAGCATTTGGTCATCAAAATAACCCCTATCTGGGTTACCAGTAGCAAATTCCTTATGGCAGTGCAAAAAGTCATGTTTCCCAAGAAATTCCATCCTATCTTGGTTATGCTAAACCTGACTTGAATCGAGAGTTGCCCTTTGTTGAAAGATTAGAAGTACCTGATTTAAACGAGCTTACCAATGATCCCATCAGCTACTCTCCTTGGTGGTCAGTGATTCCAAACAAATTATCCTATGAAATTCCTAAATCCAATGGAAACCTTGGAGAAGACCCGTCAACGCATGTTATGAATTATCATTTGTGGTGTTCATCAAACTCCTTAAATGATGACTCCGTTAGACTACATCTTTTCCAGCGTACGCTTACTAGTCCGGCCGCAAAGTGGTATATTTAATTACCACGATCTTCATTTGATAACTTCACTGCCTTAGCCACTACCTTTTTAACCCAATTCCAGTTAACCATACGATATTAAACTGGAACGGAACTGCTGACCAACTTTAAACAGACAACTGCTACTCACATTTTTTATCATATTCATGAGTGGCATCGTCATTATCGAATGGTCAAAACATTTGTTCTAGATCAAATCTTGGCTAAGTGGTTTATTAAGTACTTATTTCCATCTATCACCGAGGATGTAGCTAAAGGCGACGTCATCACTGAATAGCAAGTCATTTCTCGTGCCTAGTACTTATATATTATTTATACTCAGTCTGGCAAGCTCTATGTGAAAATTCCAAACGCACCGTGATCAAATTTTATTGTTCCTCCTCATACTGACGATGGTATGATTGGTTTTTCAAACACTCATACCTCTACTACATTTGATCTTGCACCTTCTTCCGAAATACATGCCATGTCATCTGACAAAGGCAAGAGTGACAAGCAACTTGGAAGCAAGAAAAAGGGGAAAGAAAAGAAAAATCAAAATCCCCCCAGCAGGAACGATCATCTGATCAACAATCTGGAAATTCCCGGAAACCTCGTTACCCTTGCTTGATATGTAATGAGGAACACTTTATTCGAGACTATCTTCACCGTGCTGAAGTCTCAAAATTTCTTAAGACCTCAGCTGCATCTGCTGTGTTGACAGATCCTTTTCCGAATCCATACACAAACATGGTTGCTACGGATCCTGCTTCTAGTTCCCAAGTGCTTATGTTATCTATCACAAAGCCAAAAATTGATGTTTTTGTGTCTAGGCGAAATAAATATTACGGTATTCAAACCACTGATCAACCTAGCACCTTGACCATGAATCCATCCACTGAATCAATTCCGCCAACTTCTATTCCAGAGTTAACAATAAAGCCACTAAAGGGAGTCATCCAAAAATCGATGTTCAATCCTCAAGCCCGCGCAACTCAAAATTATAACATAGTTGAAGATCTGGCTCAACCACCTTCAGCTATGTCAATGCTTGAGATACTTCAAAATTGTCCCTCCCAGAAGCAAGCTTTATTTTTAGCAATTGGTGGAATCGACCTGACAGATTCTAATCTTGTAGTCTTTAATCACACGTGCTATTTTCCACAATTACCAGCTGAATTAGCATTTTCAATCCAAGTAAATGTTATAAATCACCTCATTCATCGCATTATCATTGATGAGGGAGTATCTACTTGTATTATGTCTCTCAATTGTTGGAAGTCACTTGGCTCGCCTCACTTATCTCAATCACCTATGACGTTGAAATATTTTGACGGTCGTACATATAAGCCTTGTGGTATAATCAATAACTTGCATGTCGAACTATGGGGAAAAACTGTAACTATTGAAGTTTAGGTCGTTGATGAACCCCTTGGCTACAAAATTTTACTTGGAAGGCCATGGGTTTAAGTTATGATTGCAATCGTCTCTACTTACTTTCGTATGATCGCCTTTCCTCATAAAGGCGCCATCACAGTCATCAATCAACTCTCCTTCTTTGCCTCTAGTTCCCAAGTAACTGGAAGCGTTCTGTTAGTTCACGCACCCCAGCTCGCACTTCAAAAAATTGGTGTAGGGCTCTTAAAAGATTCTTCCCTAATGGGAACCTTTTCATTACCGTTGCCTACGATGTCGACTGAAATTTCAAAATTAGAGACTTGCCACATGATATATTCCACTTCATCTGGCTTAAGGAAGATTACCAATTATTCTGAACTTGATATGTTGGGTGAATTTCTACTGCCAAGCCCAATTGAGCTTGCATAGAAATCAATTTTCTTGGCTTGGGTGACGCATTTTGATCCATCGTCGTCGATCATTTGGGTCGATCATTCATTAGATTTTGGTACTCCTTCTGATCCTTTTTCATCCACACTATTAACTGATGAGATCATTGTGGAAGCCATGATGCCAGAAGGAGAACCATGGGACGATTATCATCATCGTTCCTGTCTTCCAGATTAAAATGAAGATAAAATCATCAAGCTATATCGCCCTATGATCTTTGATTTCTTTTCGAATTCTGTTCCAATTAATGCCATCAAATCCGAGAAAAACCTGTCAAATATTGAAGAAAAAATTTATATTGATATTTCAACCAAACCTGGTGTTGTAGAAAACATTCATATCGATGTGTCTTGTTCTACATTCGAACTTGACACTTATCGCTCTCTTTTTCGTAAATTCCAAGATGTATTTTCTTGGACTTATGAGGAAATTCCAGACATAGATTCTAGTATTGTTGAACACAGTTAAAATGTGCCCTGATGTCAAACCGCTACGTCAACTCCTTCGTCCTATTCATCCGAAGAAGGTTGTGACCATTAAAGAAAAAGTTGAAAAACTTTTGCGTTCTGGTTTCATTTACCCTGTTTCGCTTACTGATTGGGTTTCCAACATTTTTCTTGTCATGAAGAAACACGGGACAATCAGAGTGTGCGTTGATTATTGGGATGTCAATCTTGCTTGTCCAAAAGACAATTATCTTACTCCCTTTATCAACCAAATTATTGACGAATGTCTCGATTATGAAGTCTTTTCATTCATGGATGGATTCTCCAGTTACAATCAAATCAATATTCACCCAGAGGACCAATATAAGAGAACATTCGTCTGTCCCTGGGGAAAATTTTCTTATCATAAACTCCCATTTGGTTTAAAAAACGTTGGAGAAACATTTCAGAGAGCAATGGATTATGATTTCCATGACATTAAGCACATTGTTCAAATTTATCTAGATGATTTACATGCGCATTCATGAAAACAGAATGATCACCCAATGCATCTGAGAGCTATATTTCTACGCTGCCAACACTACAAGATACGCCTCAATCCACACAAATTTATGTTTTGTGTTGGTTCTGGTCATTTTCTTGGAATCTTCGTCTCAAAAGATGGAATTCGAATTGACCCATTGAAGGTCCAGGCCATTATTGATTTGCCTGTGCCATCAAACTTACTTCAGCTATAGAGACTTCAAGGAAAGGTTAACTTTCTAAGGAGGTTCATACCCAGCTATGCCGAAATGGATAAAGGATTTACTCGTCCCTTGAAAAAGGGGATTCCCTTCCATTGGGATAAGGTTGCGCAAGCTTCTTTTGATTCTCTTAAAGATACCTAATCCGAGCATCATTAATGTATCCCCCTAATTATCAGAGTGATTATTTCCTTTATCTCGCCACTGCAGATACAACCATTTTTATGGTTTTAATCCAAGAAGAAGATGGGATAGAACATCCGATATATTATTTGAGTCGTAATCTCAATGATACATAAGTTAAATACTCATTCGTCGAAAATATCGCCTTGACAACCGTTCAAGCTGTCCAAATATTTCGCCATCATATCCTACTTCGGAAGACCATTTTCATTTTGGATTGTAACCCTATGACATAAATTTTTTCACGTCAATTGCTGGGGGGGAAATATTCAAAATGGATTGTCATTTTGTAAGAATTTGATTTGGATTTCATCAAATCCAAGTCAAAGAAGTCTTTGGTTTTGGCTGAGCTTCTTAGCGACCTTCCCTTTGATAGTACTGAAACTACATCGGAACCATCAATTCCAGATCAGTCTTTGTTTCTGATTGGGTCATCTGACCCTTGGTATGGGGATTTTATCATTTATCTCCAAACCCAAACTTTCTGGCCCGATGCCTCTTGCTCACAACAACGATTTATTCGATACCAAGCTAAAGATTATCTGATCGTCCGCATTACACTTTATCGTCATGGCGTCGATACGATTTTAAGGAGGTTCCTCACTCATGAGGAGGCCGATAAAGTTTTAAATTATTGTCATGCTGGTGCTTGTGGTGGACATTTGTCAGGTTACGCTACCGTGTAGAATATTCTCTGTGACAGATACTTTTGGCCAACCATATTTCGCGATTGCATTCTCGCGGTCTGAAGTTGTCATGCGTGCCAGATATTTGATCATAAAATCCGCATGCCGCCAACACCAATGCATCTTGTAATCACTGTGGGACCATTTTCAAAATGGGGCATTGTCTTCATTACCTGTAACCCTCGTTCGGTTGGGGGGAATAGTTATATTATTGTCGTCGTCGACTGCTTTACCAAGTGGGCCGAAGTGATACCTACATTCAATAACACAGGCGAAGCAGCTGCATTGTTCTTTTTCAGTCATGTTGTTTCTTAGTTTGGTGTACGAAAAGCTATAGTTACAAATCATGGTAAGCATTTTCGCAATAGCATGATGAATGAGTTGAGTGCCAAATTAGGACTGTTGCATGATAGTTCTACCCCTTATTATCCACAATCTAATGGACAAGTTGAAGCCATTAACAAGATCCTTAAGCGAATGCTTCAACGAATGATAGGGGTTCATAAACGAAATTGGCATTTAATATTGTACTCGAATTTATGGGCATATCGAACCTCGATGAGAAATGCGACCGGATTTACTCCCTTTCAGTTGGTGTATGGTCCGGAAGCTATCTTGCCAATCCAACGTGAAATCCTATCATTAAAAATAGCTATTGACTTATTACCTGACACCTATAATGAAGAAGCATGTCTTTTAAACCTCATCCATCTAGTTGAAAC
This sequence comes from Pinus albicaulis, assembly GCA_034641835.2. NCBI lineage: Eukaryota > Viridiplantae > Streptophyta > Pinopsida > Pinales > Pinaceae > Pinus > Pinus albicaulis. The sequence goes on along the minus strand of CM076572.1, from coordinate 680,268,231 downwards.
ACGTCATGAAGCCGTATTGGCCAACGAAGTGCATAAGAGATGAATCAAGGCACAATATGACCACAATGTTAAGCCTCGCATCTTCTCAGAGGGAGAGCTAGTCTTGATTTATGATCAAGAAGCTGATTTGATAGTAACATGAAAATTTGAGCCACTATGGCATGGCCCCTAAATTGTAAAAAGAGTTATAGCTAAGGGCACCTATGAGTTAGTTTATTATGATGGAATTCCGTTGGCGCAACCTCAAAATGGGCTGTATTTTAAATGTTACTATGCTTAATTGAGCGTAGTAAAATTTTGTATCATATTGTGTATATGCTTTGATTGAATTAATTATGTTAGTTTGTTTTTTAGAGTTTTCTTGAAGTTAGTAATCCACTTTACATTTCATCGTAGATGACTGAATCTTTGGAACCATTCGTTGGGTACGCTGATGGTGCTAGTCGTAGTACGTAGAACCTATCCTCTGCAGCATGGCCATTTTTGCTCCAGGTGGTGATTTAGTGAGTTTTCAAGGGATTTGTATTGTTCGATCAACAAACATTATCGCTGAGTATAGCATGTTGATTGAACTTCTCTCTCATGCCATTTCACTTGGCATTAACAACATCATCATTAGGTTAGGCTCAGCTTGTCGTACTAAAACTTAATAGCATTTATAACGTCCGAAATCCAACAATTCATCGTATGTTCCTTAGAGTTCAACTTTTGGAAAGACATTTTGATTACATTCAATATCAACACATTTCCAGAAATTTCAACACATTAACTAATTCCTTAGCGATATGTTTTAAATAGACATTTGCAACACATGTAAAGATACATTTTCAATTCACATCACACAATTGAATAGGATTGTGCACTAAACATAGGAAAACATTGAAAAAAATAAATAGATAGTTTAGGTTCTTACAAAATCTGTGCCCAAGACACATTGTTCATCGGATCTCAAAATGTATACAAAAATTTCAAAAGTAAAACTTGTGATGCTCATGATAACAAGCAACTGCTCTAGCTATCCTGCGCAATAGCCTCATCCAACGGCTAGGAACACCAATTGTATGGCGCTGCAGCCTCATAGGCAACTCCTTGATCCAGACATCTGGTATCCCAAGAGTCAATCCCTCAATGTGTTACTGCAACTCAGCAAGAGTCTCGGTCAAATCTAAATCTCAAAGGACTTCTCTCCCAATAGTCCTCTCTGCTGGTACATCTGCTGCCTGCTCTGGTTGACCCACTGGTCGAACGCGACCCACATCTGTGTACATAAAAACTTTATTTTAGTCTTGGAAATCATAAAAAATACAAAACATGTAGAAACCTTAAAAACAAAAAAACATGGTCAAAACATTTTTACCCATTGCACCCCATTGAGCGCCATCTGGTAAAATAAAATCTGGATCTCCACGGAAATTTATGCCTGCGTACGGATACTCCTCTATGGCGATCATCTGAAGTTGGAGCCAGGTAAAGAATGTGGTAGATAATATGATGGTTGATTGACAAGCATGTCTCGCCATCAATTCAAACCAACTCTGCCTTTGAGGATCTCTAAGACCGGAAATGCTCAGTGTCACATGTTGCGGTTGCATTAATGGAACTCGCTCTAAAATAAAGGAAATTAGGATCGAGCCATAACTGAAATTCTTTTTCCTTCCACCCTTTGCTTTAGTGAGCCGTTGTTTCATCTGAAAGAGTATTGCTTCATCCCAGTTGAACACTGTCGGCTCGAGACACTCAAGAGCATACTGCATGTATGATCGGTTTGTGACATGTAGTGTCATAGAACTAGTAGGTTTTGCAATAGTGAAAAGGGTAGTTCTCAAAGGAAAATCACACACGTCACAAATTATTATATTTCCATATTTGCTAGGTTCATTACCTGGATGAAAATATTGGTGTATGTAATCCTCCACTGTTTCTCCTCCAAGAGCAGATCCCGCAAGGGAAATAGGAGAACCACGTCTCGATAATCCGGTAAGAAATTAAACATCCTCAACCAATATTGGGATCACTTTTTCCCCAATATGAAATACATGCAATGTCGGATCCCATGAACAAACTAAGAACTCCAATAGTTAGAGATGTTGTCTCATCCCTGATAATCTGAACCACTTAAGCAACCCACAATCCCTGAGGGCTCTTACAGTACCCGAATCATTTAGGGAAATCATGTATTGTTCTTCATGTTATCTTTCTCGCCATGTAATGGTCATTTTGATCTGATGCATACCTGAAAGACAACCATAAGATTCATTAGGATCCATTTCATTCAAAAAATTAGGAAGTATTTGAGCACAAAACAAGAGACAAGTTTTGGAAATGTGCTCAACACACCCCTGGTCAATGGACAGAGCACTGCAAAGCATCTGGACATCAATTCCAGTGCTCTGCAATGCACCTTTCGACATTCAAGGGTGTGTTTCCCTCATAACGTTGTATATTTAACCTAAGGGGCTCAAAAACCTAAAAATTTACCATGAAATGAAACCAATATGATACTAAAAGAAAGAGAAGGTTTAGATCTCCAACTTGGATCAAACGGTGCGAGAAATCGTCCACTGAAATTGTTGCAATCAACTGCTGAAGTTCGAGGGAAAAACAAGTTCAGAGCTTCTAAACTTCAAATGGTGACTATGAAATGGTAAAATAAAATGGTAAAAACTTATTTTTAATAGTAATTTTGATTATTTTAATCATATTTAATGATGTGACTATAGTTTTTGTTCATTTTTTACTATGAAATGGGTATTTTTAATCCGTTTGATGGTTCTCTAAACAAGTTTTATAGCTGATACAATGAGTTTGAAGTGCACAATTATCAAAAAATGATTTGACCACAGAGCATACTTTTATCTCTTTTTCAAGCTCTGTTAAACATCTAAAAAGGAACCCACATGGAGTTTTCTTTTAGCTCTTTTCAGACTCTGATAATGTGAAAATATTGTCGATCACTTGTCTAAATGGGCCTAAGTGCGTTGAAAAGTGCTTATCCCCATGAAAGGGTGCTATGCAAAGCACTTCCCGACACTTAAGGGTGTGTTGGTCTCTTGGGAGCGAAATCATCATTATCCCAAGAATATCCACCTGTCCAGTGCCTTCTAGAAGAGCTCATAGGTGTCATACTTCGAATACATGTGTTCATACATCACTATTGAACACGTAAACATGTTGCATCTATTATTAGAAATCCATTCAATTCCATTTATTGAGAAAATGCTTACAATTTCCCTATAAATTGAGCACTCATCTAAGTGTTATGGAGGAAGAAATTTGTGGAGTGTTATGCTGTTGGATTCTCATTTGATGAGAGATAGAGTATTATTATGTTGCTGAGATGATGCTTGGTGTGATGAGGATGGAATGAAGTTGGAGCAAGTTGACGATGAATCGATCTATTGGTTGTAATCTTCTCCTCATACTTTCTCAATAAAGGTATTTGTTCTTTCTCTCATATATACACTTATATCTTGTGAATATATTCTCATGTGTATGTATTCTCAGACCTAATAGGTTCCATTTTGTTAAGATAGATAAATATTGTATATTTGTATGTTGGTTTAGGTATTTTGTCTTTGATTGCAGGTATCCATCTAGCGGGTTTAGTTGAATTGAGAGTGACAACAATGACGAAAGAAGAGGAACGAGAGTGAAGGATCACAAGTAGGTCCTTTTCCCTTTTGTTTATTTATTTGTCTTAAAGAAAATAATATTTATCTTTCTTTTGATGTTCTGAGTGAAGGAACACCACTCTCAAGGAAATCTAGTTTATTCGTAGATTAGAATTCCATATAACAATACCTTTCCCCAAGTATGATAAATCCATCGAGTGTACGGCTCGGGATCGAGTGGGAAGATTGGATAACTTTTTCCTGCTTAACCGAATAACAGAGGGGGAAGCCATCAAAATGGCTACCTCACACTTGGAGGATGAGGGCACACAAGATCATGGGGAGCAAGTGGATACACCTAGTATGATGCATGGGTCACCTGTGTTGGAAACTTCCTTGACTACGTCATTGACATCTTAGTGGAGACAGTAGAGCCTACCCTAGTAGTTCCATCCATTGACGTGTACGAGTTTTTGGTGATAGCAACACGCAGAAGATGGGTGAGCTTCCAGGAGATGTAAACACCCTTGATGAGATGCTAGGAGATACAGTGGTATTAGGTGATGGTCGCACACATCAGTGCCATCAACTACGAGCCGACCTTCTAGCTTTGAAGGAGAAGGCCTGATATAGACTTATGTAGGAACACAATGAAAAAAATAAATACACATAAAAGCAGATATGCAGTAGGAATAAAACTTCATTTCATTAATAAAAAATAACTAGAATATGCTTATAGACAGAATGGAAATAAACTAGCTAAGGCGCTGGTAGCTTATCTCTGAGAAGAGATAGGCCCATGAACTATGTTACAATGAGGCTTGAAGGCCTTTTATTGTTGAGAAACAATGGAAAACCCTAAACATCCAAAAACCTAACCCTAGGAGATGAAGTGCCAAAACTATGGGCCCCGTTTGGGTAAATTGGTACATCAATCTTCCTGGGGGCGTAACTTTGGCATACGATCTCCGTTTGATGCGCACAATACCACGTTAGAAAGATCTATCTAGGGAATACAAATTTTTATGTGGGAAACATTAAAGGAACTTCCATGTTGCTCCTGATTTTTCCAAAAAACGTCATTTAGGGCCTCAAAACGGTTCTAGAAGTTCACGACCCGAAAACTGCTAAAATAGTAAACTGTGCTACAATTAAGGAAACTAAAATACTAAAAGTAACAATGGTGGGCCCCCAAGTGGAATAGGTTGGTGGCCACCAACATCCAACTGGATCATTCATCCCCCCTTAGGAAGAAATGGTCCCCATTGCGTTGAATTCCTCCATGAGATGAGGAAACTTCTACTGAAGTTGGTCTCTTTTGAACCATTTGCCTTGGTGCAGGAGTTGGCCAGCTTTGACAACCCAATACAGTTGGATCTTCTATTGGAAAGTGTTATTTATTTTCATGTCCATGATATGATCCGTGGTGGCCTGTTCCATGCTGTCTGGGTTTAAATTTGTTGGTGTGAGTTGTTCTGCAACGTCGGAGGTGTCCAGTAGAGGTGGGAAGTATGGCCGAAGGCGGTCCACATTGAACACTAGGTGCAGACCAAGGAATGGTGGAATACTGAGCTCAAAGGCATTGACCCCTATAACCTTGGTGATGGTTACGACCCATGTCGAAGTGGGCAAAGTTTTTTGTGGGGTCCAATGAAGCATTCCTTCTACGAATATAGCCACACTTTGTCGCCCACCTCAAAGTTATGTGGCACCCGATGTTGATCACGTCGTTGCTTATAATTAGAATTGGATCTATCCAATATGTCATGAACCTGTTGGTGAATGTATTGAATGTGCTCAATGTAGTTGTTCACCTTGTCAGCTTCAGACTGGATATGAGCCCAATTGGCCTGAATAGCCACAAATGGCATGGCTACATCAATGGGACATAGTGGCTCGAATCCCAAGCCCACCTGAAAGGTTCTGTGGCCAGTTGAGCTGTGGAGAGCCCAATTCTAACTGTGTTGTACATAGGGAAGGCTCTCATCCAATGTGTGTGGATGCTTTGGATTGTACATGTGCATAATGTGTACGATCATCCTGTTAACAACCTCTATTTGGCCATTAGTTTGGGGATGGAAAGCTCTATATTTGGTGAGCTTGGTGTCTGGAATTGACCAGAGGTTGGATGAAAATGTGCTGAGGAACCTGCTATCCCGATATGAGATGATAGAAAGTGGGATCCCAAAGTGCACCCACACTCGTTCAAAGACGATTTTAGCAGTGGCTTCTGCTGTGATAGTATTCTTGCAAACTGCCATAATGGCCATCTTTGAGAATCTGTCGACGACCACAAAAACACAGTCATTTCCATGCGTAGTAGAAGGAAGGCCTGATATGTAATCCATGGAGGTTGATTCCCAAGGTTGACTAGGGGTAGGTAGCGGAGTATAGAGGCCTTGCTTCTTGATGGTCATTTTCGAAATAACATAAACAATGCAGGATCTGATGTACTTCCCGACATCCTGTCGAAGGGTAAGCCAATAGAAATACTTCTGTTGTACTGCCACTATTTTCTTGACCCTGAAATTCCCAACGACTTGACTGTGGTGCACTTCCCAAATCATTTTGGAACGCTTGGTTGAAGGAACAAAAGGGTGTCCTAGATGACATAGCAGTGCATCCTGGAGGTGAAAATTTGGAACTTGTGTACCCTCCAAGAGTGTCTTGTATGTGTGGCCGAATTCCGGATAGCTCTTCTAGAGAAGCGGCCAATTAGAAGTCTCATGCCCACAAGATTTGAGAACGGTGGTTAGCATCACGATCAGTGGTCAGTTGAGGCAGTCTGCAACATTATTGGTGTTGCCCTTCTTGTACTTGATGTTAAAATGAAACTGTTGTAGATATGTGGACCACTACTGATGGCGATTATTCTGCAACTTCCCTTGTGTTTGTATGAACTGCAAGGGTCGGTGGTCTATGTGGATGACCGTTTCCTTCCCCAAAATGTAATGCTTCCATTGTCGGCAAGCCTGCACAAAGGAATACATTTCTTTGTCATAAGTGGGATACTTTTTTACTGTGTCGGACAATGTCTCACTGTGATATGCCACTGGATGTCCTTGTTGAGTAAGAATTTCCCCAATATCATATTCAGAGGCATCTGTCTTGATATCAAATGGTTGTTGCAAGTTTGGTAATGTGATCACTGGGGCAGAGCAGAGGCTATGTTTCAATTCTACGAATGACTTCTGTTGAGATTCTGACCAAAATAATTTTACTTTCGCTCCTCCCTTAGTGACTTGACTCAAAGGCCAAGTGATATGAGAGAATGCCAACATGAACCTACAGTAGAAATTAGAAAGACCCAGAACATTGTGAAGCTCTGTTAGTGTGGTTGGGGCTGGCCAATCCCGAATGGCTTGGATCTTGGTTGGATCCACATGCACCCCCCACTCATCAATAATGTATCCCAGATAATGAACCTTGGTCATGCCAAAAGTGCACTTATACAAATTGGCACACAAATTGTGTTGCCGCAATGTTTGGAGGACCTGTTGGATGTGGTGGAGGTGTTCTTCCCAAGTCTGGTTGAAGATCAAGATGTCATCCAAGTACACTACTACAAATGAGTTAGTGAATGGCTGCAAGATGTCATCCATCAGATCATGAAGGTTGTGGGAGTATTCGTCAATCCGAAAGGCATGACCAAACATTCGAAAAGGTCCTGATTGGATTTGAAGGCAGTCTTCCACTCATCAAAGGGTTCGATCAGTACCTAGTGATACCCAACTTCATGTCAATCTTGTTAAAATATTTTGCCCCTTTGAGTTGGTCCAAAAGGTCATCAATCCGTGGGATCGGGTACCTATTACAGAAAATGATTTTGTTCAGCACCTGATAGTCAATACAGAGTCTCCAAGTCCCATCCTTCTTCTGCACCAACACGATCAGGCTCTCATAGGGTGATGAACTCGGTTGGATGTGACCTTTCTGGAGTAGCTCTTGAATCTGCCTCTTGATTTCATTGTTCTCCGGAACATAGCGCCAATAGATCAATACATTGGGCATCAATGCACCTGGGGTCAGATCGATGGGGTGCTTGACCTGACAGTGCAGAGGCACCCTTGTGGGTGAGGTGAAGATGTCCCCGTACTCCTCCACGACCTTGTTCATTTGTTGTTGTCGTGCGGAGGAGCCTTGTCTAGAGGTTGTGACCACAATATTCTTCTTTCCTTGAGGGAAAATCATCAGGAAAACAAATTTCCCAGTATTTTGAAATGAGCTTATTGCATTGTTTTGCAGTAACCAAAGAGATAGCGACAGGCGGTGGTACCTCTGGTATCCTATGCAACTTATTGCCCAGAGTAACAATAATAGCATGAGGTCGGGACTCATACACAACATGTCCCTTCCACAAGTATGGTTGGCCTAATAATACATAACAAACATCAAGAGGAGCAATGACACATAAGACCTCATCCGTGAAGGACTTGATGCTATAGGGAAGGCGACACTACTGGATGACGCGGAGATCCCATCCTTGGTGAAGTCACCCGATGGTGTACGACTATGTTGTGGTCGACAAGCTTAACCGCTTCACGACATCTACTGAAATGAGGTTCTATGGCTCTCACTCTTGACAATTAACTATAGGGGGGAACCCTTTACCCACATCTCAGAGTGGAAGAGACGCTCCTCCTTCTCTGTATATTATGTTTCCTCCTTCTGGATCTTCGTGGTAGCAACGGTGGCATTGGGCTCCATATCGATAATATGATTCCCTTTGTCATTCCCCTTGTTGAGTTCTGATTCAGAGTCAGAGCATGCATTTGATTCAGAAGAGTTCATCTCTGTCACCAGTGACTGCTTGGCCCGACACTCACTTGTGTTGTGAATGGAGCTCTTATGGAACTCACACCACTTTCCCGTGTCCTTCTTCAACTTCGCGAAATTTTTATTTGCTTGCAGCTTTGGAAGGTTTCCTTGGGCTGCCATGCCTTGGATTTGTCCTTTGTTCTATGGTTTGGGGGCACCTTTCCCTTGCTTTTAATTCATAGATCCAAAGTCTCGCTTCTTTTGTTTGAATTTCTGCTCAATCTTGGTAGCATAATGTTATGTCATACCAAGAAAGGAGATGTAGAGGAACTCCATTTCATTTTGAATGTATCTACGTAGACAAATGTAGTACTTCAGCACCAAATGTTTCTTCGAATATTTGAAACCCAAATTTGTGAGCAGGGTATGGAACTGATTCATTAGCTCATGCACATCTTGATACCTTTGCTACCGTAGCGTAGTCCATTGTATGTAATTTTCTTCATAGCTCCTCATAGGATAATATTGTTCCTTGATGGAATCTCAGAAAGAATTCCAATTGGGTACGACCAAGAACTGAGAGGGTTCCCCTCGTCCTTTTTCTCACAATAGGTTTCCCACCAGTCCTTGACATGGGAGATGACTTTGAGAAGTGCAAAAGTAATCTTCTCCCAGTCGGAAAAGTCATGAACCGAGAAATATCCTTATAAGATATTCAAACATCTATCTACGACGTCTGCATCTATTTGGCCCTCAAATATGGGAATTTCAAAGTTTTCTTGCACCTTAAAAGAAGTGGCACCTCTGGAGTGACTGCTGGATGTAGGTGCGCCGCCAGTGGACATTTGTTGAAGGATCTAGGCAAAGTTATCCATCATCGCATTCATTTGTTTCTCAAGGGCCTCCTCAAGCAATATTTTGATAGGATCTCCTGCTCCCTCATCTTTATTTTCTTCCCCCATGGGTGACCTTCAGGGTTTGCGAGGCTGATCTTGCAAAGGTTCAACCAGTTCGAGCCCTAACTCCTTATACCCTGACCTCGTTGGGGACATGCAAAGAATGATCGAGAAAGAGCAGACCGCTCTGATATCACTGATCTGAACTTATCCAGGTACAAAATGGAATACAGAAATACGCATAAAAGCAGAGATGCGACAGAAATAAACTTCATTTCATTAATAACAAATAATTGAAATATGCTTACAGACAGAATGGAAATAAACTAGCTAGGGCGCTGGTAACTTATCTATGAGAAGAGATGTGGCGGCTATAGGCCTATGATCTATGTTACAATGAGACTTGCAGGTCTATTTATTATTGAGAAACAATGGAAAACCATAAACATCCAAAAACCTAATCATAGGAGATGAGGTGCGAAACTTGTTGGACATTGGGTTCAACGCTCCCTGTGTGCTTCGCGACATGGACTAACCGCCTCTCGTGGATCCTAACTCTGGCGATTGTAGCAGAGATTAATGCCTGTGGGTTTTGGTCTAACGACAATTGTGATTCCAACAAGTGGTATTAGAGTGACAGATCTCGAGCTCGGAACTCACCCGACTCACGCTGGGGGGGGAGATTGTTGGACATTGGGTTCAACACTCCCCATGTGTTTCGCAACATGGACTAATTTCCACTCATGGATCCTAACTCTGGTGATTGTAGCGGAGACTAAAGCCTGCGGGTTTTGGTCTAATGACAATCGTGATTCCAACAAAACTATGGGCCTCATTTGGGTAAATTGGTACATCAATTTTCCTGGAGACATAACTTTGGCATATGATCTCTATTTTATGCGCATAATACCTCGTTAGAAAGATATATATGAGGACTACAAATTTTGATGTGAGAAACATTAAATAAAATTCCATGTTGCTCCCGATGTTTCCAAAAAATGTCGTTTAGGACCTCAAAACGTCTTTGGAAGTTCAGGACATGAAAAACTGCTAAAAATAGTAAATTGTGCTACAATTAAGGAAATTGAAAAAATGGAAGAAACAATGGTGGAGCCCCAAGTGGAATACGTGGGTGGCCACCAATATCCACCTGGATAAACACCACATCATTACGAGAGGCTATTCTGCTGCTGAACAAAGAGATGGAGGGAATGAAAGTGGTTTGTGCCGATTCAGTGACCAAGTTGGCCCACATTGGGGAACAGTTGTATTCCCTAATGGGACAACTAGAGGGCACATTGGAGTGTCAAAGTAGCCCCCTTCAGGCATATATATACGGGGCTAGAAACACTGTTGGGTCACCTCTTCCCTTTGGAGAGAGAGAGACGGAGCCACCTACTCAGATCTCATATGCTGACCTGGATAGCGAGATGAGAAAACTGGAGTTGCACAGGGTGCAACATCCACATGTTGGGGTTTGATGGCAAGAGATTTTGAGTTGGTACCTCATGGAGTGGATTATGGAGATGGTGGTGGACCCGAGTGTAGTTCATCAGGAGTTACCAGGCGTTAGGAATACAGGAAGTCCAGACTGGCATTGGGATCCAGGTGGGAGTACCTATCATTTCCCAAGCAGGGCGATTGACTATGTTCTGGAGGGTACAGTTGGAATAGCAGTTGAATCGCACATTCACTAGGGGTGTCTCGGTCAGCTCCAGTGGCCAACCATTTTATGGACAGACCCCTTAGGTTGTCTTGATATGACATTTGTACGCAGGGTAACGGGGTGATCAACATACTCTAGCAGGAGCTTGTCGGAGGAGGTGGCATTTGTAGGCCACCATATGGTGCCTTGTATGGAGCCAAGGATTCTTCACCTTTGTGTGGGGCACAGATGTCGCAGAGTAGTGGTGGCATCACTATTGACACATAGAGAGATTCACTTATCGGAACCCTCAGGGAGGGTTTAGAGTGACAATCCATTCATCAGCGAGTATGGTGATGCGACTGTGGAGGTTATGATACCAATTGGGGTGGTCCGACATGTAGAGACACAACTCTAGGCCATCATATCCAAGGATGCGTGGTAGCATCTAGCATTGAGCAGTGGACTATCAGTTGACATGGAGGTGCATGGTGGTGTATCGTAGTGTGTTGGATTGCTTTGAGGAGTAGGAGTGTGTTACATCACCCTGTGTACACGCGAGGAGCGACTGGTGCCTTGACACAGACAAGGCACGAGATGGTATAGGGTGGTACAAAAATAGCAAGGGGTATCCAATGGTGTATAGGGTGTGCTGCAGTGTACAATGGCATGTTGAGGAGTACCTGGATGATCGGTGGTATGTAGAGGTGTATGGTGCTGCACAATAGGGCTTTAGAGCATTTCCTCTGGGGAGATTCATGGATAGAGATACTAGGCATAGATTTGGGGGTAGTTCACCCAGGATCGACGAGGAGATAGATGAGCGATGTTTGACGGTATCCGTGGGGACTCACACGTCTGACCCTCTTCTGCATCACTTACAGGCACAGTCGATTTTTTTGTTGTCTTTTAACACTTTGGACATGAGCAACGGGGTACACGAAGCTCACCCAATATATTTGGATGACACTCAACACACTTGGGGAGAGACTTATCAACAGTGGAAATGGGTTTGCACGTTAGTTGACAACCATAGGTTGGGGGATGAGATGATCATCTGTAGGGGTGGCATATTAGTCCTCACTGAGCCTACACCTGGGGAGAGGGTCATGAGGGAGACATGTGTCACTCTTTCCTTGGGACATGTCGAGATTGTGCATGAGCAGAGGATACCGGGTATAACCGAGGTAGCCTCTCAGTATGTGTCTGGGCTCCAGAATTTGTATCGACACATGATTGAGGGAGTGGATGGCAGACCTAGTGGATATGGTTGGCAGGAACATGAGGAATCCACATACCTTGAGTCGATTGCGAGTATAATATATCCATCTATTGGTTGCTTTCATGGGGTAGCTATTTGTCACATGTGGCTTCCAACGGTCATTGGTGCTACACATTGGCAGGAAAAGGGAAGGTTAGCATGCATCAGGTTATCCCATGATATATGGACTGTCTATATTGATGACATGCAGGGACTAGAGATGAGGCTCAAAGGAATTCCTGTAGTTGTTAGAGCTATGGTGCAACAAGCCCGACTATGCGATGCATAGACTCAGTTGATTGATAGGCCATGCTATCTCGTGATGGTCATAGTCAGGAATGAGAGTGATCTAGTTCACTGTTGGGTTGGCACATGGGGGTACAGAAAGGCCTTCATCGGATGACGAAGCAAAATTTCTCTATTGCTGCATAGATTCAGAGTTTCATTCAGAGGGGTAGATATTGGCATCATGGCGATGCTTGTGCTGAATGAGCTTGTCTCTCACATATCTCCTTCCACTAGGCCTGAGGAGAGGGGGATACAATCTACACACGCTGGGGAGTATCTCATGATCAGAGTAGCGCAACATCAGCATGGTGGTACCTCTCCGAGATTAGCGGGGGATCCGAGTATTACAACTCTACACAACTCAAAAACATTTAGGGATGAGATGTATATTACATGGGGAGATCATGTAGATATTCCATTAGGATTTAGTGAGTCCATGCTGGATTGGGGGACTTCATTAGCATGGAAAGATGGTGAGTGGAGCAGGTGGAGGTTCATGTTGGACATGGTGGGTTCGGATCCTGGAATTGAAGGATCCCTTCATATCAGGGCGATGCAGAGGATAGGGATGATTTAGTGGTGCAACTGGGACCCAGTCACATTTTTGCAGTGACAGTGGGGAGTGTCATCTAGAGAGGAGGCTTGTTCAATCATTGCTTGAGGACAAGCAATTTTTGGTGGGGAGGACTGTAATATCCCCAAATTAGCAGTTAGCTAATTGAGATATTAACTTTTATTAATTTTTGCAAATCCTAATGATGGGTGGAAATAAAATGGGTAGGGGACCCACAATTAATAATTAGGCCAAATAGAGTCTTTTCCTAAATTCCTTAATGGAAAATTGCAGCTCTAGTGGTGGGGTCGAGTTGGCCTTAGGTGGTAGCATAGAAGAGGCACAAAAAGGACAGTGTGAGATTGGCTAGAGGAAGACAACACGTGATTGGACAAGGAGAGGTAGCGCAGGCCAAGGTGGGACCCAAGGAATATGTTGGGCCTCAATGGACAAAATGAATAAGGGAAGGCTCATTTTGGCATTCATTCATTCATCTTATTTCTCTTGGTCATTTTGACTGAAGCACGCTTGAGCTGGGGAGCCAAGTATGTAGTGTTTTTTAGCACATGAGATCTTCAAGCAGAGATCTCAACCTCTGGAAGGTTTGAGTGCCGTCTGAAGAGGAGTTACGCATTTTGGTGAAAGTACACGACCTCGACAATAACGGAAGAGTATATGTCACTTTCAAATTTGCCTGAAAGGTGAATTAGGTTGTACGAGATTGTCGGTTTGAAGAAGAAGAAGAAGAAGAAAACCAAAATCACTGCGGTGACAAGTTCAATAGGAAATTTGGAGAAACACGGGATTTTTTGTAGCTCTCCGCAAGGCAGATTTTCCAATGAGATTCATCCGAAGGTTCGATTTTAACATTGAAGTGAAGGCCAACTGAAGGCAAATTTTGAAGTCAAACGAACCGTTTCTGGGTTTTTTTGAGTTTATTGAGGAGAAGCCAAGATTAGTTCGGAAGAATTTTCTGGGTAGGTTTGAGGCTTCAAACAGATATCCTAACGCAACCATCAAAATGGCTACCTCAGACTTGGAGGATGAGGGCACACAAGATCATGGGGAGCAAGTGGATACACCTAGTATGATGCATGGGTGACCTGTGTTGGAAACTTCCTTGACTACGTCATTGACATATTAGTGGAGACAGTAGAGCCTACCCTAGTAGTTCCATCCATTGACGTGTACGAGTTTTGGGTGATAGCAACATGTAGAAGATGGGTGAGATTCTAGGAGATGTAAACACCCTTGATGAGATGCTAGGAGATACAGTGGTATTAGGTGATGGTCACACACATCAGTGCCATCAACTACGAGCCGAAATTCTAGCTTTGAAGGAGAAGACCTGATCCAGACTTATGCAGGAACACAATGAAAAACATAAATACACATAAAAGCAGATATGCAGTAGGAATAAAACTTCATTTCATTAATAAAAAATAACTAGAATATGCTTATAGACAGAATGGAAATAAACTAGCTAAGGCGTTGGTAGCTTATCTCTGAGAAGAGATAGGCCCATGAACTGTGTTACAATGAGGCTCGAAGGCCTTTTATTGTTGAGAAACAATGGAAAACCCTAAACATCCAAAAACCTAACCCTAGGAGATGAAGTGCCAAAACTATGGGCCCCGTTTGGGTAAATTGGTACATCAATCTTCCTGGGGGCGTAACTTTGGCATACGATCTCCGTTTGATGCACATAATACCACGTTAGAAAGATATATCTAGGGAATACAACTTTTGATGTGGGAAACATTAAAGGAACTTTCATGTTGCTCCTGATTTTTCCAAAAAACGTCATTTAGGGCCTCAAAACTGTTCTAGAAGTTCACGACCCGAAAACTGCTAAAATAGTAAACTGTGCTACAATTAAGGAAACTAAAATAATAAAAGTAACAATGGTGGGCCCCCAAGTGGAATAGGTTGGTGGCCACCAACATCCAACTGGATCATTCATCCCCCCTTAAGAAGAAATGGTCCCGATTGCGTTTAGTTCCTCCATGAGATGGGGAAAATTCTACTGAAGTTGGTCCCTTGTGAACCATTTGCCTTGGTGCAGGAGTTGGCCAGCTTTGACAACCCAATACAGTTGGATCTTCTATTGGCGAGTGTTATTTATTTTCATGTCCATGATATGATCCGTGGTGGCCTGTTCCATGCTGTCTGGGTTTAAATTTGTTGGTGTGAGTTGTTCTGGAACGTCGGAGGTGTCCAGTAGAGGTGGGAAGTATGGCCGAAGGCAGTCCACATTGAACACTAGGTGCAGACCAAGGAATGGTGGAATACTGAGCTCAAAGGCATTGAATCCTATAACCTTGGTGATGGTCACGAGCCATGTCAAAGTGGGCGAAGTTTTTTGTGGGGTCCAATGAAGCGTTCCTTCTACGAATATAGCCACACTTTGTCGCCCACCTCAAAGTTATGTGGCACCCGATGTTGATCATGTCGTTGCTTATAATTAGAATTGGATCTATCCAATATGTCATGAACCTGTTGGCGAATGTATTGAATGTGCTCAATGTAGTTGTTCACCTTGTCAGCTTCAAACTGGATATGAGACAAATTGGCCTGAATAGCCACAAATGGCATGGATACATCAATGGGACATAGTGGCTCGAATCCCAAGCCCACCTGAAAGGTACTGTGGCCGGTTGAGTTGTGGAGAGCCCGGTTATAACTGTGTTGTACATAGGGAAGGCTCTCATCCAATGTGCGTGGATGTTTTGGATTGTACATGTGCATAATGTGTATGATCATCCTGTTAATGACCTCTATTTGGCCATTAGTTTGGGGATGGAAAGCTCTGGATTTGGTGAGCTTGGTGTCTGAAATTGACCAGAGGCTGGACCAAAATGTGCTGAGGAACCTGCTATCCCGATATGAGATGATAGAATGTGGGATCCCAAAGTGCACCCACACTCGTTCAAAGACGATTTTAGCAGTGGCTTCTGCTGTGATAGTATTCTTGCAAGCCTCCATAATGGCCATCTTTGAGAATCTGTCGACCACAAAAACACAGTCATTTCCATGCCTAGTAGAAGGAAGGCCCGACATGTAATCCATGGAGATTGATTCCCAAGGTTGACTAGGGGTAGGTAGCGGAGTATAGAGGCCTTGCTTCTTGATGGTCATTTTGGCAATAACGCAAACAATGCAGGATCTGATGTACTTCCCGACATCCTGTCAAGGGTAAGCCAATAGAAATACTTCTGTTGTACTGCCACTGTTTTCTCGACTCTAAAATTCCCAACGACTCGACTGTGGTGCGCTTCCCAAATAATTTTGGAACGCTTGGTTGAAGGAACGAAAGGGTGTCCTAGGTGACATAGCAGTGCATCCTGGAGGTGAAAATTTGGAACTTGTGTACCCTCCAAGAGTGTCTTGTATGTGTGGCTGAATTCTGGATAGCTCTTCTAGAGAAGCAGCCAATCAGAAGTCTCATGCCCACAAGATTTGAGAATGGTGGTTAGCATCATGATCAGCGGTCAGTTGAGGCAGTTTGCAACATTATTGGTGTTTCCCTTCTTGTACTTGATGTTAAAATGAAACTGTTGTAGATATGTGGACCACTACTGATGGCGATTATTCTGCAACTTCCCTTGTGTTTGTATGAACTGCAAGGGTCGGTGGTCTGTGTGGATGGACGTTTCCTTCCCCAAAATGTAATGCTTCCATTGTCGGCAAGCCTGCACAATGGAATACATTTCTTTGTCATAAGTGGGATACTTTTTGACTGTGTCGGACAGTGTGTCACTGTGATATGCCACTGGATGTCCTTGTTGAGTAAGAATTTCCCCAATATCATATTCAGAGGCATCTGTCTTGATATCAAATGGTTGTTGCAAGTTTGGTAATGTGATCATTGGGGCAGAGTAGAGGCTATGTTTCAATTCTACGAACGAATTCTGTTGAGATTCTGACCAAAATAATTTTACTTTCGCTCCTCCCTTAGTGACTTGACTCAAAGGCCAAGTGATATGAGAGAATCCCAACATGAACCTACAGTAGAAATTAGAAAGACCCAGAGCATTGTGAAGCTCTGTTAGTGTGGTTGGGGCTGGCCAATCCCGAATGAATTGGATCTTGGTTGGATCCACATGCACCCCCCACTCATCAATAATGTATCCCAGATAATGAACCTCGGTCATGCCAAAAGTGCACTTATACAAATTGTCACATAAATTGTGTTGCCGCAATGTTTGGAGGACCTGTCGGATGTGGTGGAGGTGTTCTTCCCAAGTCTGGTTGAAGATCAAGATGTCATCCAAGTACACTACTACAAATGAGTTAGTGAATGGCTGCAAGATGTCATCCATCAGATCATGAATGTTGTGGGAGTAGTCGTCAACCCAAAAGGCATGACCAACCATTCGAAAAGGTCCTCATTGGATTTGAAGACAGTCTTCCACTCATCAAAGGGTTCGATCAGTACCTAGTGATACCCGACTTCATGTCAATCTTGTTAAAATATTTCGCCCCTTTGAGTTGGTCCAAAAGGTCATCAATCCGTGGGATCGGGTACCTATTACAAACAATGATTTTGTTCAGCACCTGATAGTCAATACAGAGTCTCCAAGTCCCATCCTTCTTCTGCACCAACAAGATCGGGCTCTCATAGGGTGATGAACTCGGTTGGATGTGACCTTTCTGGAGTAGCTCTTGAATCTACCTTTTGATTTCATTGTTCTCCGGAACATAGCGCCAATAGATCAATACATTGGGCATCAATGCACCTGGGGTCAGATCGATGGGGTGCTTGACCTGACAGTGCAGAGGCACCCCTGTGGGTGAGGTGAATATGTCCCCGTACTCCTCCACGACCTTGTTCATTTGTTGTTGTCGTGCGGAGGAGCCTTGTCTAGAGGTTGTGACCACAATCTTCTTATTTCCTTGAGGGCAGATCATCAGGAAAACAAATTTCCCAGTTTTTTGAAATGAGCTTATTGCATTGTTTTGCAGTAACCAAAGAGATAGCGACAGGCGGTGTTACCTCTGGTATCCTATACAACTTATTGCCCAGAGTAACAATAATAGTATGAGGTCGGGAATCATACACAACATGTCGCTTCCACAAATATGGTTGGCCTAATAATACATAAAAAACATCAAGAGGAGCAATGTCACATAATACCTCATCCGTGAAGGACTTGATGCTATAGGGAAGGCGACACTACTGGCTGACGCGGAGATCCCATCCTCGGTGAAGCCACCCGATGGTGTACGACTATGTTGTGGTCGACAAGCTTAACCGCTTCACGACATCTACTGAAATGAGGTTCTATGGCTCTCACTCTTGACAATGAACTATAGGGATGAACCCTTTACCCACATCTAGGAGTGGAAGAGACACTCCTCCTTCTCTGTATATTATGTTTCCTCCTTCTGGATCTTCGTGGTAGCAACGGTGACGTTGGGCTCCACATCGATAGTATGATTCCCTTTGTCATTCCCCTTGTTGAGTTCTGATTCAGAGTCAGAGCATGCATTTGATTCAGAAGTGTTCATCTCGGTCACCAGTGACTGCTTGGCCCGACACTCACTTGTGTTGTGAATGGAGCTCTTATGGAACTCACACAACTTTGCCGTGTCCTTCTTCGACTTCGCGAAATTTTTATTTTCTTGCGGCTTTGGCAGGTTTCCTTGGGCTTCCATGCCTTGGATTTGTCCTTTGTTCTATGGTTTGGGGGCACCTTTCCCTTGCTTTTAATTCATAGATCCAAAGTCTCGCTTCTTTTGTTTGAATTTCTGCTCAATCTTGGCAGCATACTGTTATGTCATACCAAGAAAGGAGATGTAGAGGAACTCCATTTACTTTTGAATGTATCTACGTAGACAAATGTAGTACTTCAGCACCAAATGTTTCTTCGAATATTTGAAACCCAACTTTGTGAGCAGGGTATGGAACTGATTCATCAGCTCATGCACATCTTGATACCTTTGCTGCCGTAGCGTAGTCCATTGTATGTACTTTTCTTCATAGCTCCTCATAGGATAATATTGTCCCTTGATGGAATCTCAGAAAGAATTCCAATTGGGTACGACCAAGAACTGAGAGGGTTCCCCCTCGTCCTTTTTCTCACAATAGGTTTCCCATCAGTCCTTGACATGGGAGATGACTTTGAGGAGTGCAAAAATAATCTTCTCCCAGTCGGAAAAGTCATGAACCGAGAAATATCCTTATAATATATTGAAACATCTATCTATGACGTCTGCATCTATTTGGCCCTCAAATATGGGAATTTCAAATTTTTCTTGCACCTTAAAAGAAGTGGCACCTCTAGAGTGACTGCTGGATGTAGGTGCGCCGCCAGTGGACAGTTGTTGAAGGATCTAAGCAAAATTATCCATCATCGCATTCATTTGTTTCTCAAGGGCCTCCTCAAGCAATATTTTGATAGGATCTCCTGCTCCCTCATCTTTATTTTCTTCCCCCATGGGCGACCTTTGGGGTTTGCGAGGCTGATCTTGTAAAGGTTCAACCAGTTCGAGCCTTAACTCCTTATACCCTGACCTCGTTGGGGACATGCAAAGAATGATCGAGAGAGAGTAGACCACTCTGATATCACTGATCCGAACTTATGCAGGAACAAAATGGAATACATAAATACACATAAAAGCAGAGATGCGACAGAAATAAACTTCATTTCATTAATAACAAATAATTGAAATATGCTTACAGACAGAATGGAAATAAACTAGCTAGGGCGCTGGTAGGTTATCTATGAGAAGATATGTGGCGGCTATAGGCCTTTGAACTATGTTACAATGAGACTTGCAGGTCTATTTATTATTGAGAAACAATGGAAAACCCTAAACATCCAAAAACCTAATCGTAGGAGATGAGGTGCCAAACTTGTTGGACATTGGGTTCAATGCTCCCTGTGTGTTTCGCGACATGGACTAACCGCCTCTCGTGGATCCTAACTCTGGCGATTGTAGCGGAGATGAATGCCTGTGGGTTTTGGTCTAACGACAATAGTGATTCCAACAAGTGGTATTAGAGTGACAGGTCTCGAGCTCGAAACTCACCCGGTTCGCGTTGGGGGGGGAGATTGTTGGACATTAGGTTCAACACTCCCCATGTGTTTCGCAACATGGACTAATTTCCACTCATGGATCCTAACTCTGGCGATTGTAGTGGAGACTAAAGCTTGCGGGTTTTTGTCTAACGACAATCGTGATTCCAACAAAACTATGGGCTTCATTTGGGTAAATTGGTACATCAATTTTCCTGGGGACGTAACTTTGGCATATGATCTCTGTTTTATGTGCATAATACCTCGTTAGAAAGATCTATATGAGGACTACAAATTTTTATGTGAGAAACATTAAATAAAATTCCATGTTGCTCCCGATGTTTCCAAAAAATGTCGTTTAGGACCTCAAAACGTCTTTGGAAGTTCAGGGCATGAAAAACTGCTAAAAATAGTAAATTGTGCTACAATTAAGGAAATTGAAAAAATGGAAGAAACAATGGTGGAGCCCCAAGTGGAATAGGTGGGTGGCCACCAATATCCACCTGGATAAAGGCCACATCATTACGAGAGGCTATTCTGCTGCTGAACAAAGAGATGGAGGGAATGAAAGTGGTTTGTGCCGATTCAGTGACCAAGTTGGCCCACATTGGGGAATAGTTGGATTCCCTAATGGGAAAACTAGAGGGCACATTTGAGTGTCAAAGAAGCCCCCTTCAGGCATACATAGACGGGGCTATAAACACTGTTGGGTCACCTCTTCCCATTGGAGAGAGAGAGACAGAGCCACCTACTCAGATCTCATATGCTGACCTGGATAGCGGGATGAGAAAACTGGAGTTGCACAGGGTGCAACATCCACATGTTGGGGTTGGATGGCAAGAGATTTTGAGTTGGTACCTCATGGAGTGGATTATGGTGATGGTGGTGGACCCGAGTGTAGTTCATCAGGAATTACCAGGCGTTAGGAATACAGGAAGTCCTTACTGGCATTGGGATCCAGGTGGGAGTACTTATCGTTTCCCAAGTAGGGCGATTGACTATGTTCTGGAGGGTACAGTTGGAATAGCAGTTGAACGTGCACATTCACTAGGGGAGTCTCGGTCAGCTCCAGTGGCCAACCAGTTTATGGAAAGACCCCTTAGGTTGTCTTGATATGACATTTGTACGCAGGGTCACGGGGTGATCAACATACTCTAGCAGGAGCTTGTGGGAGGAGGTGGCATTTGTAGGCCACCATATGGTGCCTTGTATGGAGCCAAGGATTCTTCACCTTTGTGTGGGGCACAAACGTCGCAGAGTAGTGGTGGCATCACTATTGACACATAGAGAGATTCACTTATCGGAACCCTCAGGGAGGGTTTGGATTGATAATCCATTCATCAACGAGTATGGTGATGCGACTGTGGAGGTTATGATACCAATTGGGGTGGTCCGACATGTAGAGACACAATTCTAGGCCATCATATCCAAGGATGTGTGGTAGCATCTAGCATTGAGCAGTGGACTATCAGTTGACATGGAGGTGCATGGTGGTGTACCGTAGTGTGTTGGATTTCTTTGAGGAGTAGGAGTGTCTTACATCACCCCGTGTACATGCGAGAAGCGACTGGTGCCTTGACACAGACAAGGCATGAGATGGTATAGGGTGGTACAACAATAGCAAGGGGTATCCAATGGTGTATAGGGTGTGCTGCAGTGTACAATGGCATGTTGAGGAGTACTTGGATGATCGGTGGTATGTAGAGGTGTATGGTGCTGCACAATAGGGATTTAGAGCATTTCCTTTAGGGAGATTCATGGACAGAGACACTAGGCATACCTTTGGGGGTAGTTCACCCAGGATCGACGAGGAGATAGATGAGCGATGTTTGACGGTATCCGTGGGGACTCACACGTCTGACCCTCTTCTACATCACTTACGGGCACAGTTGATTTTGTTGTTGTCTTTTAACACTTTGGACATGAGAAACAGGGTACACGAAGCTCACCCAATATATTTGGATGTCACTCAACACACTTGGGGAGAGACTTATCAACAGTGGAAATGGGTTTGCGCGTTAGTTGACAACCATAGGTTGGGGGATGAGATGATCATCTGTAGGGGTGGCATATTAGTCCTCACTGAGCCTACACCTGGGGAGAGGGTCATGAGGGAGACATGTGTCACTCTTTCCTCGGGACATGTCGAGATCGCGCATGAGCAGAGGATACTGGGTATAACCGAGGTAGCCTCTCAGTATGTGTCTGAGCTTCAGAACTTGTATCGACACATGATCGAGGGAGTGGATGGCAAACCTAGTGTATATGGTTGGCAGGAATATGAGGAATCCACATACCTTGAGTCGATTGCGAGTATAATATATTCATCTATTGGTTGCATTCATGGGGTAGCTATTTGTCACCTGTGGCTTCCAACGGTCATTGGTGCTACACATTGGCAGGAAAAGGGAAGGTTAGCATGCATCAGGTTATCCCATGATATATGGACTATCTATATTGATGACATGCAGGGACTAGAGATGAGGCTCAAAGGAATTCCTGTAGTTGTTAGAGCTATGGTGCAACAGGCCTGACTATGCGATGCATAGACTCAGTTGATTGATAGGCCATGCTATCTCATGATGGTCATAGTCAGGATTGAGAGTGATCTAGTTCACTGTTGAATTGGCACATGGTGGTACAGAAAGGCCTTCATCGGATGGCGAAGCAAACTTTCTCTATTGCTGCATAGATTCAAAGTTGCATTCAAAGGGGTAGATATTGGCATCATGGCGATGCTTGTGCCGAATGAGCTTGTCTCTCACACATCTCCTTCCACTAGGCCTAAGGAGAGGGGGATACAGTCTACACACGCTGGGGAGTATCTCATGATCAGAGTAGCGCAACATCAGCATGGTGGTACCTCTCCGAGATTAGCGGGGGATCCGAGTATTACAACTCTACACAACTCAAAAACATTTAGGGATGAGATGTATATTACATGGGGAGATCATGTAGATATTCCACTAGGATTTAGTGAGTCCATGCTAGACTGGGGGACTTCATTAGCATGGCAAGATGGTGAGTGGAGCAGGTGGAGGTTCTTGTTGGACATGGTGGCTTCGGATCCTGGAATTGAGGGACCCCTTCATATCAGGGCGGTGCAGAGGATAGGGATGATTTAGTGGTGCAACTGGGACCCAGGCACATTTTTGCAGTGACAGTGGGGAGTGTCAGCTAGAGAGGAGGCTTGTTCAAGCATTGCTTGAGGACAAGCAATTTTTGGCGGGGAGGACTGTAATATCCCCAAATTAGCAGTTAGCTAATTGAGATATTAACTTTTATTAATTTTTGCAAATCCTAATGATGGGTGGAAATAAAATGGGTAGGGGACCCACAATTAATAATTAGGCCAAATAGAGTCTTTTCCTAAATTCCTTAAGGGAAAATTGCAGCTCTAGTGGTGGGGTCGAGTTGGCCTTAGGTGGCAGCATAGAAGAGGCACAAAAAGGACAGTGTGGGATTGGCTAGAGGAAGACAACACGTGATTGGCCAAGGAGAGGTAGGGCAGGCCAAGGTGGGACCCAAGGAATATATTGTGCCTCAATGGACAAAAGGAATAAGGGAAGGCTCATTTGGGCATTCATTCATTCATCTTATTTCTCTTGGTCATTTTGACTGAAGCACGCTTGAGCTGGGGAGCCAAGTATGCAGTGTTGTTTAGCACACGATATCTTCAAGCAGAGATCTCAACCTCTACCTTGGGGGACTTTGAGTGCCCACTCTGGAGAGGAGTTCTGCATTTTGGTGAGGGAATTACACAACCTCAACAACAGGAAGAGCGTAGCCCCTTCAGGACTGCACAAAGGTAGATTAGGTTATGCAATGATTGTGCAGTTTAGTTCGGTGTGGGTGCCGGGAGTGTGGAGAGAAACATAGTTTCAATAGGAGATTTGGAGGGGAAACAGGGATTTTGGTAGCTCTCCATAGGCATTTTCCAGCAGATTCATCCAAAGGTTCGATTTACCCAACATTGCAGTGAGGCAAGCCTAAGAGGGCCAAATTCTGAAGTCAAGCTTTTGGCAAACCCTTTCTGGGTTTTTTTGAGTTTATTGAGGAGAAGCCAAGATTAATTCAAAATAATTTTTTGGGTAGGTTTGAGGCTTCAAATAGATATCCTAACGCAGCCAGAAGCTAGAGGAGTTAGAGGAAATTGGCCCGAAATTCTGGGGTCAACATTTAGCTAATTCCTTCGTGGTTTTTTGTGGGTTTGGTGAGTAGAGTCTAGGGTTAAAAGCCCAGAATTCGCTGAGTAGAGGAAGCATCCCAACCAAAAGTTTGAAGTCATCTGAAAACAACATTTCTGGGCTAGGCAGCGCAGAGACTCAGCCACGCAGAGGCACTTTCAGCCAAATTTTTTTCTTGGGTTTGAGTTGTTCTTCAAGCCTGCCTTGAGCAAGCCCAGGTGAAAAATTTCCAGCACCTCAATTGTACTCTTTCCCAATATTTTAATGACACGAATCAACAGTGATTTTGGCTCCAGTTTATGTGTTTTAATGGTGTTTGCATTTTTGTTGTAGTTACTTGTATATTTTCACTTTTATTACTACTAATCCCCATTTCAGATATTACAAGCGGGAACTCGACCAATTGAACCAACCCTTAGGGGGATTATTATAATTGTTATAAATGATAATGAGTAACAATTTATTGTTGTTAATAGGGTTATGATACTAATAATATTATAAAAAAAATATTATTATTCGTAGAAATTTTCTTGATGGAACTGTCTATAGGATTAATATCTCGTCCCAGAAAACATTTTGGGTGGACCCTCCACCCATTCTAAGGGATAAGAGGATATTGAATGATAACTTACAAGTATTGGTTAGCCTTAAATAGAAATTATGAAATTATTCAAAAATATCCGTTAAAAGTCAAGTAAAAAAGAAGGAAATAAATAAGAAAATTAATTAATAAAAGATTAATTTATAATAATAATAATAATGATGATAATGATAATGTAATAACAAAATATTTTTAAATTAAAAATTTACATGATTAATTTTAAAACCAAAGTTGAAAAAAATTATATTATGTAGTTTAGAACATCTTGAATCATGTGTAATATGATTGAAGAGCCCGACATTTTGGGTGAACACTGAATCACCCATATTCAGGAGGAAGAATCTAAGTGCAACATAGGAAGAGTGCAGATTCCAAGTAAGACAAGGATTGTGTCCTAGCTGTAGGTGTCTCCAAACACTCTATCCTGGTCAATAGAGATAAAACACACACAAAATACCTCCAAAAAACTTCCCAAGTTACCTTCGGGTATGTAGCTGCCTCCCTTATCTTCAACAAACCTGCCAAGTCAACAAAGGATCCACAAATAGTCTCCAATCAAGCTCGATTTCCTCTTCTAGAGTTGTGACTTCCTCAGTGATAATTTTTGTCCACAAAAACACCTCAAAGCATATCCCAAAACACTTCACAAGTCATCCTTTATCCTTGGCCCTGTTGCAAGGTAAACAAGGGTTTCAAATAGTCAAAAAGAGGCTCAACTAGCCCTCTTCTCCTTCTCTAGAAACTCGCTCCAACCTGTGGCCCAAAAAAATATCTCCTTCTCCCTTATGTGACCTCTTCATGTTCTCCAAGATCTCACACAAGTCCTCTAACAATTTCTCTACTTATACCATTGTGTGGGGCTTCAACGAACAACCTTAAAAGGGCTGCAAACCTGTCAAACAACTTACTAACACTAGGTTGACTTGAACAAGCCCACAACCAACATTCAAAAATTAATATCTCTTTAATGAAAAATCGTAATCGGATGATTCTTGATGCGTTGGATCCGTCTCATCATCCACAATCATCCTTATCCATCACATGTCACAATAGTCTACTAAATTCACACCCATATGCTTGGGTGCAAAGCCCACAAGCTTGGGTTTGACACCCGCAATCCAAAACCCTTAAGCCTAGGGTTTAGAGTACCTCTTAATTTACAAATATCAACACTTGGGAGGTTTCCCTCATTACAATAGGACCTGAATATAGTTTTGGAATATTGAAACCCAAAGAGATCCAACCATAATTTCACCAAATTCTACTCTCATCTATGATGTGGAAATAGTATGATTTACTGAGGAGAAAAATAAATCAAATTTTTTGAAAGTATCCTGTAACCTTAATCATGCAACATGTTGTCTTAAATTGAAAGAATTCAAGGAAGCTCAAACATATAAAAAGTAGGGTCCTACAATGAGAGTGGAAACATAATAAATGGTATCCAATCTGAAAAAATAAGTTGTTGCTAGGGTAATAATGCTACTAATTGTTGTCAAAGTTCAACACCAGAGGAAATGTGTAATTTGAAGAAGTTGGACTTGCGAAGTGTTGGGTAACAATGCTACTAATTGTTGTCAAAGTTCAACACCAGAGGAAATGTGTAATCTGATGAAGTTAAACTTGGGAAGTGTTGATGAAGCATCAAGTAAGTAAACCAAAAGAGGAAATTCATATAGATGCAATTTCTTAGTTTGACATTGAAGAAGGAATACACTAGTACAAGAATATCTTGGCTATTGCAAGTGCTACAAAATTTGTAAAGGTTTGTAATATTATTACTAAAGAATGTGAGCCCAAATGCATCCTCATGCACATAAATCTTAAGCAACGACATGGAGTCCTATACATGTAATTTGAATGTTGGACCTATTGTTAAACTTTATAATAAGGTGCTAGCCTTAGTTTGGTTGAAATGGGTCAAAGAAACACCACAACTAGTGAAGGTTATGGAGGATTTTAGGGACAATGGAATAGGTTCTAGAAATTTGCCATGAAAAATAGAGTCGTGTTTGTCTTTTATTTGAATAATAGATGATAGGTAGTTGTGTCTTCTTTAGTTGTTCATTTCAATGACTTAATATTCAATACCATAATAATTTTGAAAATATGAAGGGCCAATTCTATATCTACAATATTGCAAAAAGAAGTTGAACGCAAATGTTATAGTTTTGTAAATTACACTTCCGCAGTTGGATGAGAGTATATTTAAAACAAAAAACGAAAAACAAACAAACAAACAAACAAACAAACAAACATCTAGTGAGATAGGTGGCAAGGTTGACCATGTTTAAAAGAAGGTTACCATATTTTTAGAAACAAATTCAACAACTTCAGTTTTAAATCTCATAGGATTAGAAGTTAAATTATTTAATTCAGATTTCAAGGAGGAATATCAGCAATGAATGGATCAACTCAAGATTTTTTGCAAAATTTTCAGATATTATTTTTATTTTTAGTTTATTTGATAGGCCCATTTGATCCCTAAAGCTCATAACAACTTCAAGATTTTATTTTTCTATGTATTCTTTCATTTTTCTTATAAACGGGTTAGATTTTGGGCCCCAAAACACTTGTAACTGTAAAAACTTTGAATTTTATTAAGTTTAATCAAAGATTTCTAGTTTCAACAAATAGGAGTATTGTGTCATATGTGAGTGCTTCCAGTTTTCATTATCTATTTTCTTCATATATTTTGAAATTGTATCAATTATTGGGAAAGGATACGTTGAGAATCAACCTCCCTGACATTCCACTGCAAGATTATGTTCATTACTAGGCAGTTCAAATAAACAACTATCAACTTTGATCTCCTCTACATCATTAGATTATTGTTATTACACAATTGGGATTTATATTTTGTTGAGTTGATGAAGGGTCTTCTCACACTTTAATACTTGTCAAACATTTAATAATTCAGATTGAATGTTAGATCATTGATATATCTTCTTATATGTTATGTTCACCTCTTTAGAGATTGTTATATTGTTATAGTTGGATAGTGGCTCCTTGGTAAAACTAGGAAGGAAGGGGTTTAATTCTTCTGCAAGGAATTTAATACCATCAACAAACACCTCTCAAAACCTCTAAATCTGGCCATTGTTCTTAAAAAGGCTATAATTCATTTCCATGAACAATAAGCCTCACAACATTCGAGGGAGCCCCCTCTGGTTCAATGGCCAACTTAAGACAAAAGCAGGGCGAGTTGAGTTCTTGGCTCAATTTCCAACCAATAAATTGTCTTCAAGAAATAGATAAAACACATACTACTTTGAATATTTTAGAATATTCCATCAGAGGTTAAATCCCTAACATCCATGTAATAATTATTGAGAACTAAATTAAAATTATGGAAGCCCTATTCTAATAGATATGCCTATCCAAAAAAAAAAAAAACTAAATTACAACTTTATTATTATTATTATTTTATTATTAAATAATAATAATAATATGAGCTAAACATATATACTTTAAAAAAAACATGTAATAATATTCTTCACCATAAATATTCACTGCTACTTTACCATAGAGATCCTTCACTTATAAATAGCCTTTGTTACAATACCATGGGCCATGGCTTACTAATACCACATGCCCAAACCACAGATTTGGGTGACAGAAAACAAATCCAAGGCATTCATTGTCTTCATTAAGATCACCTATAACTTACATGGCGTGGGAATTTGGCGGTGCCACTAGCACGACTTACACAGTGTGTTGAGCTTAGAGCAGGGAGGTGATGGAAAACCCACCCTCCTCTTGCATTTAAGGTGCATGAAAGGCCGATACAGTCACCCTTCTACCTGGTGAGAAAATCACATCGATATAAGGCTCGGCTGCGGTTACAATGGCTATACATCTATACAACTACTCAATGGCGTAGAAGGGGCTCAACTTAAGGGAATTGAGACTGGTTTCATTGCAAACATGGTGTGGGAAAAAGGTCGCTCCCACAAAGGAGGCCGAAGAAGAGGCATACCTACCCTCCCAACTTGGCACGGGAAAAGTGACAAGTATTTTTATTTTAGCATCCATCATCACTATTGCATAATGGTGGTCGATGCGAAAGCTCATGATAAAAGAGTCACAGACGACCACCTCTAGGCAATGCGTAATCTCCTTGGCCGCCACTATAGGGATCAAGAGGACGTCAATGTGTTGTTGGAGGGCAACATCCTCGACACAGAATTCCATCTGCACCATGCACAAGTTGCCTACTTCCGCATTTCAAGCCTCCTAGGCATGCAACTCTAGGGCTCTGTGTCTCCCTCTACTTACGCCGTGGATGAATCCCCTTCGCTCTCTCCAACTCATACTGAAGTTCACCGCTACAAGCCTCGCGACACTACACCAAGGTGACAACAGACTCACATAGAATCGAGTCCTGCTTCAACCAACTTGGGCCCCTCTAGTAGCAAAAGTAGTCATGTCAATGACCAAGGTGTCTCTCCTTTCCAACAACAATTAGAGCATCCAACCTCCTCCATATAGTCGACTTCCACAAGACTCCCTCTTCCAAATGATCCAAATTACTATAAGCCATGCCCAATGATCCAGGAAGACCCTCATCTCCCAAGGTATTTCCTTCTACGGTTATAATGTTTATCTGTTCTCGAATCTCTTAATGGTTTTGCTTGTTTGTTGTCATCTAGCTGTCAGGAGGTCCTCTGGTTTCTACCTTATGGGCTGAGGACTCCTCATGCTTTTCTAAACTATACTATCTCTCAGCCTCATGCCTTTCTTCATGGTCGGTTTATGTTGAGCTACAACGCTTAGAAGTTTGAAATTTTTGTACCACAAATGTAATTCAAAGCTTTTACTTACAAAAAAAATATACCACATGCCCAAAAGTAATCATAACTCATATTTATGTGACACATGTTCATATGACATTGTTTTTAATTAATCATTTTAATTAAAAGGGTAGAAAGAGTATAACCTCTTTTGAGATAAATCTCAACCTTTTATTTGTGATTACTACTAAGAATATTCCATGAAGCCTCAACTCGTGTCATCCACTTAATAATTATTGATAATTAAATTAAAATTATGAAAGCCCTATTCCAAAATAGACACACTTATTAGCGTAATATATAACAATGTCATATATTTAAAATAATTTTAATATAAATATTATAATAAATGTAGGACTTATGAAAGGAATAAAAGTAGAATTTCTAATGAGAAAATAAATAAATAACAGTTTCATATATTTAAAATTAAGCATAGTCCAATTAATAGACAAAATGACCCTTTTTATTATTATTATTATTTATTTATTTATTATTATTTTTTAGTCAATTTTGCTAAAATATGGTAGATATTTTTAAGAATCATAAGTTTAAGTTGTTTAATTTGCAAAGTTCAAGTGCCCTAAGGTTTTTCAAGGTGTCTAATCTATTTATGTATTCAAAAAGGCATTTTAACAATACTTTATCACAATCTGGCTGAAATTGTATAGTGAAATGGAAAAAGCCACCTTTTCTATTAGTTAAATTGTGCCTTAAAATTAGTTTTAAGGCAAAAAAATATAATCAATATAGAAATTATGAAATGAATATAAATAAATAATTTTATTTATTTTTATTTTTTTATTTTTTTTTTGAGTAAGTTGGACTATCACATATTATCAGGCAAAAAAATATAATCAATATGGAAATTATGAAATGAATATAAATAAATAAAAATGTTTTTGTTGTTGTTGTTGTTGTTGTTGTAAGTTAGACTATCATATATTATCAGTTACAAAGTAATTACAAAATCCATATTTCTATTTCTAATCTGCCACTAGATAAACTAGAGCAGAAATATAATAGCATATGTAAGGTTTTAACCTAGTCCATAACTAACAAAAACTTTACTAAATAGAAACCTAAAGCCACTATGAAAATCTATGAAGACTACACTCATCATCCAAAATATATCCAAATAACCTAGATAAAATATATCCAAATAACCTAGTCCATAACTAAGGAAAACTTTACTAAAACTTTACTAAATAGAAACCTAGAGCCACAGTGAAAATCTATGAAAACTACACTCATCATCCAAAAACAAAAATATCAAGACTATAATCATTTTTTAGTGTTGGGGAGTCCACTTTATTAGGAGTTGGTGCCTGGTCATCCCCTTCACTAATTTAAAGCTCTAAATTTTCCGATTTCTTGGCAAACTTGTTAAGCTTATGATCCATATTATTGACTTCCTGTTGTAGGTCATCAATGAAAAGGGGGATTTATTCACGGGCCTCATTCCTCTCAACAAGCACCTTGCTGATGATTATTTTCATTTCCCAGTAGAGAGTACACTATTACATACATTGGACCTACCCGATATGAGTGTTCCCTGCGTTGTGGATCCATTTCCTCCCATCTTCCTCTACTTGAATATCAAACAAGAACATTCTTTCAATGACAAATTCATGCTATACTACTTCAAATATCTTCCTATAGCAAAGCAGGAGTAAATCCTCTAAATATACGAGTTGCTATCTTGGCACTCATTTGGGCGCGTGTCATAAGTGAGGCACCCTGCTACTAGAGCTTGGCCTAGGAAAGCCACAAAGCCACAAAGATAATAGGAGGCGCAGAGACTTCTATCCACAGATCAAACACAAAATGCCGAGACTTATATGAAATACGAGCCACAAATTATCACCGCAGAGACTTATATAACAATATACAAGCCACAAATACTCATAATACAAGACGCAAAGATATTAAAATATGAGGCGCATAGATTTATATAAAATAGGAGCCAAAAATTATGACCGCAAAGCTGCAAAGACTTATATATATTAGAATGAGAGAATGACATGTTGGCAAATATCACAATTTAGTCCACAAAAGTGCATCACTCAGGCTATCTTAAAATCCAATACCGTAGAGTACGACTAAGGGCGCAAAAGAATAAACAACTTCTCGTCGAGGCCGCAAAATAATAGACCGTAGAAATATGTATCTTAAGATCCGGGGCCAAAAATATAATAAATGAGAGAGATAATGTGCAGAATAAATTACAGGTTTACCCCGAGGCCGTAAAATAAAAGATCATAAAAGTATATATATAATCTTGGAGGTATGAACGAGGCTGCGGAATAATAAACAGGTTCACGCTGAGGTCACAGAAGAGAAGAAAATATTTAGCAATATTGTAACTATAATTATTATTACAATGAGAAAATGGAGAATGATTTTACACATATATAGAGAAGTACTCATAATTTTAGCAACTAGAACTACAAATAAAAAGAAACAATAGATAAAATGAAGTTATGCACAACAAATAGGATTCACCAAAAAGGCGTAGAGATTATAATACGAGTGGTCAGACTTCTATCCATAGATTATAATACGAGATGCAAAGACTTATATCGAATACAAGCCACATATTATCACTCCCTAGCCGTAGAGATAATACAAGCAACATAGATTATAATATGAGCCACAAAGACTTCTATCCACCAATCAAAATACGAGCCATAAAGACTTATAATACAGGCCTTATTATTAAAATTATTATTATTATTTTGAAAGACCAAAAAAAACTTGAAAGAATATTATAAATCTGAATAATTGTTATTCTATAAAACTAATATTAATAATAATATTGTTATAACAATTAATAATAATAATAATATTTAAAATGATAATAATAATTATAATAATATCATGTTATAATTAATGATTTAAGCAACCATAATATAATATTAATATTGATTATTAATAAATATATTCATATTCCTAACAATATAATATTGTTATTTTTATAAAAAAAATGTTATGGATCCAAATGTAATTTTTATAGAGTAATACATGTTAATATATTAATTAAATAAATTATTTAATGTAAAAAATTGCAGAGGAGAAAAATAAAAGGAAAATGAAAGGAAAATAAGGTGAAGAGAAAAATCAAAGAAAAGGAAAGGAAGATAAAGGTAAGAATATTGGGAGAAAGGAAGGAGGCAAAGGAATGGGTCAAGGGGAAGAAGAATGATAGGAGGGTTTGTGAGAAAGATAGTGGATAGTGGGCTTGCGACTAAGTTTAAACTCATCTTCCTAGTTAAAATTGTTGGGATTCTTCTCGATTTCAATGGATCTCCTGATGAGATGGGTAGCGTGGAAAGGAACAAATGCAAGAATTTTAGCCTTATAAAAGTAAATAAAGTGCTTGGTATTATGAGAGATAACTTGTAAATATAAGAAGAAAGTACATGAAAATTGGCTTGTGTCCAAGGTCTATGTGTATGTAAATGTTTAATTTCGAGAGGGAAAACATAAGTAGAATATGGGTTATGATGGTGCAGTTTCAAAATGTGAGGATAATCCTTGAAAAATGATAGGATGATCATTGAAAATTCATAGGACCCTCTCAAAATAACACATGGGGCAATCTATGCTAGCATGACACATCTTATCTTTCTCTCTTTCTAACTTGTATGAGGGTGATAATGATGTGTTTTTATGTTTTATTTATGGATGATTTTGGTGTTGTTGAATATAGTTGGTGTCAATTTATATTTATATCATTTGTTTTAATTGGTGTTAGGTGATGACAATTTGTAGCAATAAGAATAGTGATGTCCAAGGTCATTCATTCAAATGAAATAGACACAAGTAGTTGATGATCATTTTCATGATAAATAACATCACGAGCTTGAATAAGATGGTGATCCCCAATTATGAAATTAGTGTTGCAGCAACAATTGGCCAATTACTTGTTGGTGGTTTCCAACAATCCCATTAGTGTTGTTTTGTCATACCTATTGATTCAAAGTTAGCACGGAGGAAAATATAGTGTAATTTTTTACTTACTATTACATTTTTTCAAAATTTATCTAGAAACTTTATACTATTGTGGAACATTTTTGTTGAGAGCACAAAGACTGTGGTGTAACTATTTATTTATTGAATAATGCACTGAATTCTTTAGTGCGAAGTTTTTCTCGCAAAAGGGTTTTTTCAAGGAAATGTTGTTAATGGTTTGTTATCTATGTCATTTGTTTGCAATTATTGTTCTATTTTTAA
Organism: Pinus albicaulis; assembly: GCA_034641835.2. Classification (NCBI taxonomy): domain Eukaryota; kingdom Viridiplantae; phylum Streptophyta; class Pinopsida; order Pinales; family Pinaceae; genus Pinus; species Pinus albicaulis. Next base: position 680,234,383 of record CM076572.1, on the reverse strand, counting down.
CACATTCTTCTCTCATAGATTGGTGTAGGAAGTGTATTCCACACCTCTCCTTCCTTTCATTCTTACCATTAAAATAAAGTAATTTGACTTCCATTTGAGTGGGTGGAAAATATTTTTATGTAACTAAAAAAAGACTACCAATTCCTAAGTTAGAAACAACTTTATTATTGAAAATTAAAATTATGATCCTTTTCCTATTTAATCTCAAAAACTACATTATTACTTGCTAAACAAATTTGCTGTTAAACAAAATGTCTTCTATTTCTGTTATATGTTAAATTTCTTATTTTTATTCTATTTTTCTTTACATACCAAGTCACTTAATTCTTGTACTAATAATATTATAAGTAATCAACCATGGATGTGTGACATGGAAAATTTCAAACAACAATATTATTATTTGGTAAAAAAACATACTATAATATCAAAAACGATACAATGCAGGTCTTCCAAACTACGCTCAGAATATCCCTTAACCCTTCCATGTCAAACAAATTTTTGATGATGGTTTAATTTTTTTACCACTTGCCATTTTACATCTTCTACGAATTTTAAAAATGTTTATTATTATGGTTATGTGGAAATGTATTGAATGTGAAATTAGCAATGCTTCTAAAATGAGGCCAACGTTGATCACATGATGAAATATGGTCATGTTTTCATTTATAAAATTGAGATTTGAACAAGTATTCATCATAGGAAAACCAATTGTATAAACTCTAGATCAAACTTTTTTAAAAATGATTTTAAAGCATTGATAAATGAATTAATGTAGACCAATAAAAATATGTGTTTATAAAGATAAACTGTGCAATCCACTACTAAGGAAATATATCTATAACATGCCAAATATATGACAAAGTAACTTGTTTACATGCCATGCGTATTTCAGAGGAACTTGTTTGCCTTGGAGTGTTGAACCTTGAGTTTCTTTTATTTTGTATTTTATATTTTGCATTTTGTTGTACTTTACACTTCTATAATACTCTAGATCAAACTTAATTATTTTATCTTAAAGCATTGATAAATGAGTTCAAATGGTTATACGAACCAATAACAATGTGTGTTTGGAATGATAAACTATGTGCAGTACACTACTAAGGAAATATATCTATAACATGCCTAAAGTATTGCAAAGTAACTTGTTTACCTTCCAAATGTATTGCAGTGTAACTTGTTTTCCTTAGGGCGTTGAATCTCGAGTTTCTTTTATATTGTATTTTGCATTTTGTTGTACTTTACACTTCTACAATACTTACAATACTCACTAGAAAACTATTGAATTCCTCTTGTTTGATTTACATTAGTTCTTGACTAGAATATATTCATAACTTTCATATATGATTTTCTTTATTAAAATTAATTAAATCAAATCAATTATACATAAGAGTTCCATAAATTTAAGGACATGTTTCAATAAGTTTATCATTTTATTTTTTACAATCAAAATGTTAAATTATCAAAAAGGTATTATTATTATTATTATAATATATGGAACCAAGGTAGTACCTTGTCTCACTAATGGGATTAAGTATAGATGTTATTAAAAAATACATTAATCCCTTTAATACTAGAGGAAAAATAACTAATGGAAGATTAATAGGTGCTCGTATTTGGACCCAAAACTCTTTATGGGAATTCAAGGGATTTCCTTAGGTCGCACCCAAAAATGATATTTGTGCATTACGTAGAACCCTCAAGATGTCATTATTTTCTCTCTCCATTAAACTTGCAACAAAAAAATAACAAGAAACTTTAGTAATTTAACAAATGAAAAGAAAAATAAAAAAAAGGAAGAAAGGAGGAGAAGGGAACAGAGAAATCATTATGTTTCTCAAAGAGTTTCCTCCATGCATGAAACCTTAAACTTGCAACAACAACTAAAACACAAAACATTAGAAAATCAATCAACTAAAATACAAAGGCAGGAGGAGAAGGGAAGGGATAAGAAATTACCTTCATCATGCATGCTTTTTTGTCAAACCTTGGCCTCCATGCATAAAATCCTAAATCATGAACAACAAAGCAACAATAAACTTATCAAATCAATAAAGGAAAAGCAAAGTAAAAGAGGAATGGAGGAGAAGGAAAGAAGAACATTTGTCTTCCTCGTGGAGGTTCCTCTATGAAACTGAAACCCTAAGGGAGAAAGGATAAGGGAGGAGAGAAGAAGAGATAAAGAGAGGAAATGAGAAAAAACTAATAAATTATGGTTTGAGAGCTTTTTCTCAGAGAAATTAAGAGATTTTAATTAAAAAATAGAAATACTCTTACACTCATTAGGATAACGACATATAATTTATTTGTATCTCTTACTATTTTTTAAATTTCCTTTTTTTTTTTTTTTTTTTTAAATTTTCCCTTGCTTTTTAAAGTTACTTAGAAAAACTAATGCTAAACTTGGCGCTAAATTCATTTCCAAGCCCAATGTCAAATATGACGCTAATCCCAATGATAAATTTGGAGCAATTAACGCTAAGGTTATCACCAAATCATCAAATAAAACCAAATTTAGTGATGTTGCATGAAATAACATCATTTTTTCATAAAAAATACTAAAAAACTAAATGGAAGCTAAAAAACCAAAAAGGAAGTTAATGACATAGTTTTTCTATAGTTTAGATAAGTTATAATGATTTTTTTTTTCCAAGTATTTTACCTCAATTTGATGCAAGGAAATTTTGTTATGGAGCGGGCTAGGGTGCATGGCAATTATTTTGTGTAATCATATAGGTTACATGTCACAGATGGTATTGTTTAAGGGGCTGGAGCACATTACCTAAGTGTTGTTATTCAATGGTTTTTTATTGTTGTTGAAGAATCTTGAGCACATAGTGGTGATGTTCATTCAAAATTCGAGGTTCAGGAGTACATGGGCTACATATATATTTAAGTTGAGGTGGATGCAATGAATGATAATATTCATTGAGATTCTCCATCATGGATATAAAATAATTATGTTACAAATTACAGATTATTTAATGTCACAAATGATGCAATTACACTAGTGGATGTATGGAAAGATCAATAAGTCTCTAAATCATGCTTAGCACATGATCTTGATGGCGTGTAGGCTTGAATATAGAAAAATAGGCTATGCATGAATTTCAACATGGTTGTCTATTTTTGATAAATTGTTTAACCACTTCTAATATTTATTTGTCATGTGGTAAACACATGATTTAGTGAATACCGAATTAAGCATAGAACAATTTCAATTGAAGGTGAAAAATCAACTTATAAAGAATCGAAAGCCACCTCCATGAATAAATATTCCTATGATCTCTTCTGATTATATGAGACAAATGAGAGGTGATCGACCATAAACAAATATCATAGATTTCACATCATCATTAATTATATAGTTTGTTAGAGGAATGAAGATTAGCGATTAGCGATCTCCACATGTCATTACAATTGACATGGATCTAATTTCTCAAAATAATTAGTCACATAAAATAAATAACTTATTATAGAAATTAAAAAAAAAATATTGTAAGTTTATATTGCATTACCTTAGAAAATCAAGTGAAAACAAGTACATCCTTTAGGCATTATGATCATATCTGCCACAGGATAGGTGGTCTCAATCTTTCTAGTGGGAAACTAGATAATTTTGTTCACCTACCTATAGAATAATAGGTCCTAAACTCATGGAGTATCAACATTACAATGATAACAAGACTAACTATAAGTGCACTGTAAAAGCAAAAATTAAAAATGAACATGAAAACTCAAGTATTTGAAGAAGTGGTTGGGCTAGTGTCTCTAGCCCTTGTTCTTGGTGGAGCATGAGAGTTTGGTTTACACTAAAAAGGAAGTTTTATGTGTGCAATCCTCTCTTCAATTATGTCTAAGGTGATCATTTTGATTGCGCTAGTATCTCATAACAACCTCCAACCCAACAAATAGGTTGTACCTCTCATCTTGTTTATCCATCAAGATCCTGCCTAGCATAGTCTTCATCTTCTAATACAATGTTAATGCTCCAAAATAGTGCTTCCTTCATCCTCAGGTGTTCCCTGAGCCAGGAATACAAGTGGCTACATCTTCTAGGATCTCAGAACATGAGAATACCTCTATTTATGGAACAACCCAAGATTCTAAAGTATGAATTTCATTCTCCTCATTGGGGGGAATTGTTGCATGATAGCTCTCCACAACCTCCTCGTCCTGTTGTTTAGATCTATTATGCTCTTGAGGGTCGCAACCGCCTCCCCCACACCTACTGTGCATCCTTTTTCACTCCATATTCCACTAATAATAATGTGCATTTGTTTTTAACACTCATAAGACTTAACCCCGAGTTTGATGGTGTACAACAACCAACCCTAGAAAATATTACAACATTGATGATAGACTCGGTTGCAGACAAATGAAACATGCAATAGAGAGAGTAGACTCGTAATAAATGGAAATTTCATCTACCCACAGAGAACCCACGAACAAGGAAAACTACCAACAACAACTCAGGGATAACATAAAATATGAGAACACATTCAAATTGATCGCCATAGGCCGAAGAGCCCCACAAATTAGAAAAAAGGTGAAATTCAAGAGAGTTCTAGACTCCACTCACTAAATGACTGCTCATATCATCACCATAAGGTGCAAAATCACATGCATTTGGCTCAAGCACAAATTTATTGTGTAGACCCCATAAACAAGTCAAAACATCACAATAATTCCATTGTATCTTCTAGTAGATAAATTTTTCCATAAAAACATACAATATAAAATTCAGGGACTTATAATGAAGCTTAAGAAAAACCCAGTAAATATGGAAGGGTACCCTTTCAATGCAGGTCTAGAGTGGCTCCCCGCTCCCTGAAGAGATCCCAAATTTTAGAATCACTAGCTCGACCAAAACGAGAGGCCCTTCACATTGACCTCCATTCGCATTGTCCTTAGTCCGCCATGCCAAGAACAAACCAATAACTTCAACACTTCTTACAATGAATACCATAAAAAATTTCTCCTTGTAACAGGCCCCAAAAATGTTCCACCAATTTATTTATAATATTCCTCTCTGAATTCTCTCATAGAGCAAGGACACAACCCACTGGTGCATCAAGTAACCAGACTAGACCTCACCATCTCCCATTTGCTCCATGTTAACACAAGTCATAATTAAGGAAGGGAATTTAATTGACATGATTCTACATGCAAGGGGGAAATCACACCACCCACTATATTAATGCTCCTCGTAATTCCAGGGTGGCGAGCACAACCACCTAGTCTCCTCTACATCTTGATATTCACCCCCATTGGGGGAGTTTGTTGTTCATTTCCAACTTCACACTCTATGTCATTTTTGTCTCCTTTGAGGATAAGTTGTAAATACTCTTTCCAGTCATATTTGGTATTTGAAGACAATCTTAAAATCAAGTTAAGACCTCTCTAATTACACGCTGTATTAGCCATGAAATTTGTTCCTTTATCACATGTGTTCAAAGTATGAGTGTTGATAATATAATTTAAGGAGAGCAGAAGAGTTCTCACCCTGGAAATCAGGTTGATTAGCCTCTAACTCTTTGATAGTTTGTCTATGGAAGTCCCTTGAATAATATTTTGGGTCTTTCTAATGACCAATTGAGAATAATCATCTATTTGGAGCTTTGAAAAGATTGTTGAAACCATTATTTGAAGTCCTCTTTCCAATGCCAAGAACTCATCTTCATTATTGTTGGTTGTGCCACAATTTTCTATGAAAATCGAAATCACCTGGTAACCTCAGTTTCTTAGTAGATCTCCAAAACCAACAATCCCTAGATTACCTTTGGAGGCCCCATAAAAAGTAAGTTTTACAAAGCCCTCAACGAGGTGAGAATATTTAGAAGGAGAGGGGAATTGGGGTCTCAATAATTTAAGGGAGGTTGGAGATAGCATAAAGTGAAAAATATTGATTTTCTCCATAATAATGACTTCCATTAGAGGAGCTTTCCAATTATCTTGATAATAGGACTTAGACATAATAGTTTCCCTAATATATTGTCTTATAACTTTCCAAACCCTTTTTTTAGACACCTGTTGGTCCTGGAAGACCCTTTGGATTCATAGAACTCCATTATTTTGAATTTGGTCCCATGTTAAAATCTTTCGGTGTCTCAAAAACCAAAGAAATAAGGAAACCTTGGACAACAATTTTTGTGTCCGAATTCTCCTCCATAGAAGCTCCCATGGTATGTTAAGTTGGATTTTATATTCCATATTCGCTTCCATAAATCTGACCCTCCTTGAAGCCATCACCACCATATCTTTTCCCCAAGGAATTTAATTAACACTTATGGATCGTGAAGTCCTGATCCTCTTGCTAATTTAGGGGTGAAAATTTTCTACCATGCTACAAGAGCCCACTTCCTGACATTTTGGGAACCTCTACATAAGAAGTTTTTAAATAATTAAGTGAGTGCATTGCTAATAGTTTTGGGAGTTGTTAACACTAATATCTAGTATTGGGGTATGGATTGGAGAACTAACTTGATCAACCCAAAAAACTTGCTAATTTGAGCGATCTAAATCCCATCCATCAAACTTGTTCAATATTTTCTAGAGGATTCCTTGCCAGAACACATTTTTTAAATAATTCGCCACTAATGGAACTCCCAAGTAATTCATCAAAATATTACTTATTTTGAACTCTAGAGTGCAAGCTAGATAAGCCCGAACCATGGGATTAGTGCTAAATAAAAACACATTAGACTTCTCACCATTAATCAAGGTACCTAAATCTTGCATAAAACCATAAAAGGATATATTTTAATGCTCGCGCCTCACACAAGGAGGCTTGACATAACAAAAAAATATCATCTTCGAATTTTTGATGGGTAACAAGAAGGCCTTCTAAAAATATCGTTATCCCTTTTATAATGTTCCAAATTCCAGCAGGTTTAAGGTATCTTCCTAAGCCTTCTCCAACCAATATGAAAAGGAAGTGGACTAATGGATCCCCTTGTCTTAAGCCATGTGACAGATGAAAAGGTGTATAGACGATGATCCATTTAAGATAATAAAGTAAAAAGGAAAAGAGATTAGGGATTTAATTTAAGAGACCCATTGAGGAGACAACCCAAAGGCAAATAAGATATTCATAAGATATTCCTAACTCATTTTGTCATAAGCTCTAGAGAGATCCAACTTGATCAACATGCCTAAATTTTTGGATTGTTTTAAAAATTGGATAACCTCAGGGATTGTCACAATACCATCTATAACTTGGAGGCCCTCGACAAAGCCTTTTTTTCTTTTTCTGGCGATACCATGTTGTTCAACAAGGGTTTTATATGATTCACTATGACAGAGGAGATGCTCTTGTATATAACGTTACACAAGGTGATAGGGAAAAAACCATTCGGATCCTCCGATCTGCCTACCTCGGGGATCAATGTGATAAAAGTAACATTGAGACCAAACCATAACTTTTGGGTATTCCAGGATTCTTCCACAAAGGCATGAACTTCAGGACCTATAAAATTCCAATAGCCATGAAATGATTCAGTTGTAAATCCATCCAGTCTTGGGGCCTTGTTCCTCAAAATCACCATCACCAAGTCTTCCACTTCTCAGAATTTTATTTCTCTCATCAATCCATCATTTTGGTCTTGATTCATCAATTTAGGTATGTGAGAAGTAATTCTATTAGGCATTGGATTCATTAGCATTTTATTGAAATGTGAGATAAGCTCATCCTCCATTTATTTGTGTTTCAAAGGTTGTTGGTCGTCCATGGACTTAATAGAGAATATCATTTTATGATGTCTATGTTTAGTCATGGTTTTATGTAAAAATTTTGTATTGCGCTACTTTTGTCTCTTGAGTGTCTCCTTTTGTTTTTCCTCTTATGTATTTTTCTAATAAACCATCCCTCCTCTAAAATCAAACCCTCAGAGTGCCCCTCTATGATAATTTGTTGTTTTATTTTTTGCATGTGAGCTTCCAACTCTTGTTTGTCTCTCATAATTTGCCCAAATTCCTTGTTGTTCTAGTCTCTTATTTTTTTCTTTAATTCTTTCCATTTTAGTTGGAAATAGTGCATGTTATTCAATTCCTCAATGTGAATATCCACCCACCACAACTTGGTTTTGGAAATAAAGTATGGATCTTGCAACCATAAACTCTCAAATTGAAAATTCCACTTTCTTGGGGCAATTTTTAAGTCTATTTCTAATCTAACCAACTAGTGGTCCAACCCAAGACAAGATAGGATCTTTTCTTCCAAAAAAATATTCCGATTTAGTATGGCTTCTGAGACTAGGAATATATCAAGGCAGTTGGCTATCAGATGTATGTCTCTGTGCTGATTGTTCCACATAAACACTCCATTGATGGTCTCCTGATTGATTGGCATTAAGTCATGAATAAACTCAATGAACTGAGAATCCTCCTTGTCTAGTCTTCTCATTCCACCTTTATCCTCCTCCAATTACTTTATAACATTAAATTCGCCTCCTGCAATCCATATATCATATGGGTGTGCCTTCTTGATAGATCATGGGTTTTCAAGAAATGTTGTCTTCTTTGTCGAAATATGAGGCCCATACACATCTGTCAAACCATAGTTTATTTAGTTCCAATATAACAAAATATTCTAGAGAGGATCCTAGGGAAAGAAATCCAATCTAGAAATTAAACCTTGAGGGGATTCCAAAGGATATAAATGCCTCTTGCAATTTCATTCACATCTAGTTTTGTTGATTCACTGCCTTTGTAGTAGTGCTCTGTAATGAATTTCACCTTCTCGCATGGGATCTTTGTCTCTTGTAACAACACAATTTCAGAATGTTCCTTATTAATTCTATGTTTGAGATGTATTTGTTTTCCTCTACTATTGAGGCCTCTTATATTCCATGTGATTATTTCCATTGGAGAAATTATTTCGGGGAGGGATACACCTCCGAAATTGCTATTACCTGGCCGATATTACTAAGGTGATTGTCGACCATCTAGATTGATTCCTTCATTGTTTTCCTCCCTGTCTTCCCTAGTCCCTTGACTACTTGTATTTTATTAGGGCCTACTTGTGTTTGGTTATCAACTTCTGTGTGTGGTTATCCATTTTCACCTTGGTCTATTCGTCCTTGAGTCTGCAATTTCTAGTAAATTTCTTGAAATAGGTGCTTCTACTTCTCCGAAATGAATCTAGAGTCTAGGTGTTGTCATTCCATGAGTATTCATGCCAAAATTTATTTCTTCATTGTGTAGGGTTTCACCCACTTCCTTCATGTCCATTTTCTCTACTTCTCTTGTTGGTATTTCCTCCCTTGCTGGGGTTTATGGAAATTCCTCCCGCGCCTTCCTCTTAGGAGTTATCTTCCCTTGGTTTTGTTTACCTGCCAAGTCAACCACCATTACATATTCCGAGAGCTTTGTCTCTTCTCCTTCAAATGAGAGTGTCTTGTATATGTTATTTTACCTATTTCTTAGAGATGTCATCTGTACTGGTCGGCCTTTCATTGTTTGCTTTGTACTTGTTACCTTTTGCAAACCCTCTGCATCTTATTTTGTTGGTTGTGTCTCAATTTCAGTCTTATTGAGCGAGCAATCCCAAAAGATATGCCCATATCATGGTACCTTTGACACCTAATTGGAACATGTTCATAGTCTAATGGCTGCCTCCATATCTCTCCTTGATACTCCATATCTATGAATTCTGGTAGAATTTGTGTGATATTCATATACACACATATCCTTGCGAATGAAGTATACCAACCTTGCTTGGTGGTATATGATATTTTAACAAAAGTTCCAATGGAATTTCTAATTACCTCCAAAATATTTGGATCCAAAAATCAACCGGTAGAGAGAATAATCGAATCCATACAGGATCTGCCATGAATATCTTGTTCAGGGTTATAAGATTCTTCTCAGTATCTCATGAACAACCCCTGGTTGTTGAAGAAGTAGGGGTCATTCTCAAAGATACGAGTTATATCTTCCAAATTTGAGAAAATCACAGTAAAAAAACCTTTAGCTCCCAATTTTAGATCTATACGACCTTTCAACTGCCACTTGAGTTGAATCCACTTAACCACGCCCCTTTCCTTGGGTCAAACCGTAATGAATTTACATATCAGGGTGTGATCCTTCATGTATTTCTGATATTCTTCCAAATTATTATTTGGGATCATGTATTTTGTGTTTGTAAAAACCTTCGGTAGGCATCTGACTTTGAATTGAGATTTCCATTGTGCCCCAATAACTGGTCTTTCCAGCCCAATTCCTTTTCCTTTACTCGTGCCTTCCCCATTTGGGTTTGCTTGGTTTTTCCTTGTTACTGCTACTCTATAGGAGGGGATCACTTCCCTCCTCGTTGCCCCATTCATTGGTGTTTTGAGTGCTTTATGTGTCAGAATTTACCTAATGTGCTGTTGGAGAATGATTGTGCTTCAAATTTTCCTGCCATGGCTGAATGATTCATAAATTTTTCAAACCCTAGCCCTAATAGATCATGAATGATAGAATATTTTACCCTACATGGGATATATATATATATATATATATATATATATATATATATATATATATATATAATTCAATTGACGTGATATTATCTTGTATTTTATGTTAAAAACTAATTATCATACTAAAATTTTATTTCATGAAATATCAAAATTCATTAATGTAATAATTTAATGACATTTTGCAATATGTATTTGAATTTATTACTAGCATATTGAATTATGTTTTTGATTTATATTCTTGCATTTAGTCACAAGCACATTAGATTGTGTTTGCATTTATATATACAATTTTTATGAACAAATCTTGCAAATCAAGATGAAAAGAATTTTTTTAAAATATAAATCTTACTTTAAAAATATAAAATTATCATTTATAATTAAAATAACAACATCACACAATAAATTACACTATAAATTTCATAACAAACATTAAATTAGTGTTGTATAAATAGACAACTAAAATAATTAATAAATTTCTAAGGTGGCATGAGTGGATGCAGGGTGATTTTTCGTTGCGAATGAAACAAAGAATTGGACTATGCCTAAGGTCTAGGCTCACTGTTTAATAATATAGCATAAGAATATGCACTCCTACAAGGACTTTACTTATCAAAGAGCATGCATATATTGTCCTTATTGGTGTTGGGAGACTCTAAGTTGATCATTAAATATATTACTTCTAATTATCTTCCATAGGGCAATAAACTACCCCATGTGATTAAGAGAATTACAAGTCTACATGGTCATTTATCCTATTCAAAATTCATTGATATTCTCTAGTCTAATAATCAAGATATAGATGTCTCGCGAATAAAGGAACCTTGTTAATGCTTGGAGAAATAGTTATTAATGGATAGGGCACTTTTTGCCCCATCCCATAACATTAAGTGATGAATTTTTTTATTTCAAACATATTAGGAAATAGGTTGGGAAGTAGATATGGAGTAATGGCTAGGATCATTTGATCCTTTGTTATAAAATTTGAATTGTATGGAGCATAAGGATTAAAATTTTTTGGGAGTATATTGGAAAACTTTCACTTTCGAGAATTTTAATTTACTAGTTAGTTATAATTGAGAAGAAGAAATATCTTGTTGGGTATAAGTTACTATTTTTGTCTTATATCGGTTAGCCAATTTACATAATTGTATTTGATGTACATACTCTGACCCAACCACAAATTTTATAATACAAATTATTGTTTTAGTTGAAATAATAATAAAAATAATTAATAAATTTCATAATCAATATCTTTCATAATTTATAAAATTTCAAAATCAATTATTAACATAACTTTTAAAAAAATTGTGTTTTTGGGGGTTTTTTTTAATACATTTTAGGGTTTGAGAGTTGAGTTTGAGTGAGCACACATAACCAACCATGGTTGCATATTGGGGGGCCTTTAAACCCTATCCTTCATTGCCACCCAATCTAGCCTTCTAGGCTTTTCTGAACATGGCCCCAAAAGCATGATGTCCAAAACTCTCGCATTTATTGAAGCAGATGGACCTATTCCAAAGATCCAAGTATGCCCAAGTCAATCCCACAATATGGAATTATGCTTTGATGAAGAGGGTCTAATTAGTTAGTTCATGGGGATCTAGCCTTCCCCAATAATTTTGAACGAGTATGTGTAAAAAAATTGGCAATCACTCAAAGGGAAAATCTTGACCTTTTTTTTATGGAAGATGATTATTTTCATTCTTGTTTGAAAAGAAAGAAGACTGAGATTTCATATTTATAAGTGGCTCATACTTCATGGGCAACCAGAGCTATATTTAGATAGATGGAATGTTGATTTTAATCCATAAAATGTTGTCCCAATGATTATATTTTGGGTGAATTTTCCTTCCCTTCTTGCCCATTTTTGGAATGATGAAACCTTGAGAAACATTGGGAACACACTTGGAAAATACATAGATATATTTGAATCGAGGGGATCCATGTATGCATGTGCTCAAATATGTGTGGAAGTTGATCTGGAGAAGGTTTTCCCAAAACCAATACAATTAACCCTTGACAACTGGACCTTTATCCAGTAGGTGGACTATGACCAACTCCTGTTCAAATGAAAGCATTAACATGATTTTGGCCATTTTGCAAAGAATTGCATAAAAGGAGTGGATCAGGAAAAACATCAAGAAGAGAAAGACCAATGACAAGTCTCGAAAAGAAGAAAAATACCAAACAAATAGGTACAACACCACATACAAGGTGCCAAAGAAATATGATGTCCCTTGCCCCCTTACTGCCCTCCTAAAGCCTAATCCATGGAACAAGGGATACATACAAGTGAAAATCACCTCAAGTGCCACAACCAATTTTCTTTGCTTAATATTGAAGGATTGTCCAAAGAAGAGGAAGATGAGGAGTTGATAGAGCATGAGATGCACATTGAAGAGCAAGAATCGCCTATAAAAGTAAATCAAGAAATGTCATAGCTAGAAGTTGTTCGAGTTCAAATAGATTAGGGATAAGGGAAACAATTTAGTTCTTCAGGTTTATCTGAACTTTTCATTTATATCACTAGGTTATGCTAAGCATTACCTTTATTTATCACACAACTTAATGAAACTAATTCCTATCCATTTTTGGACTAATTTCGTCCCCTTGACTTGGAATATTTTTGGGACCTCGTAAGTGATTTTAATTCCTCCAATATTACACTTGGAATGCACCAACACTGTTGGCCAATATCCTATTCCTAGTTAATTCACACAGTGCGCTTTCCAATTTTGCTCGGCTTGGTCTTACTCACTTACACCACAAGACCTAAATCTAATCAATGGTTCTCGTTTAATGTTACCACAAATCACCAAAATATCCATGGGTTCTAAGTCAGAGCACCAGGCCCATGGTCGAGTTGGCTTGTCATGACTCGAAGCTCCTCTTTTGACTTGGTATTTTTTATCCACGAGATCCTACGACTAACAATCAACATTTGAAATCCATGACAGGTATTTTATTGTGTGGATTTGATGCGTTGCTTGGTCCACGTTGCAACGGCCCCGATCTATTTTCAATGGACTTATCTACAATGGTTGGATGCCTAGATCCATGCTTGTGTTCCACCTTTCAAATTTTCCTTCGAGGTCCTACTTTTGTAAATCAACCTCGGTATTTTCCATATGATGGCATCAAATAAGCCTTACTATAACACTCAAATCCTAACAGGATCATTAGTTATGCAACTTTGGTCTTCATGTCAACCTGCTGGTTTGGTATGATTCCTTTGAGATGCACTGCACACTCGAGACTTCAAATCTCACTCAAGGTCCTCGGCACTCTTCCTATCTAGACAATTACTCACAATATCGACATCAACTTGTCTGCTCCAATATACTTTGCCCCAACGTATGAATCTAGGGTGCCAATGTTTACACTTTACTCGCGGGGTTTTACCCCCTCATGCTTTACATCGTGGTCAATATTGTTAACCTAATATTGCTAGAATTAGCTCTTTCTCTAATCTCTTTGCTAGTGTCTAGGGCTTGGTCATGGAACCAAAACCACCCACACACAAATAAATTGGATTAAAAGTATAGGTACTTTCCCATTTTCACAGGGAATGAATTCATATTCTTATAGAAGAATTAAATGCACATAAGGTAGTTGGAAACCTCAATTTAGTTTATATTTCATAATAATGTAATTAGGATAATTTACACAACTTTGATAGGATTTCATGCCCTTTCCTGGGTTGGCTCTCTCCGAGCTGATTTTTATCCAATCTCCCAGAGACTCTCTCTATGTCTATTTCCCCGAGCTTCTCTAATTATACACACACATATAAATTATTCTATTAACTAGAAAATATCCTAACATAAACTAGGTTGTTTGAACATCTATCCCAACAACTAAAATTACCCAACACCTAAGCTTTACAATTGTCAATTCTTACAAAGGCCCGCTTGGACCAAAATACCAGCTCATTATAGAACCAAACAACCTAGATTCATCTTGAACATGGACACTTTTAACTACATCAATTTATCTAATTTTACAAATTACATTTGATGGAAAATAAAATTCCCTTGGGAAATTTCAGGACCCCTTGTAGTCTAGTAAAAAATAGATTGCCTAGGGTTGATGCTCCTACATCAGACTCCCCAGGTTGAAAATTTTCATGACCTCCCAGTCACGTGTTGTTGATTGTGGAATCCACTGGTCTCCCAAACTTTATGTCGTTGATGTCCATCGGCTTGCTTTCCTGTCTATCCTATAACTGTCTTGAACTTTCCAAGATCCCATACTCTAGTTTTATGTTGCCTTCTTGCTTTCCTTATGCAATCTCTTGTAGTCAACTATATATTGTAGTTGATCGCTTCCTCTTCTCCATTGTGCCATATTTTTGGTACCGTCTTCATCAACATCCTGAACTTCTCATATTAGTGGCCAACATATCATCTTGTTGGGCCAAACTATTGATTCATAGCAAGTCCCCCAAAACAAATTATGGCCATCTTATCACATAACTCCCAATTTTCATCAACATAATTGTAAAACCTTTTTCATGGCTGCTCTCTTGAAGACAAAATTCCATCCTTTACATATAAAATAGATTTTTTGCAACAATTCCTCTATTAATAAATTTATGGTTCTTCTCCAATTTTTCCCTTAACAAAGTATATAATTTCATCAATTGCAGGCAACTGGTTATTTTTCAAAACAAACTTTTGTTGCATACTCTTGGGCTAGAAATGAATAAAATTTATTTTCATGAGGCAGACTTGTCCCATGCTCCTCCTTTTCTCCTTCTTCTGATGGCACTTTTTTCTCTTCATCCATAAGTGTAGCAGTCCTTACATCATGCAATTGATCAACAAAATATCTGGATGACTTTAGAATCTTGGATTCCTTTGGTTATTTAACTACATTCTTTATGCAATCTTATTCAATCCCAAGATTGTCCAACCAGCCTTCTTCATATTATGACATCACAGTACCTGTACGATATCCTTTCTTCTTTATGTGATTGTTTTCATAAATTAGTCCCTCTTTTTTTCTTCCTTGCGTGATAATTTTAAATAGTTTCCCTTCACCTACAACCTGGTTGCTCTTGCTTGCTGCCATGAGTACACTTTCCAATTATATGTAGAGTTTATTTCATAGACTTGGTTATGCTTTCCTATGCTCCTAAGAATTAATTACTACACCTTCTTCTTTCTTTTGGAACACTTTTCCATACCCTTGAGTTGCAAAGCCTATATTCACATAAAATCTATCAGTATTAAAAGCATGATGCCTTCTAGCCTCTTTTGTTGTCTTCATCATCAATTCTCCTTATTATGTATATGATCCAGGTGGATATTGGTGGCCACCTGCCTATTCCACTTGGATCCCAAACATTGTTTTTATCAGTTTCCTTAATTTTATCACAAATTTCTACTTTGGCATTTTTTCGGGTCCTAAACTTCTGGAGTCGTTCTGAGGTCCTGAAAGACGTTTTCTAGGAAAATGGAGAGACCAAAAAGTGTCAAATTCCATTTGACCCATTTAAATTTTTCCATCTCGTGAATATCTTCAAAACGAGGTATTATGATAGAAAAATGAATATCATATGCCAAAGTTGTGACCCCAGGAAGCTGGAGGTCCAACTTAACCCAACCAGGCCCAAAATCGTTGGCATTTCATCTCCTAGGGTTAGGGTTTTACACTTATTCTTTATGAAAAAAGGCCTCCAAGCCTCATTGTAACACAATTAAGAAGGCATGTAGCCATCACATCTCTTCTAAGAGATAAGTTACCATCACCCAAGCTAGTTTGTTTCATTTTGCATGTAAACAGTTTTCAGTGCTTGTTATTAATTAATTGAAGTTTTTTTCTTTCGTCGTATCTCTATATTCTTCTTAATTAAGTATATAATTTCATTATGTCATAAATCTGGATCAATTTTATCAGAGCGGTCTGATATTTCGTTGTTTTTCTGTGCATGTCCCAATGAGGTCAGGATATAAGGAGTTGGGACTTGAACTGGTTGAGCCCTTGCAAGACCGTCTGCACCGACACCGATGTGTTGAAAAGCGTAACTAGATTAAGTATTCATAATGACATGTGTAAATATGATTTTATGTAATTGATTTAAAGAAGAAAATAAAATTATTTTTGTAATGTTTGAATAACGGGTTTCATGATCAACAAATTTTTTTTTAGTTAAGGTTCCTATTGCAAGCCTTTAGGATTTGTCATCAAGTCATAAATTCTATTGAGTTAATATTAGAGTTTGGAGACCCATTTGGGCATGTTACACATTGTAAAAGAAAATTTATTTGTGTCATAAACCCTCCAAGACCTTGTCACAAAGTCACCTTGAAGTCGGCCTAAATATGTTTCCAGAAAGGCATGTCATCCCAAGCACCTATTCAAGTCAGCTTATTTTGGATGCACTAACTACAATAAATAGGCAGCTTGACCTTCATTTGGAGATACACAAATTTTGGTCAATCTGAAGCAAGAATAAGTTCAATAAAGTTGAGGAATATAACCCTATAACCATCGATAAGAATAAAGGAAAGATCAAAGCTTTTTGCATTTTTTTTAGGCTAGTAACTTCACACGTGTGGTGGAAAAGCTATGGTTTTTATAGTGGTGTCAAAAGAGTGCAAGAGAAGGTCACCTAAACGATCTCTGAATAAGTTCTATTGCTAGCCGAGTTCATCTATAGAAGTCTCCAAATATAGTGAAGAAAGGAAATACCTCCAAGCTTGTTCCTACTCTTGACACGTGTGGAATTGTAGAAGTACGAACTGTAGTTCTGTGGAAAAGAGGCCGAAGTTTCAGGGTAGCCAAGAAGTGCATTACTGGAAGAAGTTTGAATCGTGTTGACTTGTGCAAGAAGCATCTTGTGACTTGGTCTTGGGAATCTTGTTTTGTCAATGGTCTAGTTCATGGTCTTGGTATTCATCAACTGAATTTTCTATAAGAAGAAGAATTCGTGGGGGTTTTCCTCTCAAGTGGGAGAGGTTTTGGTCCTGGATGATGGCCTACATTCGGTGTATCTTGTCTCTTTATTGTTCATGCATTGGTAGTTTTTTGATGAATAAGAACACTATAGTAATCTAAAAAGGAGAATATATTAATCCAAAGAAGTAAAATTAATTCACAAGGAGTTATCATTAATAGAGAAATCACCTAATCTTGATGCCCTAGATTTCTCAACACGACGACCTCCCATGGTGGAAGAAAAGAAAGAAGAGAGAGTAGGAGATCCTATCAAATTGTTGCTTGAAGCATCTCTCTAGTGGCAAAGGAACAAGATGATGGACAACTTTTCCTAAATCCTTCGGCGGATGCCAACAGGAGAAACATCTTCATCCAGTAGTCACTTTGGAGGCGCCACTCCCTTCAAGGTACAAGTTAACTTCGATATCCCTATATTCGAAATTCAGATAGATGAAAATGTTGTAGACAAATGGTTAAGTCTGTTGGAATATTATTTTTCGGTCCATAGTTTCTCTGATAGGGAAAAAATTACTTTTGCACTGCCTAAGGCCGCCCCCCATGTCAAGGACTGTTGGGAAAACTTTTGTGAGAAAAGGGCTGAGGAACCCTCTCTGTTTACAACCAAACCTTCTTGGAACCCTTTCCAAGACATTGTCAAGGAAAAATATTACCCTGTTGGGAGCTACGAAAACAAGTACACAAAATGGACCATACTACAACAACAAAGGGACTAAGATGTGCAGGAGATCACAAATATTTTTCATACTCTACGCAAAAAGTTGAGTATCAAAGACTCTGAGAAAAATTTGGTGCTCAAGTACATGAATATATGCACAAATACAGTCTGGAAGAAATTAAGTTGTTGGACATCTCCTTGCTTGGTGCAACATACCAATATGCTGCCAATATTGAACAATTTTTTTTTTAAAGTGAGACTTTGGATCTACGAATATGAAGTAGGGCAAGAAGACCCCCAAACCGCAGAAAAAAGGACAAATACAAGGAGGAATTACCCAGTACAACCCACAAAATCCATAAGAAAATAATGGCGCCGCAAATATGAAGAAAGACACAGGAAATTGGTGTGATTCTGAGAGCCCCACCCACAAAACAAATGAGTGTCCCGCCAAGCAGTCATTGGTGGTCGAGCTAAAAGCTTCAGAGTCCGATGCATGTTCTAATTTCGAGCCAAAACATGACAAGGTGAATGACTAGGGGAAGTATATTATTGATGCAAAACCCAGTGCCACGATTTCCACCACCAAGGTCCATAAGACTGAGCCCAAATATCCAGAGGAGGGGGAGTGTCTCTTCCACTCACAGATGTGGGTGAAGGGTTCTTCGTTGCAGTTCATTGTCAACAATAGGAGCCAAAAGAACCTTATCTCAACAATGGTCATTAAGCGGTTGGGCATGCCGAACACACCACACCCCCAGCCATATACCATTGGATGGATCCACCATGGACGAGATCTCAGTGTCATCCAACAGTGTCTCCTTCTCTACAACATCAAGCCCTTCACAGATGAAGTACTATGTGATGTTGCTCCTCTTGAAGTTTGTGATGTTTTATTAGGCCAGCCATATTTGTGGAAGTTCCATGTCGTTTATGGGTCCAAACCCCCCGCTGTTATTATTACTTTGGGAAGGAAACTATACAATATACTTGAGGTAGCCCTGCCTACCCCCATCTCTTTGATATCTTCTAAGAAATGCAGTAAGATTGTCTCCCAAACCGAGATTTTTTTTTTCTTCTTGATTTGATCTCAAAGTACGGGGAAGATTGTGACCACATCCATGGCTCTTAGAAAGAGTCCCTTTGCACAGCTGAATCAAGTTGATAAGGTTGTGGAAGAGTACAAGGACATATTCTCCTCACCCACTAGATTACCCTTACATTGTCAGGTCAAACACTCGATCGATTTTACTCCCAAAGCTCTTCTACCCAATGGGCCAATATATCTCTACTCTCTTTCTAAAAATAAGGAAATCAAGTGGAAAATCTAGGAAGTGCTACAAAAAGGGCACATTCGACCAAGCTCCTCACCTTGTGGCAGCGCAATTATACTCGTACAAAAGAAGGATGGGACTTGGAGACTTTGCATTTATTATCGGTCACTGAATAAAATCATTGTCAAGAACAGGTACCCGATCCCACATATTTATGACCTTCTTGAACAACTCAAGGGGGACATGTACTTCAACAATATTTATTCGAAGTCCATATATCACCAAGTTCTATTAAATCCCACATATGTATGGAAGACCACATTCAAATCCAAGGAGGGCCTTTTTGAGTGGTTGGTCATGCCCTTCAGGTTGAAAAATTCCCTTATAACCTTTATGAGGTTAATGGATGACATCTTGCAGTCTTTCACCAACTCGTTCGTGGTTTTATATTTGGATGACATCCTCATCTTCAGAAAATGTTGGGCAGAGCACTTACAACATATTTGGTAGGTCCTTCAAACCCTGCGGCATCACAAGCTACGTGTAAACCTGGAGAAGTGCTCCTTTGGCATGGACCAGGTCCAATACTTGGGCTACATAATCGACGAGCAAGGAATGCATGTGGATCCGGCTAAGATCCAAGTCATTCAAGATTGGCGAGCCTCGACGACTATGATAGAGCTTCGTAGCTTCTTGGAACTTGCTAATTTCTACCGGAGATTCGTGTTGGGGTTCTCTCATACTACTTGGCCCTTGAGTCAAGTTACTAAGGGTGGAGTAAAAGCTAAGTTTTTTTGGTTTGAGGCACAAAAGAAGACATTCATTAAGCTGAAACTCTGCCTTTGCTCTGCACTAGTCCTCACCTTTCCAGACCTACACCAACCATTTGAGATTGAGATAGATGCCTCAAATTATGCTATTGGTGTGGTCCTCACTCAGCAAGGGAACTTGATGGCATATCACAATGTGACACTCTTTGATACTGTTCATAGGTACCCAACCTATTATAAGGAGATGTATTCTATTGTGTAGGCCCACCAACAATGGAAGGATTATATTCTGGGGAAGGAGACGATCATACACAAAGATCATCGACCTCTTCAATTTATGTAGACATAGGGGAAGTTGCAAAACAATCGTCATCATAAATGGTCCACATGCTTACAAAAATTCCATCAGAACATAAAGTACAAGAAGGGAAGCACCAATCATGTCGTAAATTGCCTCAGTCGACCCCCAATTTTGGCACTGAGTACAATTCTCAACTCTTACGGGCACGATACCTTTGGATGGCCACAACTATATGAAGGTGACTCAGAGTTCACTGCCACCTACAATATGTTGATGGATGGAAACCCAAGTCCATATTTTCACCTTCATGATGGATTGTTGTGCTATTTGTGACATATTTTTGTTCCTTCAAGCAAGCATTCCAAGATGATTTGAGAGGCACACTACAACAAGGTTACAACCACTTTGGTGTCAAGTAGACAATGACAATACTGCTGAAATATTTTTATTTGCTAAAAATTCGACAGGATGTTGGAAAATATATTAGATATTGCACTGTTTATGTCATCGCCAAGCCAATCATTAAGAATCAAGGCTTTCACACTACTCTGCCTACTCCTAGTCTACCTTGGGAATCCATCTTCGTGGACTATATGTATTGGATCCCTTCTACCAAGGATGGTAGTGACTATGTATTTGTGGTCGTCGATAGATTTTCTAAGATGGCTATATTGATGGCATGCAAGAAGAGCATCATAGCAGAATACATTTCCAAACTCTTCTTCGAATGAGTGTGGGTTCATTTTGGTATTCCACAAACCATTATATGAGATCAAGATAGCAGGTTCCTAAGCACATTCTGGTCAATCCTCTGGTCATTATTGAACACTAATTTCACCAAGTCACTTGCATTCCATCCATAGACTGATAACCAGACAAAGGTTGTCAACAAGATGATAGTGCACATATTATGCTTGTATGAATCCAAACAACCACGAAAATGGGATGAGAGTCTTCCCTATGTGAAACACAACTATAAAGAAGCTCTTCATAGCTTGATTGGCCACAACCCCTTTCAAGTGGGCATGATATTTCAACCATTATGTCCCATTGATGTCACAATGACTCTTGCGACTACAGAGGCATAATATACACATGTTCAGTCTGAAGCTAATAAAGCCACGAGATTTATTGAACACATCCAACGCATCCACCAACAATTCCATGATATTTTGGATAAATCCAATGCCAAGTACAAACAACGTCATGATGATCATCAAGTGCCACATAAGTTTCAAGTGGGCGGAAAAGTTTGGTTACATTTACAGAAGGAGCACCTTACTAGAGCCCATCGAAAACTCTGACCACTCTGATATGGGCCTTACACCATCACCAAAATTGTGGGTGACAATTATTTTGAGCTCAAAATTTCCCCATTCCTTTCCCTACACCTAGTGTTCAATGTGTACCACTTTTGGCCATTCTTTCCACCATTGTTGGACACATCAAACATTGTTCAGCAGTTGACACGAACAAAGCTCAACCCAAATTGAATTGAACAGGCCAAAATTGATCAAGTCATGGACACATATATTAAGCACACTTGTCAATGGAGGATCCAATTATATCGGGTTGTCAAAGTCATCCAGCTCCTGCACCAAGGCAAGTGGCTCACCAGGGACCAAGTACAACATAAGTTTCCCCATCTCATGGAGGTACGCAACGCAATGGGGACCATTGCTTCCTAAGGGGGGAGGGCTGATCCAGGCTCGATATTGGTGGTCACCCGCCTATTACACTTGGAACCCCAAGTCTGTTTCCATTCAGTTTCCTTAATTCTGGCACAACTTTCTATTTTTGGAAATTTTTCAGGTCCAAAACTTTTGGATCCATTCTGACGAACTGAAATATTTTTTATGGGAAAACAAAGAGATCTGGAAATTTCCAAAAGTTATTTCATTGGTTATTTTTTGCCTCCTCATGGATATCTTAGAAACAAGGTATTATGATAGTAAAATGGAGATCGTACGCCAAAGTTATAACCCCGAGGAGTTGCTAGCCCAACTTACCCCAATGGGGCCCAAAACCTATGTCTTATCTTAGGGTTATGGTTTCACACTTCTTATTTATGATAAAAAGGCCTTCAAAACTCATTGTAACACATTTAAGAAGGCATGTAGCCATTACATCTCTTCTAAGAGATAAGCTACCATCACCTAAGCTATTTTTCTCCATTCTGCATGTAAACAATTTTCAGTACTTGTTATTAATTAATTTAATTTATGTTATTTCACAATATCTCTTTGTTCTTCTTAAATTTGTATTTCATTCTCTTCCTTCATAAATATGGATCAATATGGTCCTTCTTCTAGTTTCTTTTATGACATAATGGTGTCTCCTATTCTTTTATGACAAATTTTAAATCATTTGCTCCTCCAATGCTTTGGGAAGGCACTTATTCACCCCTTTCCATTCTCATGAAAATTATAGATGAATATCCTTCCTTTTCATTCTTGTGACCTACAACCATACAAAAAACATTAGTATTAAAATCATGAGGCTCTCTTGCCCCATTTGGTTCCTTTGCCACCACATCTTCCATCAACAACTCATTCTATTGTTCTAGTCTCTTCGTGTATTCCATGAGACTCTAAAAAAATCTCTTATCAACATCTTTTGCATCCTTTTCTCTAGGGATTTTTCTTTGTTTTGGTTCACAATAGTGAACTTCCTACTCTACATACTCAACTGCTTAGAGTTGTCCATTTCTCAATAGAGCTCTCAACAGGTTCCTGAGCTTCCTTCTTTGCTTCCTCACATATAGTTGTCTAACAAGCCATTTAACCCTCTTCTTAAGGTCCCATCCATATCTCTAGTATTCCTTATCCCTATCTTTTAGTATCATGGTGATCACACTGATTTTCTCTTTCAACTCAAGCATCTCTTTGTCAAACTCCTCTTGGCTTGTGTTTCTTCTCTTGATGCCATCTGCTTTGGCATATTTCTTTGTCTGCTTGTGGCTTTCATATAAACCATTAACATGACCATCAATGGTAATCCCTCTCTTCATGAGCTTTTCCATGCTTACTGTGAGATGCAAACAAGCCTCCACAAAACACCTCGCCAAGTTTCTCTCCTTTGGCTTGGCCTTTTGGTATCATAGGTTCACCTCCTTTAGAAACCTCGAGTCTCCTTTGCTCCTCTAGATATTTCACTCTTCTCATCTCTCAAGTAATCCAATTGTTCTCTTCATCTCTCTTTAAGGAATTCCTCTATCCTCAAATTTCTTTCAACATCAGGCGAAACTTCTCTCTCTTTCTACAACCTCCTTGTTGTAAGGATTATTTTCCACAATCCTAAGAACACTATTTGTTCTTTGTTACAACTCTACTAGTTATAATCAATACCACCATATCTTATTTCACCGTTGTTACCTCCGCACATGTTCACTTTTAGCTAAAAATTAAAATAAAATTAAAATACCAATTACTTTCTAGGTTCTTCACCATTGAGGTCTCAAAATCTCAGTCCTTCCAGCTCTGCTTCTTAGCCAATACTTCTTCAATATGCTCTAAATCCTCTGCTCTATTCTGGGTCTCTGTCTGTCCTTGCATTCTTGCTCAAGTTCATTTACCTGATTTTTTTTTTTCAAACTTTTTTGTTATTCCTTTGTGACCAAAAATCCTTAGTCTTCTCTCTCTCTATGTCTCTTCTTTCACGAATAGTATTTTTAATACATGCTCCTTCGTGAGTGTCCTTGTAAACTTATATTATTGGATGCAATTTTCTTATAACCACTTCCTTTCCTCTTTATTCTCAAGGAGTGTATTGTCACTATGACACCACTTGATGTAGCCCTTTGGGATGCTCTGAACTTTTCCTTTATATTGCTTGGTTACACCAAGTGTTACCTCTATTTCTTGCTTAGATCAATGCATCCAATTCATATCCTCTATTGGAATAATTTTCCCCCCTTGACCTAGGGTGTTTTTGGGACCTTGTAAGGGCTTTCAATTCCTCTAAGCTTATGCTCATAATGCACCAGAACTCCTAACCAATATCCCATTCCTAGTTAATTCACACATTGCACTTTCCATTTTTTCTCAACCCGACCTTACTCACTAACGCCACAGGACCTCAGTGTGATCAAGGGCTCTCGCTCAACATTATGATCAATCACCAAAATATCTACAGGTCTTAATCTAGAGCACTAGACCCATATTCAAGTTGGCTTGT
The DNA here is from genome assembly GCA_034641835.2 of Pinus albicaulis. NCBI lineage: Eukaryota > Viridiplantae > Streptophyta > Pinopsida > Pinales > Pinaceae > Pinus > Pinus albicaulis. The sequence continues at coordinate 680,209,784 of CM076572.1, read as the reverse complement.
CGTGACTATGAGCTCCTTCATCGACATGGTATTTTTTCTCCGCGATATCTTATGGATGACTATCAATGTTTGAAATCCAAGGGAGGGATTTTACTGTGGGGATCCAATGTGTTGCATGGAACTTTTTCCAATAGCCTCGGTCTATCAACTGAGATAGATGATAGCGATGGGATGCAAAATGGTGTTCGGTCTGATCCAAGGAAATTCAGGGATCCATACGATTTTCAAGGGAACACTCTGCAAGAGTTCTATAATCTTAGATATTTGGATTTATCCAATATTTTGGGGAAATTTTCAAATGTGACTTCCTCGAATGAATTGAATGCTTAGATCCATGCTCACGTTCCACCTTTCAACTTTTCCTTAGTGGAGTTCTGCTTCGACAAATTAATATAGATCTTTTCGATTTTATGTTGCCGACGATTTGTTGGGTCTGCCTTAATCTAATGCTTCAGTCTCCTTTCCTACACTTGATTGACACCGAATTGGGTTAACAAGCCTTCAATTATAAACTATTGAAACCTAATAGGATCTTCCTTGAATTTAAAAATGAAATGGAAAAATAAGTTCAAATTCCTCGAATCAGTAGGAGAGTAGGAAGGAATAATCACAAAGTAAGGATAAAACATGTAGAAAGGGACAAATAAAGAGGAACCCAAATTGTCATGGTAGCCCCGACTTTGAAAAATAAAATAGGCTTAAGAAAACAAGGATTTGTAACACCTCGGCTAGGTGGGAATTAAAAAGTTGTTAGTAAATGATGTTATTGTCTCCTGGAATTGCAGCAGGTGGGGAAGTGACAAGTAGAAGTTTGAAGTAATAATTTTAATCAAAGTAGAAAACACACAAATTATCCTGTTGTAGGAGACCAAACTTGGGGAACAAGAAGCCCATAACGAAATTAGAATAGTGTGGAGAGGAAGCAACACATTTACTATTGGAACAAAGGGAGAATTTGTTGGATTATGTATTTTATTGAATTCAATAATATTCAATCTAATAAATTAGGAAAAATAAAACCATTAGTTAGTGGTGAGCCTTCTCCATCTTCCATCCAAAAAATTCTACAATGTGATTAATTTATACATGCCAATAGCCTATCTAGATAAGGGTTGATGTTGGGCTTCATTGATGAATGTCAAAAAAATCCTTCCAAGCACAAGATGCATCGTTGGTGGTGACTTCAACAACATAATGTACCAATGGGAAAATAAGGGTGGATATACTATCAAGGATTAGTTTCAAGAACACATGGAGGATTCCATTTCACATTAGGAGCTCATTGATATCAAGCCATCCAACTCAAAGTATACTTAAAACAATAAAACAAGTAAGCCAAGACACATAACAACTAGATTGTAAAGATTCTTAGTAAGCAACGATCTATTGGAGCATTGAAACACCATCCCTTCCTAGCATTTGGCATATAATGGATCAGATCATACACCCATCAAAATTCTGATCAACCCCTTAGAAGAATTGGGCCCCCTCCCCTTCAAATTTAATCCATTATGGATGTTAGATCTCGATTTCAAGGAGCAGGTGTCCAAGGTTTTGTCCACGTGGATTGAGGGCTCCACAAATTTCATATGGGAAATTAAAATCAAAGCATTCAAGAAATATTTAGAAGAGTGGGTTAAAAAATGTTAGGGGAAAAGAGAAAGTGGGTGGAAATGCATAGGAGAAATATGGAAGATATCTACTAGAGAATTTAAAGGGAAGAGGTATAGTTAGATCTTTTGAAAAAGTTTAAAGAGTCCTTTGGAAGTATTCACAAATATCTAAAGTAGGAGGAGGAGATGTGGAAGATTAAGTATAGAAGTCTTTGGTTAAAGGCAAGGGACAAGAACACAATTTTTTTTAAATGGCAAGCCGAAATGAGGGAGTGGAGGAATAAATTGGTCTCTATCAATGATTAGGGAACAAAAGTAGCTTCTTTCATTAATTTTAAGGACCTTTACAAGGAATCAAAAGTAGGAATATAAGAGGAATTTGAGGAATTACTAAGGAGTATTCCTAATAGAAGAGGTAAAAAATGTAGTCTGGTCCTTTGAACTAGACAAGGATCCTTGAATAGATGGATTCATGAGGAAATTTTACCAAATTTGCTAGCATGCCATCAAATATGACCTTTGTAGAATGTTTGATTTCATCAAATATTTCGAAAAAATGGGTGGCATCATAAACACCTCCTTCTTGGAACTCAGTCCTAAAGAGGCAAGTCCTTCCTCCTTCTCCCACTTTAGATTGATCTCTTATGTAATAGGTCCTACAAAATTATTTCCAAATTCATAGCCTCTATAATCAACTTATTTTTTCCAGTAATTATCTCGAATAATCAAGGTGGGTTTGTTGGCAACATGCAAATAGTGGACAATGTTATTTTAGTCCAAGAATAAATCCATTCAAGCAAGATTTGAGGTGACAAGGGAATGACCATCAAGCTAAATATGGACAACACTTTTAACAGGGTCTGGAACTCTTTCCTCCTTGAAATATTGGGGAAAATGGGATTATGTTCCAAATTCATCTCTTGGGTGGTTACATGCATTATGGAACCATGGATCTTCCCCCTTATCAATGGCATGTCCTCGATATTCTTCAAGGCTTTCGGAGGCTTACGGAAAGGGTGTCCTCTCTTCTTAATGCTATACATTATTATGGCTGAAGTTATGAATAAAAAATTAGACTATGAACAAATAACACATCAGCTCCCAAAAATCTAATTTGTAGGGCGAGTTAAGAGCATAAACCATGCCCAATTAATGGATGTCATTATATTACTAGAAGGATCCTCCATTATCATTGTTATGAGATTCAAGAAAGTTACAGATATATTTCTGATATTTTAAGGGGAAATGTTAAATGAAGGAAAGATCCACTTGTACACCTAGAACATAGACATAACTTATAAAATCCGAATTCTAAGAGCATTGAGAATTGTTGGAAAATAATTGTGGACATATTTTAAATATCTTGGAATGCCAATCTGTATCAAGGCTTCCTTTCATCCTTCATGGCTCGCCATCCTTGATAAGTTCAAGTCAAATTTCAAGAAGTGGGGGGTGTAATGTCTCAATCTAGCAGACATGCTTCTATTGGTTCAATCAATGCTCTTATCCCTCCCTATTTTTCAATTTTCTGCTTTCATAGCACTTGTAGGAGTCTGAGCTAAAACGTCTCAAGAGATCTGTAAATTACTCTAGCAGGGAGGAAAGTATAACTCCAAAAAAATCTACCTAGTGAACTAGAAAATGGTATGCACACTTAAGGTATTAGGTAGACTAGGCATTAGAGATCCTATGCATATGAATTTGGCTCTACAAACCAAGCTAGCGTGGCAATTAATTTTAGGCCCTTTGATTGGTGGAAATTTGTCCTACACAAGAAATATTTTCATGGAGATCATATGGAATATATTAACTCTATGCCAATAATCAAAGTGGGTTTGTATATCTAGAAGCTTATTTTAGTAGCCATTATGATTATCAAAGAAAAGCTGACATGGTGGCCTTGTAATGGCAAGCAAGTAAGCATTTGGTATGAAAGTATTTAAGGAAATCCACCCATTGACCTCAATGTCAATTTCACACCTCTATGAAATTGGCTCACCAAATATGGAAGACACACTTTTTTTTTATATCTCCTCTAGGTCACAAAGGGGTAGATGAATTGGGTTGGATTGGGGTCAGTTTCCCTGTTAACTCCGCTTGATTTGCGTAGAGCTAGAATCTCTCCTCTCGTGATGCAACCCTATTCATATTAAGGATTCATATGCTTGTAGGTGGGGGGAGGTAGATTACATTGTTAAGGAAGGCTAAAAGGATATCATTTTCCTATATGGATCGCCCTAAAGATCAAAAGTCTGGTTTAGGATCTGTTGTTTTGATGACCTCCCTAAGGTTAAAATATTTTGTTGGGTACTAGCGCATAAAAAATTATTGATAACAAAAAACTTGGAAAAATAAGGAATAATAGGCCCATCTAGATATGATTTGCACAAGAATGACCAGGAATCAATAAACCACCTCTTTCTTTTTTGTCCCTTCATCAAGTTATTTTCAGATAAATTTATTTGAGGCTTGAGTGGTAGAGTAAGAAAGCCAAGTGATATTAAAGAACTTCTTGGAAGTTGGGGAAATTAATACAAGGGTCTCTAAGAGGTAAACCTCTCTTCAAAAGGACGTGACTTTCCCTTCCTAAATATTTGAGTTGAAAAATCTAGTTAACAAGGAATAAACAAATATTCCCAAGGGAAGGAACCATATTTTAGGAGAAGGACTGGGAATGGAGCGACTCTCATGAAGGAAATTTTTATATCAAAATATTTAAATCTCAAATCAATTTAGGCCTTGAATCTAGAAGAGAATGCATGCTGGACCTCTTTGGGAATTCTAGTAAGTACTCCTTCATCCTCTCTTCTTCCATCCAACTAGCAGCTCAGACTCTCAGAAGTTGAATTTGATAAATGGATAGCAAAGGAAAAGCATCTTGTATTGTGGTGCAACTAAAAATAATCCTAGGGAAGCATGAGTGTGCATGTGAGTGTGGGGGGTGGGCGGGGGTGATATATCACCTCAAGGATCAAACAAAATACCATTTCTCTTGGGGTCTAGGGATAACCACAAAAAATAATTAGAAACCTATGCACTTTTGCAAGGTCTCCCTTTGGCTATAAATAGAAACACAATATCTCATTATCAAATGTGACTCTACCATTCTTTTGTGCATCCTCATCAATGGCTCTCTTTTGTCTGACATTAAAATCCAAGATATTATAAAAAGGATCTATCATATGCTAGGAAGCATTCACACCAAATCATTTATTCATGTCTATAGACACAACAGGAAAGTGGACCTCCTCACGAATGAGGGGGTCCATTTGGAAAAAGGAAACCTTAAAGTGGATGAGGTTTTAATGTTAACCCCAGTTCCTTAAGCTTTCTTGCAAACCATGTTTTGTAAGTGTCAATTTTTAGTTGGTCTGTTTTGGAGGATCTACAGGCTAACATTTTTAGAACACTATAACACACATGTGCCTACTCTAGGGTGTATTTTTTTTATCATAGTTTAGAATTTTGTTGATTACTACAATGTTGATAAGTATGGACCAACATAAAATACTTTTAAAGGGGTTAAAATTGTGCCCCCAACATAGATTTTATGATATATATATATATATCTATCTCTCTCTCTCTCTCTCTATATATATATATATATATATATATATATATTTATTATTATTATTTTTTTCATCCAAGTTTTTTTTTTTTTTTTTTCATTTTTATTTCCCCAAGTGGGGTCATCACCAAGGAAAGCCATGAAAATAACCAGCCACACGTTATTCCAGCTCTCCAACAACCATCAAATATTTAATTTATGGAAGGAGTCACTTTCATCGTCAATCCAATAGATATGGGTTCTGCTTTTCACCTCAACCTATGCAAACACCCTGCCATGATCGAACCTGCAAGCATCACTAAATGATAAATGATTATAGGCCATCTAACATTAATAATTTTTGAGTACCACAATCAATGGCATGTGAAAGGGTTTATGAAGCCTTAATTTTTTTCCTTCTTCCATCAAACTATTATCCTGGTAAACTATGCTCTAAACAACACCTTATTTTTGTTTTTAGTTTATTATTTCCTTACACTGCACCCTTTGTATCTTGCTTAACCCCTCCTAGATTTTCATTTATCCTTCATTGTTTCTCTATTTCAACCTATTAGATCGTGCTTCTCCCCTATTTTTTTCCCCACACTTCTTGTATCTCTTCCCAAGGGCTAGGAAAAATAAGGTTGCCTGCCTCAAGTCATTTTATTTCCCCTAGTTTATCCCTTTTGTTATGATTTTATCACCCTCATTGATTCCATCTTTACCTATCCACCACCCTTGGAAATTTCCCCATCGTTCTCCCCTCCCCCCTCTCCATCTCTCAACTATTTCTTTCTCCCTTCCATTTCACTTCTCCTCCTTATCCATGTCCCTTGTCTTCAAGGCAAACATGTAAAGTAATAGTTAGGCTTTTCCTAGGCCAAGCTCTAGTAGCAGGGAAACTCACTTATGACACGAGCCTAAATGAGTGCCAAGATAGCAACTCGCATATTTAGAAAATTCACTCCTTTTTTGCTATAGGAATAATTTGAAGTAGTATAGCATGAATTTATCATTGAAAGAATGTTCTTGTTTGATATTCAAGCAGAGGAAGATGTGGGGAAATGGGTCCATCTGGAAAAAGGAAACCTTAAAGTGGATGAGGTTTTAATGTTAACCCCAGTTCCTTAAGCTTTGTTGCAAATCATGTTTTGTAAGTGTCAATTTTTAGTTGGTCTGTTTTGGAGGATCTAAAAGCTAACATTTTTAGAACACTATAACACACATGTGCCTACTCTAGGGTGTATTTTTTATTATTATCATAGTTTATAATTTTGTTGATTACTACAATTTTGATAAGTATGGACCAACATGAAATACTTTTAAAGGGGTTAAAATTGTTCCCCCAACATATATTTTATGATATATATATATATATATATATATATTTTTTTTTTTTTTTCAATCTAAGTTTTTTTTTTTTTTTTTCATTTTTTTTTCCCCAAGTGGGGTGATCACCAAGGAAAGCCATGAAAATCACCAGCCACACATTATGCCAGCTCTCCAACAACCATCAAATATTTAATTTATGGAAGGAGTCACTTCTATCCTCAATCCAATAGATATGGGTTCTGCTTTTCAACTCAACCTATGCAAACACCCTGCCATGATTGAACCTGCAAGCATCACTAAATGATAAATGATTATGGGCCATCTGACATTAATAATATTTGAGTACTGCAATCAATGGCATGCGAAAGGGTTTATGAAGCCTTAATTTTTTTTCCTTCAAACTATTATCCTGGTAAACTATGCTCTAAACAACACCTTATTTTCGTTTTTAGTTTATTATTTCCTTACACTGCACCCTTTGTATCTTGCTCAACCCCTCCTAGATTTTCATTTCTCCTCCATTGTTTCTCTATTTCAACCTAGTATATTGTGCTTCTCCCCTATTTTTGTCCCCACACTTATTGTATCTCTTCCCAAGGGCTAGGAAAAATAAGATTGTTTGCCTCAAGTCATTTTATTTCCCCTAGTTTATCCCTTTTGTTATGATTTTATCACCCTCATTGATTCCATCTTTACCTATCCACCACCCTTGGAACTTTCCCCATCGTTCTCCCTTCCCCCCTCTCCATCTCTCAACTATTTCTTTCTCCCTTCCATATCACTTCTCCTCCTTATCCATGTCCCTTGTCTTCAAGGCAAACATGTAAAATAATAGTTAGGCTCTTCCTAGGCCAAGCTCTAATAGCAGGGAGCCTCACTTATGACACAGGCCTAAATGAGTGCCAAGATATAAACTCGTATATTTAGAGAATTCACTCCTTTTTTGCTATAGGAATAATTTGAAGTAGTATAGCGTGAATTTATCATTGAAAGAATGTTCTTGTTTGTTATTCAAGCAGAGTAAGATGTGGGGAAATGGGTCCCCAATGAAAGAAACACTCATATCAGGTAGGTCCAATATATGTAATAGTATACTCTCTACTGGGAAATGAAAGTAATCATCGGCAAGGTGCTTGCTGAGAGGAATGAAGCCCGTTATTATATCCCCCTTTTCATTGATGACCTACAACAAGAAGTCAATAAGATGGATCATAAGCTCAACAAGTTTTCCAATAAATTGGAAAATCCAGAGCTTTAAAGTAGCGAAGAGGATGACCAAGCACCAAATCCTACCCAAGTGGACTCCCCCAACAGTAAAAAATGATTATAGTCTTGATATTTTTGTTTTTAGATTATGAGTGTAGTCTTCATAGATTTTCACATAGTTTCTATAGGTCTCTTCTTACTGAAGTTTTTGTTAGTTATGGACTTGGCTATTTAGATAAGCATTAGTCTATTTTGAGACCTTTTTTTTAACCTCAACGATCAAACGAAATACCCTTTCTCTTGGGGTCTAGGAATAATCACAAACAAATAATTAGAAACCTACACACTTTTGCAAGGTATCTCGTTGGCTATAAAGAGAAACACAAGATCTCATTATCAAATGTGACTCTGCCATTCTTTTGTGCATCCTTATTAATGGATCTCTTTTGTATGACATTAAACTCCAAGCTATTGTAAAAAGGATCTATCATATGTTAGGAAGCATTCACACCAAATCATTTATTCATGTCTATAGGCACAAAAAGAAATTGGACCTCCTCACGAATGAGGGGGTCAATCTGGAAAAAGAAAACCTTAAAGTGGATGAGGTTCTAATATTAACCCCAGTTCCTTAAGCCTGATTGCAAACCATGTTTTGTAAGTGTCAATTTTTAGTTGGTATGTTTTGGAGGATCTACAAGTTAACATTTTTAGAACACTATAACACACATGTGCCTACTCTAGCATGTATTTTTTTATTACCATAGTTTAGAATTTTTTTTCTTACTACAATGTTGATAAGTATGGACCAACATGAAATACTTTTGAAGGGGTTAAAACTGTGCCCCCAAGATAGATTTTATGAAATATAAATATATTTTCAATTCAGGTTTTTTTTTTGCATTTTTATTTCCCCAAGTGGGGTGATCACCAAGGAAAGCCATGAAAATCACTAGCCACATGTTATGCCAGCTCTCCAACAACCATCAAATATTTAATTTATGGAAGGAGTCACTTCCATCGTCAATCCAATCAATATGGGTTTTGTTTTTCATCTCAACCTATGCAAACACCCTGCCATGATCGAACTTGAAAGCATAACTAAATGATAAATGATTATGGGCCATCTGACATTAATCATCTTTGAGTACCACAATCCATGGCATGTGAATGGGTTTATGAAACCTTTAATTTTTGCCTTCTTCCATCAAACTATTATCCTAGTAAACTATCCTCCAAAAAACATCTTAATTTGGTTTTTCGTTTATTATTTCCTTACACTGTACCCTTTGTATCTTGCTCAACCCCTCCTAGATTTTAATTTCTCCTCCATTGCTTATCTATTTCAACCTATTAGATCCTGTTTCTCCCCTAGTTTTGTCCCCACACTTCTTGTATATCCTCCCAAGGGCTAGGCAAAGTAAGGTTGTCTGCCTCAGGTCATTTTATTTCCCCTAGTTTATCCCTTTTGTTATGATTTTCTCACCCTCATTGATTCCATCTTACCTGTCCAACACCCTTGGAATTTTCCCTGTCGTTCTCCCCTGCCCCCTCTCCATCTCTCAACTCTTTCTTTCTCCCTTCCATATCACTCCTCCTCCTTATCCATGTCCCTTGTCTTCAAGGAAACCATGTAAAGTAATAGTTAGGCTTTTCCTAGGCCAAGCTCTAGTAGCAAGGAGCCTCACTTATGACATGCGCTCAAATGAGTGCCAAGATAACAACTCGTATATTTAGAGAATTCACTCCTTTTTTGCTATAGGAATAATTTGAAGTAGTATAGCATGAATTTATCATTGAAAGAATGTTCTTGTTTGATATTCAAGCAGAGGAAGATGTGGGGAAATGGGTCCCCAACGCGAGAAACACTCATATCAGGTAGGTCCAATATATGTAATAGTATACTCTCTACTGGGAAATGAAAATAATCATCAGCAAGGTGCTTGTTGAGAGGAATGAGGCCCGTGAATAAATCCCCCTTTTCATTGATGACCTATAACAAGAAGTTAATAAGATGGATCGTAAGCTCAAAAATTTTGCCAATAAATCGAAAAATCTAGAGCTTTAAATTAGTGAAGAGGATGACCAGGCACCAACTCCTATCCAAGTGGACTCCCCCAACAGTTAAAAATGATTATAGTCTTGATATTTTTGTTTTTAGATTATGAGTGTAGTCTTCATAGATTTTCACATAGTTTCTATAGGTCTCTGCTTACTAAAGTTTTGTTAGTTATGTAATAGGCTATTTAGATCAGCATTACTCTATTTTGAGACCTTTTCTTTTAAACCTTACATATGCTATTATATTTCTGCTCTAGTTTACCTAGTGGTAGACTAGAAATGTGGGTTTTGTAATTATCTTTTAACTAATAATATATGATAGTCTAACTTACCCAAAAAAAATTACATTTTTATTTATCTATATTCATTTCATAACTCCTACATTGATTATATTTCTTGCCTTAAAATTAATTTTAAGGCACAATTTAACTAATAGAAAAAGTGGCATTTTCCATTCCTGACGATACAATTTCAGGCGTGATTGTGATAAAGTATTTTAAAATTATTTTTTGAATACATAAATGGATTAGACACCTTGAAAACCCTAGGGCACTTGAAATTTGCAAATTAAACAACTTAAACTTATGATTCTTAAAAATATCTACCATATTTTAGTAGGACTATTGCTAATTTTAAATATATGAAATTGTTATTTATTTATTTTCCTATAGGAATTCTACCTTTATTCCTTTCATAAGTCCTATATTTATTATAATATTTATATTAAAATTATTTTGAATATATGACATTGTTATATATTACGCCGATAGGTGTGTCTATTTTTGGAATAGGGATTTCATAATTTTAATTTAATTATCAATAATTATTAAGTGGATGACACGAGTTGAGGCTTCATGGAATATTCTTAGTAGTAGTCACAAATAAAAGGTTGAGATTTATCTCAAAAGAAGTTATACTCTTTCTACCCTTTTAATTAAAATGATTAATTAAAAAAAATGTCATATGAACATGTGTCATATTAATATGAGTTATGGTTTTTTGGGCATGTGGTATATTTTTTTGTAAGTAAAAGCTTTGAATTACATTTGTGGTACAAAAATTACAAACTTCTAAGCATTGTAGCTCAACATAAACAGAGCATGAATAAAGGCCTAAGGTTGAGAGATAATATAGTTTAGAAAAGCATGAGGAGTCCTTTGCTCATAGAGTAGAAACTAGAGGACCTCCTGACATTTAGATGACAAAAAACAAGCAAAACCATTAAGAGATCTGAGGACAAACAAACATTATAATCATAGAAAGAAATACCTTGGGAGATGAGGGTCTTCCTAGATCATTGGGCATGGCTTATAGTAATTTGGAATATTTGGAAGAGGGAGTCCCGTGGAAGCCGACTGGATGGAGAAGGTTGGATTCTATAATTGCTACTGGAAAGGAGAGATACCTTGGTCGTTGACATGACTGCCTTTTCTACTGGAGGGGCCCAAGTTGGCTAAAGCAGGACTCGAGTTTATGTGAGTCTGTTTTCACTTTGGTGTAGTGTCACAAGGATTTTCGTGGTGAGCTTCAATATGAGTTGGAGAGAGTGAAGGGGAGTCATCCACGGTGTAAGTAGAGGGAGACATAGAGCCCTAGAGTTGGATGCCTAGGAGGCTGGAAATGTAGAAGTAGGAAACTTGTGCATGGTGCAGATGGAATTTCATGTCGAGGATGTTTCCCTCCAACAACACATTGATTTCCTCTTGATCCATGTAGTGGTGGCCAAGGAGATTACGCATTGCCTAAGGTGGTCATCTGTGACTCTTTTATTCTGAGCTTTCGCATCGACCACCATTATGCAATAGTGATGATGGATGCTACAATCAAAATACTCGTAATGTTTCCCGTGCCAATTTGTGAGGGTAGTTCTGCCTCCTCTTCGGCCTCCTTTGTGGGAGAAACCTTGTTCCCACACCATGTTTGCAATGAAGCCAGTCTCAATTCCCTTAAGTTGAGACCCTTCTACGCCATCGAGTAGTTGTAGAGATGCATAGCCATTGCAACTGCAGCCAAGCCTTATATTTATGTGATTTTCTCACCAGGTAGTAGGGTGACTGTATCGGCCTTTCAAGCACCTTAAATGCAAGAGGAGAGTGTGCTTGCCACCACCTCCTTGCTCTAAGCCCAATACAAAGTGTAAGTCATGCTAATGGCACCGCCAAATTCTCACGTGAGGTAAGTTATAGGTGATCTTCATGAAGACAATAAATGCCTTAGATTTGTTTTCTGTCACCCGAATTTGTGGTTTGGGCATGTGGTATTAGTAAGCCATGGCAGATGGTATTGTAACAAAGGCTATTTATAAGTGAAGGATCTCTATGGTAAATTAGCAGTGAATATTTATGGTGAAGAATCTTATTACATGTTTTTTTAAATGTATATATGTTTAGCTCATATTATTATTATTATTATTTAATAATAAAATAATAATAATAATAAAGTTATAATTTAGTTATTTTGTCGATAGGCGTCTCTATTAGAATAGGGCTTCCACAATTTTGATTTAGTTATCAATAATTATTACATGGATGTTAGGATGTAAACTCTGATGGAATATTCTAAAATATTCAAAGTAGTATATGTTTTATCTATTTCTTGAAGACAATTTATTGGTTGGAAATTGAGCCAAGAACTCAACTCGCCCTGCTTTAGTCTTAAGTTGGCAATTGAACCAAAGGGGGCTCCCTCAGATGTTACAAGGTTTATTGTTCATGGAAATGAATTATAGCCTTTTTAAGAACAATGCCCAGATTTAGGGGTTTTGAGAGGTGTTTGTTGATGGTATTAAATTCCTTGCAGAAAAATTAAACCCCTTCCTTCCTAGTTTGGCCAAGGAGCCACTATCCAACTATAACAATATAAAAATCTCTAAAGAGGTGAACAAAACATTTAAGAATATATATCAATGATCTAACATTCAATCTGAATTATTAAACGTTTGACAAGTATTAAAGTGTGAGAAGACTCTTCATCAACTCAACAAAATATAAATCCCAATTGTGCAATAACAATAATCTAATGATGTAGAGGAGATCAAAGTTGACAGATTGTTTACATGATCTTCCTAGTAATGAACATAATCTTGGAGTGGAATGTCAGGGAGGTTGATTCTCAACCTATCCTTTCCCAATAATTGATACAATTTCAAAATATATGAAGAAAATAGATCATGAAAACTGGAAGCACTCACATATGACACACTACTATTTTTTGGAACTAGAAATATTTAATTAAAATTAATAAAATTCAAAGGTTTTACAGATTACAAGTGTTTCTGGGCCCAAAATCTAACCCTTTTATAATCAAAATGAAATAATATATAGAAAAATAAAATCTTGAAGTTGTTACGAGCTTTAGGGATCAAATGGGCCTGTCAAATGAACTAAAAATAAAAATAATATCTGAAAAGTTTGCAAAAAATCTCAAGTTGATCCATTCATTGCTGATATTCCTCCTTGAAATCTGAATGAAACCATTTAACTTCTAATCCTATGCCATTTAAAACTGAAGTTGCTGAATTTGTTTATGAAAATATGGTAACCTTCCTTTAAACATGGTCAACCTTGCCACCTATCTCACTAGATGTTTTTTTTAATTAGAAGTTTTGAAAAATATACTCTCATCCAACTGCTGAAGTGTAATTTGCAAAACTATACCATTTGTGTTCAACTTATTTTTACAATGTAGTAGATATAGAATTGGTCCTTCATATTTTCAAAATGATTATGGTATTGAATATTAAGTCATTGAAATGAACAATTGAAGAAGACACAACTACATATCATCTATTATTAAAATAAAATACAGACATATTTTTCATGACAAATTTCTAGAACCTATTCCATTTTCCCTAAAATCCTGCATACCTTCACTAGTTGTGGTGCTTTTTTGACCCATTTCAACGAAACTAAGGCTAACACCTTATTATAAAGTTTAACAATAGGTCCAACATTCAAATTACTTGTCTAGGACTCCATGTTGTTGCTTAAGCTTTATGTTCATGAGGATGCATTTGGGCTCACATTCTTCAGTAATAATATTACAAACCTTTACAAATTTCGCAGCACTTGCAATAGCCAAGACATTCTTGTACTAGTGTATTCCTTCTTCAATGTCAAACTAATAAATTGCATCTATATGACTTTCCTCTTTTGGTTTACTTACTTGATGCTTCATCAACACTTCCTAAGTTCAACTTCATTAGATTACACATTTCCTCTGGAGTTGAACTTTGACAACAATTAGTAGCATTGTTACCCAACACTTCACAAGTTCAACTTATTCATATTACACATTTCCTCCAGTGTTGAACTTTGACAACAATTAGTAGCATTTTTACCCTAGCAACAACTTAATTTTTCAGATTAGATACAATTTATTATGTTTCCACTCTCATTGCAGGACCCTACTTTCTATATGTTTGAGCTTCCTTGAATTCTTTCAATTTAAGACACCATGTTGCATGATTAAGGTTGTAGGATACTTTAAAAAACTTTGATTTCTTTTTCTCCTTTGTAAATCATACCATTTCCACATCATAGATGAGAGTATAATTTGGTGAAATTATGGCTAGATCTCTTTGGGTTGTAGAAATTAACTGAATAAATCACTTATTCAATGGATATTAACCCGATTACACATCAATTTCGAATTGCATGCATAACACATAATCTCATCTACAATTAATTGTCACATGCGGAAATAATAGAAGCAATCTCACATCAAATCAATCACACATTAACTCAGTATGTATGGGGAAAGCCTATAGCTGAAAACCTCACAGCTATTGTGTATATTATAATGGATAAATCATGTAATGTAAATGTTAAGGTTAACACTCTCACAAGTACTCGTAGATTTCTCACAAAGTCACACATCTAGCTTATTTTTAACAGCCATCGGGTTCAAAACTCGCTAATTGTTCACGGCTACAACCACATCTGTTGTGGGAGATCCATGTCCGAATCCCCTTGCCTTGACTGCGCAATTGTCATGGACAATTCCTCCAAGTGTAATGCAAATCTCATGCAAAACCAATCTACCAACTGATAGCTTTACTCACCCTTCATCTACCTCTTCCACTGGTCTCCACTGAACTGATCATGCACTGTAGTGAACTGAAGTGTTCTTGAGTTGACTAATGAGTTAATATTTAGTAAATTAAATATTATTTAATTTACTCCACTCATATCTAGTTGATTAGTTAGTTAACTAATCCCAACTAGTTCAACTAAAACAAACAGAACACAACTCCACTATCTGTCCCATTAACTCCTCCAAAACTCCTGCCACTGAAGTCTAACTGAAGCCAACCATGCAAGATGCCATCAAACCCTAGGAACCACGTGATTCCTTGTGTCAGTTGCATGAGCCACCTCAATGACTCAAACTGAAGTGCGCCAAGAGAGTAAACTGCTGTTTATAGTCAAAATATTATTAAGGGTAAATAATATTTGACTTCCATATTTTTAGGAGAGTGCGCTCTAAAAACAGCCCCGTGACCTAAAATATGAGTCTTTTCTATTTACCAACATGTCGCATACTTCAAGAATCTCCAACTGGAATCCCCGAATCATGCTCCGTATGTCTAAAAATAGACGTAGTCTAAAAATAGACTTTGCGCCAGAATTTGCCTGCGGGCCCACTTAGTGAAGGCGACTTCATTTCACTAAGCTCCATCATCTTGCTGCATTCTCAACATGGGTTTCAATATTCCAAAACCATATTTAGGTCCTACTCTAATCAGGGAAACCTCCCAAGTGTTGAGATTTGTAGCTTAGGAGGTACTCTAAATCCTAGGCTTGAGGTTTTTGGATGAGTTAGCACACAAGTGGGGATTATGGGCGTGAAAACCAAGCTTGTGGGCTTTGCACCTGAGCATATGGGTGTGAATTTATTAGAATATTGAGACATGTTATGGATGAGGATGATAGTGGATGACGAGACAAATCCAACGCATCGAGAATTTTTCGATTCTGATTTGTCATTAAAGAGATATTAATTTTTGAATGTTGGATGTGGGCTTGTTCAAGTCAACCTAGTGTTAGTAGGTTGTTTGACAGGTTGGAAACCCTTTTAGGGTTGTTAATTGAAGCCCCACACAATGGTATAAGTAGAGAAATTGTTGGATGCCTTGTATGAGATCTTGGAGGACAAGAAGAGCTCACATAAGGGAGAAGGAGATATTTGTTTTGGCCACAGGTTGGAGCCAGTTTCTAGAGAAGGAGAAGAGGGCCAGTTGAGCCTCTTTGTGACTATTTTGAAGCCTAGTTTACCTTGCAATAGGGCCCATGATAAAGGATGACTTGTGAAGTGTTTTGGGGTATGCTTTGAGGTGTTTTTGTGGACAAAAATCATCCCCGAGGAAGTCGTAGCTCCAAAAGAGGAATTCGAGCTTGATTGGAGACTATTTGTGGATCCTTTGTTGACTTGGCAGGTTTTTTGAAGAGAAGGGAGGTAGCTACATACCTGAAGGTAAATTGGGAAGTTTTTTGGAGGTATTTTGTGTGTGTTTTATCTCTTTTGACCAGGATAGAATGTTTGGAGATACCTACAGCTAGGCCGCAATCCTTGTATTACTTGTGATAGGGGGGAAAAAGGGTATTGAAGTGCCTAGGTAGGTTGTAGGTCTGAACAAGGAAATAAAGAGGCATGTTTGGGTCTAATTTATAGCCCAGAATAGCAGGTAATGTGTGTAGACTTGGTTGGAGAGGAAACACAACTGAGGTAGATGCCAGGATGTGAGGGAGATGAATTGTATTAGATTTTTTGCAGCCCTAACCAGAGGTAGATACCTACAACAGAAGATATGAACCATGAGATAAAAAGGTATGTGTGTTAGTGATGGTCTCATGTTGAGTTGATGTTGAGTTGATCATTGTCCTAGTATGGAAAAGTGTTAGAAGCCAACATGAAGGGTTTCATAGGTGAATGGATGCCCTATGCTGGGGGAGATGCTACATATATTTTAAGGGCAAGGAGGCAACAACAGTGTGTTGCAGATTCCTACTTGATTAATGATGGATTGATGAAGATTGGATGAGTGTCCTAGGTGAGGACATATTGAGGAGTTTGTTGGCAGCCACGAGGAGGGGTTTACTATAAGATGGTAGGATGCCCTGACTAGGGGCAGATGCTACATCAAGGATTGGTCATTCGTGGTCTGTTGGAGGGAAGCATGAGAGTGGGGCAAGTGTGGAAAATGTATTGACCATTTATGGTTTGCTGTAGGACAGTGTGATAATGCTCAAGTTGGAGCCCGATGTGCAACACTTTGATGGAATAAAGTAGCTACTAGATTGGCAGTCCTTGAGCTCAAGGGCTTGATCATTCATGAGCAGTTTTTAGTTGCCCTAGAATTGTGTGTCGAAAAGGATAAATATAGGAGAAGTTGGGCAGTCCTCCTAGCCCATTTTCATTGTGGGAGATGGAAATCTTGTAGTGATAGGTGGCAGCCCTCCGTGCCCCATGTTAGCCTTCATTGCAGCAGTGTAGGAAGATTATAATGGGTTAAATTCCCTAAGTAGTTAAGGAGCAGCAATAGGAAATTGAGAGTTGTTCTCAAGTCCAATTGTGAACAACTCAACAAGAGTATCGATGTGTTGTGCCCTTGATGGAATAAGGCACAATTGGTGAACAGATTGTTGAGCCGAGATTCAGTGGCACATAGGAGTTTTGGTGGTACTTAGAGTGTCATAGTTTATATATTTTCAGGCTCATTTCATAAGGCATATTAACATGTGTGATACAAACTTTGTATATTTTCATACATGGACAATTTATGGATGTACATCATGGACATTATTTTAGTTTATGAATGCTTAGTATTTCAGTTTATGGATGTTCATGTGATATTTGTAATTTGTATATATTTTCATATGGATAGTTTATTTATACTTGTATTCACTATTTCAGGTTATGGATTTGTATTAATATTGTTTATGGATGCTCATTAATTTTTGAAGTTTAAATGAATTTGTTAAAACTATTTCGCTAATTTAATAATTTGTCTATATACTATAACTTTTATTAGTAAAATATATGTTCAATTTTGATTTCCAGTTTCATAGACTAATAAAATAAGTACAAGCTTAAAATTTATGATGCAAGTCACTTTGATACTTAAAATGAACTAAAATATGTCATATATTAATTTAATATTGAACATGGAAATAACTCCTATCGTGCTTCATATTGGCTTGTAGAAAGTGTATTTTAGTGAGATCAACATATATGTTATTACAATTCAATCAATTTCTTATCTCAAGGTCCAATTAAAAAATACAAATATGATTGAAATAAGTTTTATTCAATTTTAATATTAAAAGATGTCATGTAAACAAAAAATAAGTTTTATTCAGCGTTATTTATTTTGAGATTATCTACAAAAGCTTAGTCATAACATGATATAAGTCAATCATATTGAAATTTAATATATAGGTCAAACAATAATATATAGCAACATTTCTATTTTTTTTAATATAATGTTATCAAATTTCGTAAATTTACCCCCAAATGCGGGTGATCAGATTGCATGAAAGGTGGCAGAGGATTTGGGCTGGCGCATGGGATTCTACCACCGCCACCCTTCCTCTTGTCCTCTGTAAGCATTAATCGCATTAATGCCGAGCCACCCACTGCATTTATGCAACACAGTTGCCCATGCTTGCGTCTGCTCCTCCACGATATGGCTTCTTCCAGAAGTTTCAAGCCGACATTGTTGCCTCTGCGCTCTTGCTGCTCCTCGGCGGTCTCAGAGCCCAGCTCCAGGACCATCACTGGATGCAGATGTTCTATCTCTTATTGCTTAGACCTCATTCCGGGTTTATATTTTTCGCAGATCTCCCATTTCTCTCAGGGATTTTGTTTTCACTCTGTCTCTCTCCTAGTTCCGTTTGCCACTTCTCAGCCCTCTGTGCTCAACTCTGGTCCGCCCGTCCATTCCCTGCCTTCCGCTTCCTGCTTTGTCTCGTTCAGTCCTTCTCATTTGGTTCTTATGCCTCATTTGCGCCAGAGGATGCAGTGTCGACGCGGCTTGAGCTGTGGTTGTCCTCCTCGCCACCCTCCCTCCACCTCTCCAAGCTCCTCGTCTCCTCCCTCAGACTCCCAGCGGGGTCGTTACCCTGAGACTAGAAGTGGTCGTGGCTTTCATGCTGGTCGCGAGATTACTCAGCCTGCAAGAGGTATCTCCAGTCTCATCCCCGGTCAACAGCATACTGCCCAATTCTGTTTCCCCTGTTTACTCAACATGTCGACTGTTACAACCACCATTACTATTGAGTTTAAAGAGGAGCCTCCTGAATTGAAAGCCGAGCTTCTGTGTTCTCATCTGGAGCATTTGGTGGCTGATAGGCCCTGCTCTCCCTCCATAGGTGGTCAGAAAAGGAAAGAGGTTGAGGGCAGCTCCTCGCAGGATCTCAGAATTCCAGCTGGTTCGGGCGACACCAAGCGAGGCTGTTTTGATGCTACTGATGATATGCCGGGCATGGACGACACCAAGCGAGGCTGTACTAGTGCTAAAGTTGATTTTCAGGTCGAGGATGACCCTTACGCCTTTGCTTGTCGAGTGGTCGAATCTTCCCCCTCCTCTCAAGGTACTTGAATGGAAAATCTCCATTTTTGCTTGTTTTTGGATGGTCGACAGTCCAGGTTCGGCACTGGTTTTTTCTTGTTGCCCCGGCTTGGCTATCTACAGACCTACAGCTTGTCTAATTGCCAGTTTCCCCTTTGCGGGCGACAATTTTTGTTGTCTGGGAAAGATTATGTTTGGATTACCTATTCTAGTTATTGTGGGTTGATAAAATGCTGGAGTTTCATGGCTGGTTTCCCCTATGAGGGTGGCACTCTCTTGTTGAATTTCTGTCTCTGTGTGTTGTTACTATGGGCTGATAAACTGTTAGAGCTTCATGGCTATTTTAGAATGCCCATATCTCGGGCCAGAACTTCTGAGGCCCTGGCCTCAATGTAATTTTTTGTATACTAATAGATTAAGCTTATTCAGAAAATAAATAAATAAATAAATAAATAAAAAATAAAAAAAATAAAAATTTTGTAAATTTTCAAGTAGTTATCCATGTATTTCAATCAATTCCTTATGATGGAAATTTAAGTTTTATTCAATTTTTAAAAACTCAAATATGATTGAAATACATTATATATTCAATGTGGAGATGTAAAAGTTACAAATACAAGTTTATTGATTTTATTTTGATTGAATTTATCTACAAAATCTTAGTCATAATGCACGTTGTCAATAATTTTTTTGCGCTTACACTAAAATCAATGCACAATGTTAAACTAATTACCTTGAAATTAATGTACACCATATATCTAGTTACATTATTTATTAGAAATCAACATCTTTGTTGAAATCAATGCATCTAATGCAAGCAATCATATAGGGTGAGAAATCAACATCTACACTAAAATAAATGCATCTAATGCAAACAATCAAATAGGATTAAAAATCAACATCTTACTGAAATAAATTAATCTAATGCTGCAAGCAATAAAAAAGGATTAGAAATCAACATCTACTGAAATTAATGTATCTAGTGCTAGCAATCAAATAGGATTATGAATCAACATCTACACTGAAATCACTAAATCTAATGCAAGCTCAATCAAACAAGATTATAAATTAACATCTTTAATTGAATGCATATAATGCAAACTCAATCAAACAACATTATAAATGAACATCTTTAATTAATTGAATGCATCTAATGCAAGCTCAATCAAACAAGATTATAAATTAACATATTTAATTAATTGAATGCATCTAATGCAAGCATTGAAATAGAATTATAAATCAATATCTACACATAAATAAATGTGTCAAATTTGACAAAAATCAAATAGGATTAGAAATCAACATTTGTACACTGAAATCAATGCATCTAGTGAAAGCAATTTTCTACCCTCTCTCTCTCCCCTCCATCTATATTGATATATCACTTCATCTCTCCTTATTTGTCTCTTTACCTCACCCCCCCATAAACACACATTCTATCTCTTCATATCTATCTATCTCTCCCTCCCTCCCTATATCTCTCTCTTCTTCCCTCTCTCCCCTTTCCATCTATATCTCTATCTCCTTCTTCATCTCTCTATATCACCCCACAAACATACACATTGTTTCTCCATATCTATCTATATCTCCCTCTCTCTCTTTTCCCCTTCTCTCCCTCTATCTCCCCTTTTATCTCTCTTCCTCCCTACTCTCCTCTCTCCCTCTCTCTACATCTCCCTTGTCACTCCATCTCTCTCTCCGCATATCCCTTGTCACTGCCTCTCTCTCTCTCTCTCTCTCTCTCTCTCTCTCTCTCTCTCTCTCTCCATCTCCCTTTCCACTCCCTCTCTCTCTATCCACATTTCTCTCTTTATATGTCTTTCTTCTTACCTCCATCTCTCTCCCACTCCAACTCCATCTCTCTCTCTCTCTCTCCCTCCCTCTCAAGTCCTCTCTCTCTATTCCTTTCTCTCCTGCCTCCCTTTGTCTCTCCCCTATGTCACTCACACACTCTCTCTATTTCTCTCTCTCTCTCTCTCTAGCACATCCTGCAACTTTGTTGACTATATCCATCGCTCTCTCATTCTCTCTCCCCCTTCTCTCCATCTCTCCTTCTTTGTATTTCTATCTCACCCCCAAACATACACACTCTCTCTCTCTCTCTCTCTCTCTCTCTCTCTCTCTCTCTCTCTCTCCACCTTTCTCTCTCTCTATTTCTTGAACTTCTTCCTTCCCTATATTTTCCTCCAACTCCATCTCTTGAGCTCCCTCTCCTTTTCAAAGACTCTCTCCTCCTCTCCCTTTCTCCATATTTGTGTCCCCCCCTCTCTGTCTCACCCTTCTCTCCTACTCTCTCTCACTCTATATTTCAAAAAATTTAAAATACTTTGACAATGAAAATATTTTTTTAAATATATATATATATATATATATATATATATATATATATATATTTAATTTTGATGTCCTACAACAACTTTTTTTTTTTTTTTTGTTAATATATAAAATGTAAGATTTCATATGTGTGTTGTACATTCACCTGGAGGGAAAATTATAATTTTTAATGGAAATATTATCTAAATTTTTCCAAAATATTAATGTTCCAACTACCTCCATCAAAGATACATAGAGCGATTCATGTCTTCCAATTTAAATTGTTTAGGTTTTATTTCTTTAAAGGTAGCTTTAGGTTTTAATTACTTCAGGATTTTAAAAACATTATATATTTTATTATGTTAGATTTATAAAAAATTAGGTTAAATAAAATTAATCTATATTGAGTCAACTTGTATCACTCTTTTTGTGTTAATGGTCAACTCTTTTGTTAACGCCTATGGCGTATATCAACCACATTTAATAATGTGGTTGTGCTAGTATATATTATAATATAAGACATTTTATATTATATTAAAGTTAATAAAATTATATTAATCCAAAATGAATAAATTTAATATTAACATTAAATATATTAATATTAAATTTTTATATTAATATCAATTCATCATTTAATTTAATAATAATAATAATATCCGTTTAATACTAACACTAAATTAAATAAGGTTTTTACATGACATTATAACCAAAATTCTAATAAGATTTGGAATTTTAAAATGTTTAATTTTAGATAATTTAATTATTTTATTTTTTTTATTTTTTTATTTATAAAGACTTGATCAAGCATAATAGATCGATCGATATCCTGTTAACCACGTAAATGGATTGATCAAAGGTTTGTGAAACCCTCGATAGAGCTATTTAAAATTCAAATTTAGGAGCTCGATCGAGCCTCTTAAGTCCTAAAATCAACAATTTCAGCACCCCTTATGTAAAATTTCATGCAACTCCATTTTGTACCCTAGCGGACATAGGGTTAAATATTTCCTCATGTGGCAGATTTCGTCACGTTGGATTCATGAAGGAATCCTCTATCCAATGGCATATGAGTTTGACATTTTTGAATTCATATGATATTTTTCATCTAATTTATTTTAAACATAATTCTTGAAATTTTTTAAAACTGTTTTAAAGAGGTTGAACAAAAAATAAATAACGTAAAATATACACAACGAAAAAATTTCAAAAAATACCACTATCTTCGTTTACAAGTCCTCTTGAAAATGGTACTTTTGGTTTTTCAATTTATTTAAATAGTTGAAAAAAATCTTATGTGAACACATGTCTCTGCAAATTGCAATTCAAATATTACTTCGCCAACTTCGAAAAATAATAAAAAATATATTTTTGCATAAAAATAAATAAATTTTTAATATGAAAAACTTAGCTCTCTCTGTCAAGATCATTCTCACATATATAATTTTTTAAAATTACACATTATAGAATAAGTTAAGCTACGTGAACACACACATACCTCTTAAGATGTGTGAAAATTTGCAAGGAAAAGCATTTCATTTAATGGAAATTGACATATTAAACGACACTAAATATTTTTGAAAAAAATATCATTAGGACAATAACATAATTCTCCACAATTGGTAATTTTACTCCGAATCAAAATTTAGAGTGCTTATATGAATTTTGAGGGCTTCAATTCGATAAAAGAGGAAAAGATTGAAATTTCATCGCCACATTTGGCCCAAAAGTGTAACCCATATTCATGCTTTCATGGAGGTCCTATCTCATATAAGGATGCAGCGTAAAGGAAATGCTCCAATTGAGCATATATGCCTCAGTACAACCTAGGACTCGACATCGTTGAACAACCATTCTTGTAACTTAATCTATCAGAGGTAAACCATATTTTCTCTGCTCTCCAATCTAGAGTTGTGATTTGTAGATTCAATGGTTTTTGGCCTCGAGTTGATGTGCTACACCAGTGGGTATTTTCAAATTGGACACCCAACTATGATAATTATCTATGTTCCAAGGGTTTCTTTATTTTTTAGTTTGATACTCAATAAGATCTGGAAAGAGTAATGAAATATAGGCCCTAATTCTAGGGAAGAGCTAGGCTCTTCAACACCCTTGGTTCCCAGATTTTGATGCCACACAAATGATGGTCTCAACAATGCCTGTCTGGGTGAGATTACCAAACCATCCCCGTCCTTTCTGGCACCACAAGGTCTTAGAGGAATTTGAGAATACTTTAGGGACATTCAAAAGGATGGACCTTGAAATATTGAAGAAAGGTATTTTCACCTTTGCAAAAATATGGTTTGAAATAGACCTTAGTAAAGGTATAACAGAACGGATTCATTTGAAACACAAAAAATTTATAACAGACACAATTTTTATATTATAAAAAATACAACATTCAGATGTTGTATATGTTACCAAACAAGACACCTGCAGAACATATGCCCACATGCAAAAAAGATGCCAAAAAATAATAGAAAAAAGGGGTCGAACTGAGAAACAAAAGGATGAAATAATTATGATCCTTACCTTTAAGAGGTGAATAAGAGGAAACCATGGAGAATCCTACAAACCAAGCAGAAGGGGGTGGATCAAATCATAATGGAAATGCAACTCATATGCAAAAGGACACTGAATCAAAAGAAATCCAAGTATCAAAACATCAGAAAAAGGAGGCACAAAAATAAAATGGGACGGGAAGTATAAAGAGAGCTCATGTTTTGGAGAGCTCAGACTCAGACAAAGAAACCCCACCACAGACATCAAGAAATGAATTGGAAGTGGTTTCAGTTGACCCAACCTAGGGGGTTGGAAAAAGGTCCAGAAAAGTAAGGAAAAAAAGAGTAGTTAAGTGATTATTATTGCACTTAACTTTTCCATTTTTTATGTAAATTATATTGTTTTACCTTCATATATATCGTAAGCCGAGAGGCTCATCTTATCGGATGCTTTCAGCATATGCAAAATTTAATTTTGTTCCATGTTTTCAAGATGAATAAAATTATGTTTTCTCCTTGGAAAAAACAAATTGCTATCATAAATATGGAAAATACCAAATATAAATAACAAAATTTTTAATATAAATATACCTAAAAAATGTTAGATAAGTATCCTAGGGCCTACTACATATGAATGAACCAAATTGATTTGTATAGGAAATGATAAAATTGGTCACAAGCATTGCCATAACAAAGGCAACAATGAGAAATATAAAACACAAATGATAAATAAAGAAAATGATTGATTTATACCTAATAAACTCTATAATAGTTTTCCATTATGACATTTCATAAGATTCGTTGAATATGAAAGAGGGAGAAATAAAACTTTATGAGGTTAGACTTTGTGGAGGTTGTTGGTCTAATTTATTTGCATAAATTAGGACATAAATCTTATCAATATGAAAGTTTGTAAACTTAGAAGCACATCATTATATATGGAGATATAATCTTAGATTACTTTATTGTCACTTATTATTTAAATAATGAAATTGATTCTACTCAATTCTAAAAGAAATCCAAAGTTGTAACTATTATGAATTAACTAGAGATGCAATTGGAAAATGAGATTTAGACTAAAGTGGGATGAAATAAAAAATAATAGCTAAGTCAATGCAGTGAAAAGATTCAAACTCTAAATTGTAAACTTAAAGAAGATTCTAATTAATCAATCCAACAAGAAATGAACTAATATTCATGGTGTAGACGACAAAATCATAAACTAGCAAAAAAAACAAGGTGTTGGAATCTAAAATTTGAGAAAGGCTCACAGAACAATGTTATTTTCATTTATTTAGGTTATTGACTAAAGAAGAAATTCCAAGCACACATGATTGAAATGAAAAACTAATTTAAAGCAAGAAAAACATAATTGATTCAAGTTTAATTGGTTGATCAAGCATGCATTAGGGTCCCTACTAGTAGAAATTACAGTTGTAGTGTCTTTGTTTCACTCCCTCATGTGGCTCAAAGACTTGCAACAATAGCCCTTTAGATTCCTCCTTACTTAGTCAAACAATCTTAAACTTGAATTTTAAAAGCAAGAACACTACAATAGTTAAGGTACCATGAAAGGACATTGAAGCTGCAAAAAAAATGAATATATTAACAAAAGGGAATTGTAACATCTAGCATATAAACATGGAAATTAATAATGAATATAAACAAGGATCAGTATGCACATGCAGATCTGAAAAATGAAAGAGAAACCACATGGATATTTATTAGCAAGAAAATCTACAAAAATCCACAATATGAATAGGAAAACGAATGGTCATAAGTCAAAGAATGTGGGGCCTCCAAGTCTCAACTTGTACACTCAATAATTCTACCAGCTGAAGAAACTCAATATTTTTACATATACTGATAAAAGGAAACCTGGTATAGAGATTTAATAAAAAATTCTTTTGAGTATGAGCAGCTAAATAGAATTCAAAACTTAAATCTACTTGATCCCCTAAAGCTTCACTTGTCTATGTATTTATACAACACAAAAATAACCTAAAATGTTGATGAATTGCAACCCAACTAGGTAATTCCTTTTTTTATCATCCACCTAAATCAAATTAGACCTTTGAAGTGGCCAAATTCATGCAAAATCGTGAGCTAATGAAATACGAGTAGATATTATAACTATAACAATTAATTTTTCTCATGGGCGACCACATTGACCGGACCTTTGCAAAGGCTTTTTTCACAGAACCAAGAAGATGTCATCCATTTAGGGAAACAAAGGTACAATACCTATGTTTTAATTTTCACCCAACTTGTCTACATATATCTCAACAACGGAGAAAATACCATAATGCCTATTTTCCTATAAAATCTAGTAAAAACATTCAATAATGCATAACAATTGCCACAATCCAAAATTAAAAGAAAATGACAAAGATACCTTTTTAATGGTTTTACTAGTCAAAATATGATAAAAGTGGTAGGTGATTAGTTTATTTTGGTGAGAATAAGTTTTATTATAATGGCCATATTTCTGGAGGACCAACAAAGGCAAGGCTTAGTCAAGGATAAATTGATGAGTTCAAAAGAGAAAATGAGATAAGAGGGGAAAAAACTTGATTATTTACCTAATAACTACAATATTAAATTTTAGCAATTGATTTGAAAGAATACAATGGTTGAGATTAAGAATCCCTACAATAGGAGCTCATTTCTTCAATTTTATTGTCAATGACAATTCATTATTCACTTGATTAGGGTGAAGTTTTATCATCATTTGACCATTTTAGCATATGAAATATTTTCAACATAATTTCTATGTTATCTTTCATATGTTATTATACCATTTGAAGCAATAATTTAAACAATGATCATAATATAGGTCATAATTACACACAAAAAATTTGACAAAAAAATTGGTTGAAAATCTCTTTATAAATGAGAAAAAACGCTTCTAAAACAAGACTTTTTATAAGAATACTTTTCATTTCACTTGGATAAAATGTTGATAATAACAAAAATCCTTCCATGTTAAGGGTTGGTGTGGCCTATGTCGAGTGCGATCCCCAGGTGACTTTGACAGCTTAGATGCTCTTGGGTCACGGCTACTCAAGCCACAGGCTAGGCGTGCTAGTTGTCTCAAGACTCACATAACCCTAGAAAACAAAATAAAAATAAAAATGGTGAATAATAAAAATTAAAACCATTTTGAAGAGGATCCGTATCTTCTAACTCCAAAGAGAAAGAAGAGAAATAATATATTGTGTAGAAGATATTAGGAGAGGATGTCAACATTTTTATTGGAGCATCATTATGCATGCACATTATTTTATAATTGATGCATGCATAAGTTGCACATAATGAATATATGTGTAATCATCCAATAAAGCATTGAGTTGTCAAAATAAGGTTGGAATTACCTCGGTTAAGTTTATTTCTTTGTCCATTTATTGATGGATTCTGTGTTTGAGTAAATTACCATGGATCACTTGTCTATTTTATGAATAGTTAGTTTAGTTGCAACTTTATGAACTACATATAAATGAGTAGATAAAATGCAAGCATATGCTCTGTAAAAAAGGACTTGGGTTCTCATTGTACATAATTGAGAAATATTTTAGCATTCTTCCCTACTCTATGGACATTTACCTTTTGAGAGTTTTACCACATATAGCCTATTCCATTTGTGAGTTTGTTGTTTTTCTATGACCTTGTGACCATGTGTACTTTCAATCATGGTATTATAATGGTTTTAGAGTAAATTAATATTACTCAAAAAACATGATCACTAGCATCTACAAATAAATTATGTCGGAACTTTTCAACTCCACACTTGGTAATTTTTTGGAGCAAAACTAACTATATAGTTACATTTGGAGCAACCAAATTATCCAAGAATGCTTCTTGTTTCATGAAATTTTGTTTTGGGTACTTTAGATATTAAATTTTTCTTATTTACACTCCAAGTTTTATAATATTTGTTTAAAAAAATAAAAATATTCATCTGAATTTATTAAAAATTCAAAGTTTCCCCGATGGGGGTGGATATCTCAAGGTAGTTGGGATTTGTGCCTGGCCTCCCTTAAGACTAATCATGTGTGCGAGAAGGAATTCAGATGCGTGGAAGTACCCACACTAGTGTGTTCATGAGAAGGCAACCACCAGTGGAGGAGGGAATTTATGCACTCGCAAGTGGCTCAGGTGATTCATAAGATGTTGTATGAGTTTCATTATGGTGATTTTGTGTTTGCAGTGTAGATAGGGAGAGGCAGCTTGATGTCAAGTGCATAACTTTGAGTCCTCTAAATTTTTTTTGCGGTTTGATCAGGATACACATAGTTATTCAGGGGGGAACTGGGGAGGCATGAGTCATCAAAAGATTGAAGAGCGCAACACCATTACTCGCCCTCCCTTGCAGACCCTTTGGTGTCCGTGAGGAATTCTAGGTAACTTTGTTCCTTTCCATATTTATTGTGGTCTGGAAATTTTCTTAGGTTTTTGGTTGTTCAGAATTATGCCCATTAGGGTGAATTTGGAAGTGGAAGTAGCATGGGAGGGGGAGTTGCAAGGTTAGTAGCTCATTCGACACTATTTTCCTCCCCTCATTATATGTTTGTATCTCTGGATTTTATTAGTGAATTGGTGGTTCCTTTATGGTTGGAACTTGTTTGTGAGTTATAGTATACACTCTTAGGGTGGTGTGGCTCTTGGACGTTGAATTCAGAGGTGGCGGCATGAATTATGGTGGTGGTTTGGTTGGGCTCGACGGGAGGATTTAATCTTGGTCTGAATTTGACCCATTCGTGGTCGAGTATTTATCAACGAGGGGGAAGCCTTGTTTGAGTGTCTAACTCACTAGAAGAGTCAACATAGTTTGGAAGTAGACGAGCATGCAATTCACATAGTTCTAGTATGGTGTCATCGTTAGTGCAAGGGAAGGTCAATATAGTTGGAGGAATTGTCATTTTCCCATGTCTATTGGTGAGTTGAGGTTTTGTAAGGGATGCATCATTAGAATCTCGACCTTGGCTCACATATTCCATGGCACCAATACGAAGCTCTTGCCTGAGAATCAATGACAAAGGAAAATCTCAAGAGACTACGCCTAATAGTCATCGACAAGTCAAGATGTCACTACTTGTTGGCTCAGTTAGGAGAGGAAGGTTGAGAGCTCTAGGTCCTCATAGAGGTTGTTTAAAATTGCACAGGAGGGGTGGAAAACCCCCTTGTACATCTCCAGCTCAACTGCGGCAGTTCATAAAAGCATAGTTGGAGAATTTTTCATAAAAATCGTCGAGAGGAGCACGCAAATGTGATGGCGGCTCTAATCCAAATTTAGTACTTTCAGTGTCATCTATGGGAATGAGTAGTGGTGATGTGGTGTGGAAACACCCATATCTTGAAAAAACTAGAGTAGTTGGAAGCCCGACTAGCACACTTGGAGCAACACTTTAGTTGCCCTTACTGCCCTACCCCTCCACCAAGTATTGGGCCAGATAATCCAGATTTTGTTGCTTTCAATGACTAAGTATGTCCATTGGTTTTTTTTTAGTTTTGTTATTTTTTTGGCATCTTTGGCCTCTAGGGTTTTTTGCAAAATGTAACTAGGTCTGGTCTTCATGAATTGTACTTGAGTCAATACTTATTTTAATTGCCAAAAGAATAAAGAAAATAATTTTATATTCTTATTAAATGACTTATTAAAGCATAGGTTTCATGCTTGGGTCATATTTATTTTAGGTCAAGGTCCCAATTGTGGACTTATAGGTTTTATTCTGAGTCTATAAGATTATTGAAGATTTAAATTGATCCATATTGGGATTTTGAATCATGCAATTAGGTCAAGTATTGAGTAAAATATTATTTATGAAACCTCCACACAAAGTCGGCCTTAAGGTGATTAAGTCATCCTCAAGCCTAGGAATTCGAGCTCATCTCAAGCCTATATATATAGTGGAATCAAAATCACTTGGAACCATCTCACTACAACACATAAATTCAATTTTGTAGCTGCAACAAGGAAAAATTGTGAATTGGACGAGAAGGAATTTTGGATTCAGTTTTGGGGGTGCTTATAGAGTTGAAGAAAATCAAAATTTTGGTGATACTCTCTCTGCATTTCGAGCTATAGTTTGGGAGATCAAAGTTCTCAAATTTTTATTGCAACAGTTGTTGCATCATGTGCTGCCAGGGTGTTGATGTCAGGAGAAGAGGAAGTCGATGTTTGTTTTGTTGAATGTTGTTGCTTGTAGAAGTTTTATTATGCCTAAATCGAAGTCTTTGAAGCTATATTGAAGTATCTACCTCAAGATCGAAGTATCAAGAAGCAAGGTGAAAGTTCCAGGTAAGAGTATTGCTATTGTTGCTACTACTTCCAGATTCAAGAAGGATCACAATGAAGGATGGCTTGGTGTGGAGGAAGTATGGGTCAAGGTCTAGAGTATCAGGAATTACTATTTAAGGAAGAATTATTGACTAGGTTTTCCCCAAGAGTAGGGTTTTTTGCTGGATTCTAGCCTGCATCTGGCGTCCTTGATCTATGTGTATTTAATTTGATATTTTCTTGATGAACTAATAAGAATAAAGATAAGAAAAACATAATAGGAACTAAGGAAGATCACAAGTAAATAATCAAGAAGAAGAGGATATTTTCGCCTTTTTGATTCTCTAACAGGGTTATGGTTGACTAGGTTATTTAATTTTTGGAATGTATGTCATGGTCAGGTAGCGCTAGTCAACAAACCAGGTTAGGGTGAGACCAATAGAATCCTCTGGAACA
Organism: Pinus albicaulis; assembly: GCA_034641835.2. Taxonomy (NCBI): domain Eukaryota; kingdom Viridiplantae; phylum Streptophyta; class Pinopsida; order Pinales; family Pinaceae; genus Pinus; species Pinus albicaulis. The sequence continues at coordinate 680,178,910 of CM076572.1, read as the reverse complement.
CCTTTGTAAATATTAACATTTGTAGCAAATATAAAGTTATATATATATACCCCTCCTCTCTACCATCAACAATTTCTTACTTATACCCTCAGCGACATAATTACTCTTGCATTGACATGTTTTTCACAATATCCTTTAGAACCACACTACCCCTTATAACACCCATTCACCTACTAGCTATCTTATCATTAGTCTTTCCAACATCGCACAACCTTTCCAATGATACTTGCCTCAATCAACATGATAGACCCATACAACATGGAATATGAATCAACAACTGGCCATATCGACCCCGAACATGTAGATGATACCCTATAACCAACTACCATGGGGGATCACATGGGATTCCATGTTAGTTTCCCTCTCATTAAATAGTGATATGTGGTCCCACCAAGCAATAACACATAAATAAGCAGTTTTGTTGCCACTATGTAGTAGGTTGCACAATTAAATTCTACTAAGATAGTAGATCTAGTCACTATCCATAGTCAGTAAAACATATCCTATTTAAAGACTTTCACGTCGCACTTTTGACCATCCTATAAGGCTTCACACTTGAATTTTCAAGGCCATTTCCAAACAAGATAACTTTTCCATCTAAATTCAAATTTGAGTGTCATTTTTGTAGATTATGTATTTTACAATCCTTTTTGTAGTTCACAGGTGGTCTTAGTTTATTTTTCTAGTTGATTTTATTGTAGGTACATTATTTTAAAGAAAGGTAGGGATAATCCTCATTTTGGAGGTTTTTTAGGGTAAGAAATTTCTCATGTACATTCATTTTTGAGTTCTATTTTTTTAATAGTTATTTTTCACACTCTATGCTATGGTGTAGTTTGTTTTGATTTTATCTACTTTATAATTTTTTATTTGCAAAATGGATACTACCTTAAAGAGATTAAATTAACAAGAATATATTTTTATAACTGAAAATCATACATGGAGAACCTACTCTGAAGTTAATGTTTTTATAAAATCACACTTGAGTTAGATCTTGCACCATTAGACCTTGAGAGATGTGAAAAATGATTGAAATACAATGATGAAGCAAGAGGCCTTATTTTTTTTTCAAGGAAATGGGTAGAATTTTTATATATCAAAGTTGGAAATGGGTCAGGTCCCTTACATTCAAATTTTTATCGATTTCAGAGATTTGCGGAGATAAATATTGAGAGTAACTGATACTACCCGTATTATTTATAACTAGTATACTTACATAATTTATACTATGGTTTCTCCAAAAACCCCACAAATTTTGACAACATGAAAAAACATATAGACTATAAAGTGATTGACTACCCTCTGCTTTCCATCTTCTCCAATGGATCGACCTCCTGGGCCGCTTCAACATATTGACCAGGGAACAAGATTAGCTCAGACCCACGATGCTCCTGCTATGCCTCCCCTTCAACCCGAGTATTGGAAGTGAGCATTTATCCCAGCCTGAAGACCTCTTTGAGCACTTCAACAGTAGTTGTTTCCTCTTTTACCTCCATATTATCCACTTTAAAATTCAAGTTTATCATTCCAGTGTTCAGATGCTCCACTGCTTTCTAAAGCAGCTCCAGATCCTTGTCGATCCCTACCAGATGAGTCAAAACCACCATGATTTGATCCTGCACCTCCTAAATTACTTTCCTTCATGTCTTTTCTACCATGGCTGCCATATTTTGATTTCTAGAATTTCCCTGCTCCTCTGCATTATCGCAACTTCTGTTAAGACTTGCAGAGGTCATTTTGCGAGCTATCCTTCCCTGCACACGAATTATTCTGTGGTTTATCTGCATCACCCAATTCCTTAATAAAATTCCATGTTTCCTGTCAATCAATGCGCACATCTTATCACACTTAATATCATTATTAGTCTGAAGATCAAACCCGACACGATCAACCATCCTCGCCACTGCCATATTGCATTTGAATTGATATGCATCCACTTGAAGGAGCTGGATAAATGTATTGAAGTTTCCTTCCCCTTCCTTCACATTTAATAACATTTAGAAGGTTTTCCACCTGGACTTCAACATGGTATGTAGATTCAAGAGACTACAACTGTAGTTAATACCACCCAACTGCCTACTCTGCCTCCTAAGAAATTCTTGCCCGTCCCCGAGACATAACTTGAGCATGTTTTTTCTATTCTCTTTACTACTTGCGTTATTCCAATTGTATCCCAACGATATTTTGTTTGTTAGATAATTTACGGGATGTGACATATTTGATGATTGGAATAATTGATGACCAAGAGACTCCTTGTTCTAATGTAGCACCAATATTGGATTGAAAATATTCCTCATGATTATTCTCACATTTTAGATGGTATAATTTTAAATCATCTAATTTTCTTAGAAGGATCGTAATCCTTAGGATAAATTTCAGAGTCTATGAGGTGTTGAGATTCAACAAGATGATGAGCTCAGTGAAAATCAGTCACCTTCACTAAGTGGGCCCGCAGGCTATTTTTAGGTGTAAGTCTATTTTTAGACATGGTGATCATATTTCAGAAGTTACAAGATGCTATTTGTGGATGGTTGGTCAAGTTGGCAAAATAGATGAAATTATATTTTTAGAATATTGGGCGAAGTCTATTTATAGATCGTCGATCTAAAAATAGAAGTGTCGATTATTATTAGCCCTTAATAATAATCAGACCCTAAATATCAACTTATTCTCTTGGAGCAATTTTATTTTACATACATATTTGGCAAATCGAAGGTCAAGGAATTCGCTAATTCCTAGGTCACCTGGTGGTTCATGAAGTGAGGACTCAACAGAACCTATGTAGTGTTATGACAAGAGCGAAGAGTAGTTCATGTGAGTTGTTATTCGCCTTTAACCCGCTTAATGGAGTTAAACCTGGCCATGAGCTAGTTGTATCTAGTTCAACTAAATGACACACTAGTGAGAAAGTGAGAGCATGAATTAATTATTTAAATTAATTTAATAACTAATAACTCTCTAAAAATCGAATAAACACAACAACAACTATGCTGGCATACGGGCCCAGTGAGACCCAATGGAGAGACAGGGTGAAAGTGGCAAGATGGACTCATCCTGGGCCAGGATTTTGGGTAGTGTGTGACGCATTGATTGCATCATTGCTGGGATACTGGAGTTTCCAATGAGGATTGCATAGTCAAGGCAAGGTAGAATCAAATTCATTCATGGGTCTTATTCAGCAGGGATTGCGCAGTGGAGGCATGCTATCAGGTGGCAAGAAATCAGTGCATGGATTTGCATATTTCTTCATGTTAGTGTGTGACAATTGATTGTACTGAGAGCTTGATGTACTAAGCTTTGTATGAGATTGTTATATGATCTCCATGATACATAATACATGATAGTTGGTTTTTTAGCTTCAGGCTTTCCCGTTAAACAACTGTGTTATGTCCGATTGTTTTTATTGCTTCATGTGTTTGCAATTGAATTTTAAATTTCCGCAAAATATTAACAATGGAAGGATTGTGTATTTAGCAAGAAGATAAATATTGTTAGATCAGAAGAATCTGGATATATACATGCATATGTTATATAATTTCTACATGGTATTGGAGCAGTGTTAATTCTTGAATATTGCAATTGTGAAGAATTGGTGATTTTGTGCCGGCGGACAATTCGAATTTGCTGCAGAAAATTCTTGGTGCGACAGTTGAGTATACATTGAAATTTCTTTCAATGGGCTGCGATTGGAGTATGCCCTTGATGGCAGCTCGAATTACATAGCCTGGAAGGATAGGATGGAGGCAGTGCTGGAAGATAATGGACTGAAGGAGTTCATCGATAGCGATGTTCTTAAGCCTGGTTCTAGCGATGTTGCATTACTTGACGCATGGCAAAAGAAGGTAGCAAAGACAAGAAGAATTTTGTTGGAAGGTGTGAAGGACCATATTGTGTCCAGCTATTACACAATAATTTGTCACCGTCCCTGAAATCCCCCATCCCACACATTAGAGGGCCTATTCCATGACCTGTGAGCAGTGACATGACCTGAAACCACTCTCATGGCATCCCCCTTGACACGGAAAATCATTTCTCTAAAGACAGTTTCCTGTGAAAAGCCCTAAAAATAGACCTTTTGGCCTTGGCACGACCAGCCAGTTCAGCCCTCACGCCAATGGGGGAAATCTACCAAAGAGGGCGCGCCAACTGGTGCTCTGTCCTAGTGTATTACTCACGCCAAGCTTAATAAGGATTGTTTTTTAAAAATAAATGGCGGAAGTTTGATTCCAACCAACTCCTGAACGAGTCTCTAAAAAGATTTGGGAGGTTTGGCTCCATATCTCCATGTAGGGGAAGTGGTTTTCCACCTATCATGGAAGCTTCCTTGAGGATAGGGCCAATCCCACCATTGTAGGGATCCCAACTCCTCTTCCACCATCTATATAAGCTTGTCATTTTTCCTTTGCAAGCTAGCCTAAATAGAGCTGAATCAGTAGTAAGGAGATTATCGTCAGACAGCCGAAGAGAGAGAGACTTGTCCCATTCCTGACGAGCTTTATCGAGACGTACCCCGCTGTCGACCCACCGAAGGAAGATCTAGCGTTAGAGTTCATGTTGTATCTTTCTTTGTTCTGATTAATAATAAACAACTTCGATTATGGTTCCATTCATATGTTCATGTCTTATGTTATGAATTGTATCTTCTCTGACTGATACATAGTTTCATGTATTAGGTTTTACACTTGTGTGTTGTTATTTCTTTGTGTACGTGTAGGTGTTCGAGCGTGTTAAGTGGGAGAATTGTGATCTTCCAAAGTGAAGGATGGAAGCGCCATCCTCTCTGCAAGCAACGACAACGTAGGAATTAAGGTAGGCCTCTTGTTGCATCTTGGTTTTTTGTAACTAGGAACCTGCGTCTTAGCGTGACTCGGTTGTTGCTAGACCCGATCTGGGCTAGTAGGGATTGCCTCTATCTGCGGAGGGGATTTACCTCTCCAACAAACTGGTGACTTCGCTGGGGAGACATTAATTGGAGTTTGTCTTGCCTTTTCAGGTTATTTTGGTCTTTTTCTGCTTGACCAACTCTTTTGGTTTGCTTTATCCTAGTGTTAAACCTCTGTTTAGCCTCACCATCCCTGATCTGCTCCTTGTTTTCTCTTTTTTATTTTTTGCATTAGTGAACTCGACTGGCGCGGTTCTTTCCCTGACAGTCGTGCCAGCTAGCGCTTGTTTCCAATTCATCTCCTGCGCCAATCCTGTTCTAGTGCTAGATGCAGCCTGAAAGTCGCGCCAAGCCTGTGTGGTGCTAGGGTTTTCTCCTTTCTGAGCTTTCTGAGCTTGATTTGTGGTTTTGGTGTCATTTTTTCGACTTCCTGAGTGTTCTGGAGCCTTGGTTGACTGTGTGTAATCTCTATCCTCCAGTTGTTTGCCCTCTACTATCAGTTTTACATTCTAGCCCTAGGGCATCTGGGTGCTATAGTGTGTTGAGCCTCCCGTGGGAGTTTTTGGTTCTCATTTGATCAGTCAATTTCATTATTGCTTCTTTGCGTTCATTTGGTGGTTTTTCATTGTTTTATTGCGTTATTTGAGTGATTGGTCTCTTTCTCATTCAAATTTCGCCTTGTCTCGTTTCGAGCCTAGATTACACGATTCGTATGAGCCTTTGGGATTCCTCTTTGATTTGAGGGATTTCTTCATCAGTTTGAGGTTTGATTGTGTGTTTTGAATTGAGTGAACTTGCTTGTCTTTTTTCTTTTTCCATCACTTCTCAAATTGTTCTTTTCATTAGTTTTCGTTTTGTTTAGTGCACTTTTCTCTTAAACATTGAAAATACAAAAATCAAATCTCTTTTGCTTGTGATTAGTTAATGTAAATTGAGCTCTTTTCTGCGTTATTAGTGATTTATAACTCTGAAAGAAAAGATTTTAGTTTCGTTAGCGTGCATTAGAGACACTAGTGGTTGTTTTGTGATCATTTTTTCATTGTGTGAAAGCTCTCAACCTTCTCGTAGTTAGCTATTCATTGAACAAAGTGATATATTGTGGCATGTAGTGTGCATTTAGAGGATTTTGAGACACAAAATTCGGTAGGGCCTGGAAATTGAAACATAATTAAAGATCAACACTAAAATTTATTCAATTTACCTTAAGGCAGCATTGAAAAATTAACGAAATATTTAGAAGTCTAGGCTAGTGACGTGTTTCGGCGTCGTTAAACCTAGTAGCTGTCGTTCGCCTCTTGGCTTTAGACAGCACTAGTACGGACTTGTGCTCCCCATACCATCACGTATATAAATGGAGACCCCACTAGGTTGCTATCCTTTATCCGTAGGAAGCCGAGTCTGCCGCCTTATACCCGTGATACACCAGACACAACATTCGGGGAGATTGCCTACACATACGTCAAGTCCTTGGTTGATTTCTCTTTCATTTTGAAACCAAGGTGTATATTGCAGTTCACGGATATATGGTACACCCTTTGCCTAGAGTTCCAGAGTAGTCATTTTGATATTTTCTGACTCATTAAATTTGAAAGGATCATTAAGTGCTTGTCCTTTCACGCTTGTTTCAAAATTGAAAGAGATAGAGTCACCTTTCATCCGTTTCTCGACTCTTAAAACATGAAACGGTGAAGTTTCTAAGTTTTAATGTGGTAAAATAAATCACCTGTGATCACACACCCTTTTAGAGTTTGCTTGTTGGCCATTTGATTGTATGCCTTGGTTTTAGCCCATGTGCTCTTGTTTGATATCTTCCTCTTTTCATTACTGTCACAGTGGTGGAACCCTCAGTTTCGTCTACTGGTAGTCCTAACATAGAAAATTCATCAGAGGTCTCTCAATCCTCTGTTGAACCTCAACAGCCCATTGTCTCCAAGTTTCCCGACGGGGGACTAGTTCTATCTGAGCTTCCCTTTGGAGGACCAGTTGAGTTCAATTAGCCCTTATCCAACACGTGGTTTGGATTTGGAGTAGGGAAATATTTCCCTCCTCTTGCATCGGGTTCGCCTTTTCTAGCTACTGTTATTCCTCTTAGTCCTCGTCGTCTTCTAGAAGATCTAGCGGCAGGGTCAGATATGGGCTCATCCAGTCCTTCTCTTAGTGAGGAAATCCCCACATCTGGTGAAGATTACTAGCTGCTTCTAGTAGACAACCCCGAGTTATCTGTCATGTCTTCACCTATTCCTTCGCTTCCAGCAAGGTATAGATCCTTAAGTCAGATTATGACCACCGTCGCCTCTATGGGAGTATCCACTCCCTCTACGAGGCCGATTATTCCTTCATTAGGGATTTCCCCAAGGACACCTCTCACGTCATCTCCTCAGGTCACATCAGTACCTGTTAGGCCTACCGTTTGTGTAGTTGCATCTACACCCGCTGTTACTACTCAGTCCGTAAGGACGCATCACTTCCCGAATACGTCTAAATAGCATCTGCTATTCCTGAGAACATCTGTCCTGAGGAGTATCGGTTGTTTCTACAACAATCAAACTCCGAGGTTGGTCAATCCTCCCAAGATCCCAACCATCCTTATTTTTCGCATTATGCACAGGATGGTACCCCCGTTTATATTTTTCCATATCAGTATGATGAGCAGGGAAACCCTCTACGTTTTCCTGCTCCAGAGGCTTATCAGTATGTTCAAGGTTTTCTGTCTGCCCAGGCTGGAAAACCTTCCAACCCGCGAGGACAACCCTTCTAGGGCCAACCTTCGAGGCAACTTGGTTATTTATATGACTCTCAAGGACAACCCTTACACGGCCAACCTTCAGGCCAGTAGGGGTTGTTATACGGTCCACAAGGATAGTCCTACAACCCTCAAGGTCAACCTGTACAGCCTCACCCAGTGGTCCAACCAACGTAACCTCAAGGACCCACAGGTCAACCGGGGTACCAACCAGGATCGTTGTACGGTCCTGGGGGGCAAATCCAACCCTCTCAACCTATGGTGCAACCTCTGCAACCTCAGTTTCCTATCGGTCTGAATGTTGCACAGACAGGCCCTCTTATGGTCCTGTTACACGTCAAACTGGTTATTAGGCACAACCTGGCCCTATTCCGCCACTAGGCCAACCAGCTCATCTGGGGCAGCCTCGTGTCCCTCATCAGCCAGGTCAACCTGTTCAACCAGGGCAACCTGTTCACCCGGGTCAACCAGTTCAGCCAGGGTAGCCCGCTCAGCCAGGTCAACCTGTCCAACCAGGCCAGCCTGCACATCTTGTCAACCCTGCTCAATAGCCGATTTACTCGATGCCACATCTGAATCCGCCTGCGCGCCCAACTTATCAGGCTTAGCAGGGCCCCACTTACCAACAGCCTGCTCAACCCCAAGGCAGTTATTATCTTCAAGGTCAATCTCGACCGGTTTACAACTCGCCCCAAGGTTATAATTATTATCTTCAACAGCCAGGCTATACCTATACTCAGCGGTCAAATCCATATACTGCTCAAATGGGGCCGACATATAATCAAGGTCCATACCCTGGTTATTAACCCCCGTAAACTGGTTATCAGCAACCGTATTAGTCTAACTATACATCTTACACTCCCTATGGTCAGAATCCCCCTGGACAGAACCAATGGGGGCAAGGTTATGCTCAACCAGGGTGGAGTACAGGTACAGGTCCTTATCGAGGGCCTGGTATGCCTTTCAATCCTCAGTTGTCATTCCTTGCTACGTTGGAATTGTCGGACGTTTCTAAATTGACCAATGATCCGATTCTTCACAATCCTTATTGGCCTTTGGTTCCAACCAAGGTGCCTGGTGACTGTCCTAAGTTTGAAGGTAAAGCTGGAGAGGACCCCCAAGCTCATGTAATGACTTATCATCTGTGGTGTTCATCCAACTCTTGGGTGGATGATTCATTTTGTCTGCGTCTCTTCCAGCGCACTCTTACCGGTGCTGCCGCTAAATGGTATATAGAATTACCCCGTGGTATCTTTCAAGACTACAATACGTTAGCTATGGATTTTCTGAAACACTTTCAGTTACCAGTTCGTTACGAAGCTGGGACGCATCTCCTGACTTCTTTGAAGCAGGATAAAGCCACCCACATATCTGATCATATTCATGAGTGGCGACGTCGTCGTAGACTGATCAAGTTTGATATACCTGATCAACTACTAACTCAGTGGTTCACCACCTCCTTCGTTAACAAGATCGCTCAAGATATTGCTATGGGGGCATGTGTGACTGAAGAATAAGCCATCAGGCGTGCCCAATACCTTGATCTGGTGTACTCTCAGTCCGGCACGCTTTATGATATTTTGACTGATGCTCCGCGGTCGGGGACCTCTAAAGCACTAACTACCTCGTCAGTGGACGGTGTTATTGGTTCCATTTCTCAAAATTCTCGGAAATCCTCTAATGGGAAGCAGAAGTCTAATTATTCCAATAATTCTGCTCTTCCCACCCCTCCAGATTCTAGTAAAACTGCGAAGTTCAACACCGTTCAGGCTAATCTTATGGAAAAGGCCTCCAAAGGAAAGAGTAAGGGCAAAGGAAAATCCAAACTCGATGCCCCGAAACTCGAGTCTTCTAAACCTCGTGCTGACGATGGTTCCCAATGTAAACCGAAGTACCCCTGCCTTATCTGTGAAGGAGACCATTATACCAAAGATTGTCCCTAACGATCTGAAGTTAGTCAACTTCTAAAAGGTTCCAAAGGGACTCCGGCAGTTCTCAAAGTACCGTTCCCGTCTCAGCAGACCTAGATGGTTGAGAAACCTTCACCGTCTATGCCATTTGGGTCCCAAGTCTTTATGATGAATGGTGCTGCACCGGTCTCAATTGCTACGCGTTCAAAGGATTATGCTGGATCACACCAGGCAGTAGGGAAGGAAGTCGTTGATGGCCCACGTCCCCCACCTGTCTCTGGTCCTTTAGAAATTGAAAAGCCCAACGTTGAACCTGTTTTGAGGCCACCTTCTAAAGGTGTTCTACGAAATTATTCCTATAACCCAAATGCCCACGCTGCTCAGCACTGCAGTATTGTTGAGGACTTGGCACATGCGCCTTCTGCAATGTCTGCATTGGAAGTGCTTCAAAGTTTCCCATCGCAACGGAAAGCTCTGTTGTCCGCAATCGGTGGAATCGATCCCGCCAATTCTAATCTTCTCACCTTCGACCTAGAAAATTTTGTCCCCCGACTTCCACTTGAAATCTCTCTTGTTATCCAAGTCGAGATCAACGGCCTCAACATCCATAGAGCCATTGTGGACGAAGGTGCCTCCACCTGTGTTATGTCATCTGCCTGCTGGAAGGCCATTGGCTCTCCAGCTCTTACTTCATCTCCCAATTCCCTAGAGGCATTTGATGGTCTGGAATCAAAACCCCTGGGTGTTCTTGAGATTTTTCCGATTACGTTACAGGAGAAGACAATCAATGTAGAAGTAGAAGTGGTTGACGCCAAGCTCAACTACAATCTCCTTCTTGGTCGCAGTTGGACTCACACCATGCTATGCGTTCCGTCCACCCTCTTTCGGCTTCTGAAGTTCCATCATGAGGGAGAAATCATCACTGTGGATCAGTTGTCTTTCTTCACCTCATCCTTTGACAACAACGTGCCTTACATGGATCAGATCCCCAATCCCCCCGACAATGTAGGACCCGGTCTTTTCAAGGACCCTATCCTCATGGGTATTTTTCCCTTGCCACCACCGCACACCATTCAAGTTAACATGATATCTAGGTCAGATGACCCTTGGATCATCCCTTCGCCTAAACAGGTGTCCTCTTTTGGAGAATCGACGCCGTTAACTCCAGTTGAGATTAATTATTGCGAAATTGTCGCTGCATCTGATCCTCCTCCTCCTGAACATGCTCCTTCGAGCATGGCTCTAGATACATATTCTCAATCCCCTTGGCTAGGCGATGTAGATTCGCCTGATCCTTTAAGAGAATTCTTCCCTTTTGATGAAGTTATTGTTGAAACAATGTCTCTTGAAGATCTGCCCTGGAGCGATGGACATCATCGTTCCTCGTTCATGCTTGGCTTGGGGGCAACGTCTGATTTTCTAGAGTGCTTTGCATCTCAGGTTCCCACTCCGCTTCTTTAAACACCAATTTTGACTTATGAGGTCCTTTCAGAGGGAAACCTGAGTAACATTACTCAAACCATGCCGATTGATATCTCCGTCAAACCGAGGATAGTCAAGAATATTCATGTGGGAGTGACTTGTTCTCTTGAAGAGATACAAGTTTATACGAACCTTTTTTGCGAATTCAGAGATGTTTTCGCATGGTCCTATGAAGAGATGTCTGGGATTGATCCCAGCATAGTCGTGCATGAGATTCCTACCTATCCAGGTGCGAAACCCGTGCGTCAACGTCTACGCCCAATGCATCCCCGAAAAGCCGTAGCCATAAAGGCAGAAGTTGAAAAACTTCTTAATGCGGGCTTTATATATCCAATTCCCCTCACAGAATGGGTTTCAAATATTGTCCCTGTAGATAAGAAGCAGGGAATTATACAAGTCTGTGTTGATTACCAAGACATTAATCAGGCCTGTCCTAAGGACAATTACCCCACTCCCTTTATAGATCAGATCATTGATGAATGCGTGGGGAGTGAGATTTATTCCCTTATGGACGAATTTTCTAGGTACAATCAAATTAATATTTTACCTGTTGATCAACATAAGACTGCCTTTATCTGTCCATGGGGTACTTTCGCTTACAAAAAGCTCCCGTTCGGTTTTAAAAATGCTGGAGCCACCTTCTAGCATGCTATGTCCTATGCTTTCCATGACATATGTCATATTGTTCAGCCATATCTGGATGATTTTCTGGCCCATTCAGCTCGGCGTGAGGACCATCCTGAACACCTCTGCCAGATTTTCCTCCATTGCACACACTACAATATTAGGCTCAATCCTCATAAGTGCATCTTCTGCGTGAATTCTGGCCATCTTTTGGGATTCATCGTCTCCAAAGACGGGATTCACCTTGACCCCCTCAAGGTCGAGGCTATCGTTAACCTCCCATCCCCTTCCTTGTTACATCAACTGCAGAGTCTACAGGGGAAAGCCAACTTCTTACGACGCTTTATTCCGAACTATGTGGAAGTGGCCAAGGGGTTTATGCGACTCTTGAAACAAGACGTTCCCTTCCATTGGGACAAGATTTCTCAGTGATCTTTTGATAAGCTTAAAACGTTGCTCGTTAACGCTCCGTTGATACGTCCTCCCAATTATCATCGCGATTTTACCCTTTATTTCGCTGCTACGTTTAGCACGATAGCTATGGTTTTAGTTCAGGATAACGATGATGGAAATGAACACGTATTTTACTATCTATCTCAGAATATTCTTGACATGGAAACACGCTATGCCCACGTCAAGAAGTTGGCGCTCGCTGCGGTTCAGGTCGTTCAGCGATTCCGCCATTACATCTTGTTGCGTACCATAACCGTGGTTTCTGATTGCAACCCCATGACATATATCTTGTCTCGACAATTACTGGGGGGAAAGTACTCCAAATGGATTGTGATCCTTCAGAAGTTCGATTTAGAGTTCACAACTGCTAAGTTGACGAAATCATTGGTTTTTGCTGATATTATCTGCTCTCTCCCGACAGACTCCGTTCCATCCCAATCCAAGGATCATATCACGGATGAAACACTCTTTCTTATCAACACTCATGATCCATGGTACGATGACATTATCATCTATCTTCAAACATCCACATTCCGGTCTGAATTGAAAAAATATGCTCGACGACGGATTCGACATCAATCTCAACCATATCGCATTGTAGGAGATACCTTGTACCGTGTCGGAGTTGATTCTGTCCTCCGCCGGTGCTTGACCCTGGAAGAGGCTAAGAGAGTCCTGAATGACTGTCACAGTGGCACCTATGGTAGTGACATGTCCGAATATGCCACCGCCCAGAAGATTCTGCGTGCGGGTTACTTCTGGCCATCTATATTTAAAGACTGTATTGTTGCAGTTCGAAAATGTCATGCATGCTAGGTCTTTCAGCGCAATATGCGCGCGCCACCCCTACCCTTGCATCTTGTCATTACCGTAGGCCCTTTTGCTAAATGGGGCGTATATTTTATGACATGTAACCCTCACTCGGCCGGGGGGCATGCTTATATAATCATTGCCGTGGACTACTTCACTAAGTGGGCCGAAGCGATGCCTACATTAGCCGCCGACAGTAAGACAACTGTCCAATTCCTTTTCAACCATGTTATTATGCGTTTTGAAGTCCCTCAAGCCATTATCACTAATCATGGCACTCATTTTCGGGATTACATGATGGCTGAGCTGACATCAAAGTTGGGCTTACATCATGATAGCTCAACGCCATACTACCCCCAAGCGAATGGTCAGGTTGAGGCCGTGAACAAGGTTTTGGTCATGATGCTTCAACGAACGATTGGTATCCACAAATCCAACTGGAATCTCCAATTTTTCTCAACTCTCTGGGCTTATCGAACGTCTGTAAAGAGCGCAACCGGATTCACACCTTTCCAATTGGTGTATGGTCTGGAAGCGACTCTCCCGGTTGAATGCGAAATTCCTTCTCTGAAGTTGGCTGTGGAACTATTGCCTGACACTTCTCCAGAGGAAGAACATCTCTTGTATTTGTAACTATTGGATGAAACCCGTCGCTTAGCTGCCTTGGTTATTGAGGCACAGAAAAAGCAGGTCAAAGCCCACTTCGATCAATCAGTTTCTCCACGTTCTTTCATTGAAGGAGACCTCGTCCTCCTATATGAACAAGCACACGATAAAATTGGAGCGGGAAAAGTCCAGCCCATGTGGCATGGGCCCTATATAGTTAAACGAGTATTAAAAATTGGGGCCTATGAGCTTATCGACTACGAAGGAGTTCCTCTGGCGTAGCCTAGAAATGGGTTGTACCTCAAAAAGTACTACGCTTGAGACATTCTTGTGTGGTGTGTATGTACATAAGTGAGTGATTTCATTTTTTGTGCATGTTTGGTGTGGTGTGCTTTGTAAGCGTCTTTCTACTAATTGGGTCTTCCTGATTGTGCAAATGTCTATCACTCCTTTTGTCGGTTTCGCGGATGGTGCCTCTCGTAGTACCAGGAATCTGTCCTTGGCAGCCTGGGTAATCTACGATCCTTCTGGTGAGTTGGTCAATTTGCAAGGTGTTTGTCTAGGGCCTACCACAAATAATGTCGTGGAGTATAGTGTCATTTTGGAATTAGTGAACGAGGCTGTGAACCTCGGTATTCGTGCATTACTTGTGTATTTGGACTCACAGCTTGTAGTACTACAACTTAATGGTCATTATCCAGTTAGAAACCCATCCATTTTATGACTGTATCTACGTATTCGTTTACTGGAAAGAAATTTTGATTACATTACATATCAACACATACCCAGACACATGAATGCGTTAACAGATGTAGTAGCTAATATGGTTTTAGATAGACATTTACGCAACTTGTAAAAACATCATCACATGTAAAAATATCCATCCAGAAATATATATATATATATATATATATATATGTCAATAGTTTGCAGTCTGTGTACATCACATAAAATAAAAAATATACATGTCCGTTTTAATAATGGCCGAAGACAACATGTCTCTCAAAAATATGCATATAAAAGCCCTAGATGACTAATCAGCGTGGTGCCGTGGTAGCATGTCACCGCGCGCACCAATCGCCTCAGTAATCGATGGAGGTGACTAGGCACCCCCACAGTGTGTCTCTGGTAAGCCATCAGGATGTCTGCTAGCCGTGCGTAATCAGGGATCCCTCGGGCGATACCCTCCAGGTTCTGAACTAGCTCGCTCCCTTCGCCGCCCTCAACTTGAGGATTGTGTGCGAGAGGGGTCCTCCATGCAATGGGCGACATTCCGGCGAGCCTCTCTGGGCCAACATCTACATACATATAAAATTGTTTGTTAGAATAGGCATGTATAAAAAAAAAATCATAAATACATAAAATCAAAAAACAGTCTTACCCAACTCCTTGTCCCAGTCATCCTCCTCCGGGAGTGGAAGATCTGGGTCTCCCGTGAAGTCGGTACCAGCATAGGGCTAGTCCTCAACGACGATCAACTGTCACCATAGCCATACAAAAAACTCGAGCCTCCCGGACATCTGCTGACCCTAATCTGGGCATGAGTGCTGCCCATCGAGCCATCCTCGGCTCCCTCAATAATGGCTTGGCGACTATCGCCCCCTGGCCCTGGAAAATTGGTAGTCGTTCAAGAATGAACGATACCAGGATGGAACCATATCCAAACTGCTTCAGTTTTGCCTTCTTGCACTTCGTCAACTGTCGTTTGATGTTCGTTGTTACGGCAGTGGCCCAATCAAAAAGTGTCGGGTTCATGCATTCAAATGCTAGAAGGAGCTGTGCTTTGGTTGCTTCATGCGATGCCTGTGACCCCGTAGCCCGCGTAATGGTGTGGAGCACTACTTGGAGTGCTAGATCGGGGACCGTGTGGGTATTGAACTTCCCACTTCCCGATCCTGTCCATGCCCCTAGGCACACTCTTGCCATTACCATATCCATTTTCTCACCAGAAGGTCTACTACCTGTCATGATTGGCACTGGGCCTCTGCGGGACAATCCGGTTATGAAATAAACGTCAGAGACCTCAAGTTTCAACACTTGGTCTCGAAGCCTGAACACTTCTTTGTTCTCATCCCAAATGCTAATCAAATACTGCAATAGCTCAGGTTGTGCTCTCAAACATGGTGTGAGGAAGAAATTTTTGAGACCACAGTTTCAGAGAGCGGTCATGCATGTTTCATTCTGCATGGCCACTTCATCCTCTTCACCATGCTCCCTTTCCTTCCACTCAATCACCATTGTGGCTGTGTATATGCACCAACATGGTCATAAACACCTCATTAGATTTCTGAAACACTCAGAAATTCATCTGATTGGCTCAATTTTTGATAAATTTAGGTGGAAATTTGAGTTGCGCCATTGGTGCAACCCCTTTGCAAAAAGGACCCAATTGGTGTGGGTCCGTGCCCGATACTTGCGCCAATTGGCCGAGCCCTAATTTTGCAAAGGGTCCCCCCAGGGATAAAAAACACAATGGAAATCTACAAAAAAGAATCAAAACAGAGCTAAGGAGAGCGCCTCTTACTTAGAACCAAGAGAATTGGAATGATGTACTGGATTGACCACAATTTCCGCCGCAAGTTTGCACAGCAAAAGCCCACTATTGCTCTCACAAAAGGTAAAAAGTGAAAGTGAATATGTTTTTACTATTTTTGGCATATTTATAACTTTTCAAAGTCAAAATTAGGTTTTGAAAGTCATTTTTCAAATATTTTATTATACTTTGTCGAAAAATGGATTTTATGCTCGCTTGCATGTGCAGCAACAGGTTTTTACGCAACTTGGACAGCGATACGAGTTGTATTTTATACTTTTTCAGACTCGGTAAAAACACGAAAAAGTCATTTTGGAGTCATCTTTCAGCTCTTTTCTGACTCTCTAAACATGAAAAGATTGTCGATTCGCTTGTCATTTTGATCTCGTTAAATTGGCTGCGAAACGACATCTACCCAGTATACATTACCCATTTTTCGGGTTGGGATAGATTATTTACGAAAAATGAATACCCTAGCCTATGGCGACTAGGAGGTTTTCTCAGACACAGTTTTCTACCTTTTCGGATCTGAGGAACTATTTACGAAAAGGGACTGTTGGAGTTTACTTTTTTGTGGTCTTTTCAAACTCTCTAAACATGAAAAGACGCTGAGTTCTTCCTTTGTTAGACTCATTAAACCCTGATGACATCGGATTTAGTCGTAATGACGATATTCGAGTTTCTCCTTCCTAGGGCTCGTTAAATGTACTAGGATGGATTTGTCCGAAGGATGAACTTATATCACAAGAATATGCTATCCCCTTCAAGCTTGTTTTCAAAAATAATTGGGGTATTCACCAGAAATGGTGGGGAAAATGGAACCAGTATTGTCGTCGTGTCGGCAGTATGTCGCTCTTGAACATGGCACTTGTCTGCATTCGTGTCGGGTTGGGGACATCTCATCTCATTTTCCGCTTGCCTCCATGGGTTTGGGTAATCCATTTTGACCTCTCATCTGCTATTTTCCTCGTCATCATGACCTCTGATATTTTGATGTCAAATACTGCCAAATCCACTGTCGTGCCACCGATATGTTCAAGAGAAATTGACCTCTGCAGTTTCAACCTTCCTCTGATTCTCATATGATCCTTATTCACAAACATTATGTTCCTCTGTCTTGCGTAGATGATGTGGGAAACACTATGGCCCACCTTTGATCAAGCTTACTTCCTATCGAATTCAACTCATTATCCAGGAAGCTAATCCAGAGACTCCCTTCTGGTACCTTGGAGCCTGCATGCCTCAATGGCAGGTTCTTCGCATTTGACGCAAGGTTTTTATCATTGAACTTCGATCGGATGATTCTGCGGGTGTTCGACGCCAGCTCACTGTTCACATTTCATGGATTGTACCTATAGTACCTTGAGGGCCATTGTCATTATTGGTGGTTCCTCTCGCGTCTGTTAAAAACTTTCATCATTGGCTGGTAATCAGACGATGTTCTTGCATGTTCGACTTCAGCTCATATATTCACATGCTTGGACTTGTACTCAGTTCAGGTCGAGATGGAGCGCAAGACCCTGGATTTTGTCTGTTGGAATCCAGGCTGCGGATTTTGTGGATTATCAAGATTGGTTGCATGACTCATTGATTGGATGGTTGTGACCATACCTGAGTCTATTTATCGATCCTCACTGGATGGTTGCGTCCATGCCTTGGATCTTGATTATTTTATACTCTATTATGGATGGCTGCGCCCATACCACATATATCATGTATTTGAGATATCAGTTGTACTTGTCTACGCAGGTTTTCCAATGGAAGTGTTTTCAGTTGGACACGTTCTCGTAAAGAATTTCACCCCTCTCTCTCTCTCGTGCCTCATGATTTAGGGGGCATCTGTTACACAATAATTTGTCACCGTCCCTGCAATCCCCCATCCCGCACATTGGAGGGCCTATTCTGTGACCTGTGAGTAGTGACATGACCTGAAACCACTCTCATGGCATCCCCCTTGACAAGGACAATCATTTCTCTGAAGATAGTTTCCTGTGAAAAGCCCTAAAAATAGACCTTTTTTCCTTGGCACAACCAGCTAGTTCAGCCCTCACGCCAATGGGGGAAATCCACCAAAGAGGGCGCGCCAACTGGTGCTATGTCCTAGTGTATTACTTGTGCCAAGCTTAATAAGGATTTTTTTTTGAAAATAAATGGCGGAAGTTTGATTCCAACCAACTCCTGAACGAGTCTCTAAAAAGAGTTGGGAGGTTTGGCTCCGGATCTCCATGTAGGGAAAGTGGTTTTCCACCTATCATGGAAGCTTCCTTGAGGATAGGGCCAATCCCACCATTGTAGGGATCCCAACTCCTCTTCCACCATATATATAAGCTTGTCATTTTCCCTTTGCAAGCTAGCCTGAATAGAGCTGAATCAATAGTAAGGAGATTATCGTCAGACAGTCGAAGAGAGAGAGACTTGTCCCATTCCCGACAAGCTTTATCGAGACGTACCCCGCCGTCGACCCGCCGAAGGAAGATCCAGCGTCAGAGCTCAGGTTGTATCTTTCTTTGTTCTAATTAATAATAAAGGACTTCGATTATGGCTCCATTCATATGTTCATGTCTTATGTTATGAATTGTATCTTCTCTGACTGATACATAGTTGCATGTGTTAGGTTTTACACTTGTGTGTTGTTGTTTCTTCATGTACGTGCAGGTGTTCGAGCATACTAAGTGAGAGAATTTTGATCTGCCAAAGCGAAGGATGGAAGCGCCATCCTCTCTGCAAGCAACGACAGCGTAGGATTTAAGGTAGGCCTCTTGTAGCATCTTGGTCTTTTGTAACTACGAACCTGCATCTTAGCGTGACTTAGTTGTTGCTAGACCCTTTCTGGGCTAGTAGGGATTGCCTCTGTCCGTAGAGGGGATTTACCTCTCCAACACCAGCCTTCATGGGAAATCCACTCCATTTTCATTGTGGAAGGCTTTGATAGATTCGTTCCAAAGCAGCAGCGACCAGAGGAAGTTGGCGCTGAAAGATAAGATCAGAAAAATATATCACGAAGTTTGTCCACTGTAGGGATGAATTGGGAAGTGTGGCGGTTAGTGTTGATGATGAATACTTGGTAATATTTTCTCTCCTTGGGCTTCTGAAGAGTTTGCATAGCTACTAAGACTCTGTCAATGGACTGGAGAAACTGTCGAGGTGGGAGCGACTTTGGTCGGATCTTGTGCAGGAGGAGATAAGGCGAAGTACCAGGGATGGCTCTTCATCGAAGAATGAAGATGAGGAGAATTTCACTTTGGATGCCAAAGAAAGTAAAGGAAGGGGAAGAAATCCCATCCAAAATCCAAAGTTAAAGGCAAGAAGCAAGATTTGTCCAAGGTGAAGTGTTTTCACTGTCACGAACATGGGCATTTCGCCACTAACTGCCCACAGAAAAAGAAGAACAAGAAGGTTGTTGGAGCTGCAGCTGGAGAGGCCTTAGCCTCATAATTTGAACTTGATTTCTCTTTGATCGCATTCTTGGTTTCAATCTCAATGGGATTGGTGTGGTATCTTGATAGTGGTGCGTCTTTCCATATGACGGGAGACAAAGAGTTGTTAAGTGACTTGGAGGAGACGGACCTTCAAATGCATATAGAGATGGGAAGCGATGGTTGATACAGTGTGACCGAAATTGGGACCATTACCTTTGAGAGGGATTCAGGTAATCCATTTCTGTTAAAAGATGTTATGCATGTTCCAAGTCTGAAGAAGAACTTGGTCTCGGTCGCAATGTTGGAAGACAGAGGTTATGACGTTGTTTTTAGTGATGGAAAAGCTTTCCTACGACATAAAACAACGGGTCAAACCAAGAGGATAAGAATTCAAGTTAAGAATCTCTACAAGCTAGAGGTAGATGGCTGTGCTGCAATGATGGGCAAAGCAGAAGAAGTGGTGAGCCAGGATGAGGGCGAATTATAGCACAGGATATTGGGCCATATTCACCATGGCGCTTTGAATATTTTGCAGCAAATTTATACTATACTTCCCAAGGGTACTCTTGTGTAGTCAGATCAGTGCAAGGGATGTACTATGGGTAAGTTTGTGAAGAACACCTTTCATGAGAAGGATAACCGTGCTTTGGTGATCTTGGAGAGAATTCACACAGACGTGTGTGGACCTTTCTCGATTGCTTCAACAACAAAACACATGTATTATGTTATATTTGTTGATGACTATTCTCGTAGATGCTGGATATTCTTCATGTAGAATAAGAGCGAAAAATTCTCAAAATTCTGTGACTTTAAAGCATTGGTGGAGAAGGATTCAGGGAAGCAAGTGAAGGCTCTACGGAGTGATAATGGTGGTGAATATATCTCGAACGAATTCAAATAATTCTATAGCAAAGAAGGAATTCTAAGAGAACTCATATCACCACATAACCCACAGTAGAATGGGGTCGCGGAGAGGAAGAACAGAACGATCGTGGGGATGCACAAGCGATGTTGCATGACCAAGGCCTACCAATGCACTTGTGGGTGGAAGCATGCAACACTGCGGTTTATGTGAAAAATCGTTGTCCTCATAGAGTACTTGGCATGAGTACACCTGAAGAAGCTTTTACTGATAAGAAGCCTGATATTTCTCATTTGAAGATTTTTGGCTGATCTGTTTACATTCATGTGACAAAGGATGCTAGGAAGAAGATGGAGCCAACTGCAGAATATGGGATATTTGTGGGGTACACAGAAACACCCCATAATTATCGTGTGTATTTTCCAAACAGTTGAATGACTATGGTGCGATGGGATATAAAATTCAATGAGGTGAAAGCCATGAAGTTGTCGCTTGAGAGGGAGCTACACTTGCATGCAGAGGAGGAAATTCTTGTTCCCAAAGATGAGCCTCTATATGTGGATCAACCACAAGAGGAGATTCATGAAGTGGAGGAGTCCACTCATGCAAAACCAAACATCAGACAAGGCAGAAAGCATACCATAGAAGCTAAGATACTGAACCTTGATGTGGCACAGAATGTAGGAGTCCCTACATCACAGCGTAGACAGAGACAGTCACCTGACCAATTTACTAGAGACATGGCTCTCATGAGCAAGTGTATCGTGACAGAGCCATATTATTTTGAAAAAGCAGTGCAGGAGCCCACATGGGTAGATGCCATGGTGGAGGAGTATGACTCCAATGTCAGATAAGTGCTTGGGATATTTTTCCAAGGCCGGTGGGTAAATGAGTTGTAGGATCAAGATGGATCTACAAGGTAAAGCAAGCTGCTGATGGGAGTGTCGAGAAGTGTAAGGCAAGATTTGTTGCCCAGGGCTTCTCATAGATCGAGGGGATTGATTATGAAGAAACCTTTGCACCTGTCACACAATATTCTTCCATAAGGACCATCCTTGTTCTCTCAGCGCATATGGTTTGCCACATTCATCAAATGGATGTGAAGGCTGCGTTCCTTAATGGGATCATTGAGGAAGAGGTGTACATTGAGCAACCTGAAGGATTTGAGATCTTCAACAACGAGTCGCATGTGTGCAGACTCAAAATAGCATTGTATGGGCTGAAGCAAGCACCACGTGCTTGGTACACATGGATCGAAAACTATTTCACTGGACTTGGCTTCACCAGGAGTGAGGCGGATGCAAACCTGTACCAAATTGTGGTGGAGGGTAAGCTTTTAATCATTGTTCTTTATGTTGATGATTTAATACTAATGAGTGATGAGCAGTTGATACACTCATGCAAGGCAGATCTTGCAAAGGATTTTGAGATGAAGGATTTGGGCCTCCTTAATTATTTCCTTGTATTGGAAATATGGCAGCGGGAAGGTGAATTGTTTGTGTCTCAAGGCAAGTATGATCGGGAGATACTTGAGAAGTTACCCATGAAAGGATACAAGCCTATCGACACTCCTCTTCTAGGAAATTGGAGGAAAGAGGATGCTACATCGGCAGAGGTAGTGGATGTCACTGTTTATCGACATTTGGTGGGTTCGCTCATGTATTTAGTTAATACAAGACCATACATATGCTATGCGGTGAACCAACTTTCACAAGCGATGGTTAAGCCTACCAAGCTCTTTTGGAAGGCAGGCAAGCATGTCCTGAGGTACCTCAGGGGCACATCTGAGTATGGTTTATGGTACAGATAGACGAATGAGGTGAAGTTGCATGGCTTCACGGATGCAGATTAGGCAGGCAGCCCAACAGACAAAAAGAGCACATCAGAAGGGGTTTTCAGTATCGGATCTATAACAGTTTATTGGTATAGCAGGAAACAAATATCTGTGGCACTCAGTTCAGCGGAAGCAGAATACATGGCAGCAAGTCAAGCTGCATGTGAGGCTATCTGGATGAGGAAAATCCTGGTCGGTTTGTTCGGTTCACATTTAGATCCTACAGTGATAAATTGTGATAATCAGAGTTGCATTAAAATCTCGATTAATCCCATGTTTCATGATAGATCTAAACATATTGATATCCGATATCATCATATCAGAGATTGTGTGCAACGAAAGATCATGTTGCTTCAGTACATTCCTATGGAAGATCAGGATGCAGACATTCTGACGAAGGCGCTCACCAAGAGAAAATTCGAATACCATAGAGGCAGGATCGGGGTGAAGGATAATCCCTATCTTGTTTAGAGGGAGTGTTGAGATTCAACAAGATGATGAGCTTAGTGAAAATCAAATACCTACACTAAGTGGGCCCGCAGGCTATTTTTAGGTGTAAATATATTTTTAGACTATGTCTATTTTTAGACATGGTGATCATATTTCAGAAGCTGCAGGATGCTATTTGTGGATGGTTGGTCAAGTTGGAAAAATAGATGAAATTATATTTTTAGAGTATTGGGCGAAGTCTATTTATAGATCGTTGATCTAAAAATAGAAGTGTCGATTATTATTAGCCCTTAATAATAATCAAACTCTAAATATCAACTTATTCTCTTGGAGCACTTTATTGCAGTATACAGATTTGGAAAATCGTTGGACCGAAGGAATTACGCAATTCCTAGGGCTTACTGGTGGTTCATGCATGGAGGAATCAGTTAGAACTGAAGTGGTAAAGTTATGACATAGTTGGAAGAGTAGTTCATGGAGTTGTTATTCAGTTTAAATCAGTTAATGGAGTTAAACTCAGTTGAGCTAGTTGTATCTAGTCTAACTGAATGATACACTAGTGAGAATTAAGTGAATTGATTAGTTAATTAATTCACAACTAATAACTCACTAACAACTGAAAAAATACAACAGTTAACTACAATGCATGTCAATTCCAGTGGAGACCCAGTGGAGAGATAGGTGAAAGGGCAAGATGGACTATCCGTTTTGACTATAGTGATGCATTGGTTTCACCACACACTCATTGGAGTTTCCAATGAGGATTGTGCAGTCAAGGCAAGGTAGATTCGAATTCATTCAGGGGTCTTCTTCAATAGGGATTGTGCAATGGAGGCAAGCTATCAGGTGGCAAGAAATTAGTGCACGGATTTGCAGATTTCTTTATGTTAGTGTGTGACGATTGATTGTACTGAGAGCTTGATGTACTAAGCATTGTATGAGATTGTTAAATGATCTCCATGATACATAATATATGATAGTTGGGGTTTTTAGCTTCAGGGTTTCCCGTTAAACATTTGTGTTATGTGCGATTTTTTTTATTACTTCATGTGTTTGCAATTGAGTTTTAAATTTCCGCAAAAGATTAACAGTGGAAGGATTCTGTATTTAGCAAGAAGACAAATATTGTTAGATAAGGAGAATATGGATATATACATGCATATGTTATGTAATTTCTACATGAGGTGCGTGTTCCTCAAGTACCTTAGACACCTTTCGATGACAACCATTGAATCACCAACAATATTCAGATGCATTATACCTTTGAAGATAAAATATTCAGACCTTACCAGAGCGATAAGGTTTCAGCTTGATTATTCTTTTATTTCCCCAATCCCCACATGAACCTTGTTTCTATTGTTCCATCGAGGTTATATAGCACCCTCCTGCTCGTGCCTCCTTTGGATTACCTTTCGATGCACCATCAAAAAAGAGTTACACTCGTCTCGAATTCCATTTCCATTCTTCAAAAAATTTCCCATACAATCTAATGCAAAAGGATGGAGCTTTATATATTTTAGATTTAAGAGCATGGTTTTTAGAATTGGTTATGCTAAGCCATTATTTTTCATTAATACTGAGGTTGTCCAATTACGAGCCATCATATCCCCTTGAAGATATTAACTAAAAAATAAAATGCATTCCTTTAATAACAGTTGTTTCAGGAGGGGATCTTTTGTCTTGAAAAATTGCTTGGTTTCGGCATAACCAAATCGACCAACGAAGATATTTAGGAACAACCATCCAGGATCTCATTAGAATGGAGTTTTAATTCCTTGCTGAGAGGGTACTAGGAACGCCAAAGAATAAACATATCATGCCACTCCAAAGGAATTATAGAATGAAGATAAAATATCAACGAAAGGGCAAGCCTCCAGGTATCCATAGAGAAAGGGCATTGATAGAAGATGTGTTTGATAGTTTCCTCTGCCTTGCCATGAAAAATGCAGTGATAGGGACCTTGTATATTCCTTTTTTTAAGGTTTTCTATTGTTAATATTTTCTCGTGGAACATTTCACAACAGAAGTTTCTCACCTTTGGAAGCCCATCCCTATTCCAAATATTTTCCCATAATCTTGATGGAGGAGGGGAAGTGAGGTTCTTAATAATGAGAGCATATCCTTCATTTACTGTGTAGTGTTGATTTTTTCCTCCCAACCATATGTGTTTGTCTAGTTTGTAGGTTGATATTGGCGCAAAGCCTTTAAGATGATTTAATAGTGCTTTATAATGTTGTTGAAGATGTACTGGATATTATACAGGTATCCATCCACACCATATTCCATTCTCCTCCCAAATGGATATATCAGCTAAATCATTAATACCCTACTCTTCCAACCAATTAATAAGTTCCAATAACCCTTGATTAGATTAAATTAAATCTATCAAGGGAGTGTGATATTTCCATAAATGGATGTGTTTTTCCATTACCTGGTTTCCAACCAAGATGCTCCAACAACAATAGAGCCATTGATTTACATAGCTTCCATATTTTTGTTCCTTTCCCCTCCTAGAACTCACCTTTAGGACTAAGTAACCAATTTTTGTGAAAATATTTCCTTGTAAATGCCTTTTTCCACCATTCATTGGTGTCTGATAGAGGTTTCCATACCAATTTAGCACCTACTTCCACATTCATATATTTAGGATATTTGATTGCTAATCCACCCTGATTCTTTAGAAATATTACTACATTCCAGTTCACTAGATGGAATTTGTTTGTTTTTATTTTTGCCTCCATGCCATAAGAATTTTCTAATTAAGTTTCTCATACTATGAATTATTTATTTTGAATCTAATAATCTTGATCCAAGTTACATTGGAAAGGATGAGAGAATCGATTTAGTGAGCATCACTCTCCCAACTAAATTCAACCACCTTACACCCCAAGCTTGGATTATTCTTTTAATTTTCTGCATAACTGACTTACAATCCTCCCATGAATCGTGCTTGAAGGAGATTGGGATGCCAATATAAGAAAAATAATTCCTCTCTAAATGATCAAGAGCTCAAATATGAGCTTGGGAAAAAAATCTCAAAAATGAAAGTGATCAAATTGATTTGGAACCTGAGCAACGGGATAGGCCTCGGCGATACGATCCCAACGCCGCGAACGACACTGAAAACCGACGCAGTATGAAGAAGTTGTTGCATTTTGAAATCGCCCAATAACTTTCAATTTTGAAAGGAAATTTTTTAATATTATGTGTTGGGATAATTTTATTTTTTATTAAAGTTTAATAAATTAATTAAATTATATAGTTTTTAATATTTTATATGGTTTTTTATTAATCATATATTATATTATTAATTATATGTTTTAATTAATTATTAAAAAAATTTAAACCTTATTAAACTTTAAACATTAAAACCACACATGTTATAAAATTCAAATGTTTCGAATTTCAAATGATACGTGGGTTGTTTCAAATAAAAACAAAGGTTCACGTGGTCAAAGTCAAGGTATTAAAGTCACGTGGCTACGTGTTGAACGGAAGTTACGAAGGGGCTTTGGGCTAAGCCTCCCCCATTCACGTGACCACGAAACATGACCAAGGGCGCGGCCCTCCCACCGGCGGGAGTCCCAAACGGTTAACAGTTAAAGCGGCAGTTGTGTTCACATGTTTTATGGCGGAGTTAAATGAAGTTCAATGTTATGGTTACAACGGTTGGCTCCCAACATGTAACGCCGACGGGTGAGAACATGTGGCCATTATAACAAAAATTTAATGCCAACAGAAAATGCTCTGCCGAATTTAGCGCTGATTCCTCCATTTTAGGTGGAACTCCAAGTTTATCCGCAGTTAACTACAGTTGGCCCACAATTAGTGGGATTTTTGCCTAACATTAGGCAAAAACTTCAGTTGGAGATATCTTTCACATGGGAGATCCTTTTGGAGTGATTTTTTATTTTATTTTGGGTCTCTTCGACATTTTGGACTCAATGGAGCAGGTCTGAAGTCTAACAGAGGTCATCTTCAGAGGTTTAAGCATCGAAGAAGATGAAGGAGCCATCAGGGCCTCGAAGGAGAAGATTGTGTTATGGACTGTGTTTCTCTGTTTAAGGTAAATGAATAGGCATTATTAGCTATTTCATACCTTTTGAATCTTTTTATATGGTTTTCAGATCCTGTTAAGAACTTGAGAAAGCCGAAAAACTTCATTTAAGTTCTAGAGGCCATTTTCCAAATAGAGTTTATAGGCGAAACCGGAGCAGCCGGAGGCCGTTTTTGATGAAACAAAAATCTATCTTGACTATTTAAGTCATTATGGAACCAATGGAAGTGGTTTCAGATCATTTTTATTACTTCTACAGCTCGAGAAGTTGATATGAAGTCGTGGGAAACCCTGGGCAAACCGTGGAGGATAGCCATTTTTGGGGATGTTGTGCTTAATGTAAGCAATTTATCAATTGGTATTTGATGTCTGATCATTATTGGATGCAGCAGTAGTGGTTTAAGGAGAAGAAACAGAAATATGAGGGAGTTTGTGCAATTTAGAAGCTCAGAGAAGCTTAGTGCACCGACAGAAGGATGTGTGTCCATGGAAGCCTAAAGTTATTTGCAGGAATTGGACAGCCATTAAAGGGATTTAAAATGGTATTCTCAGCCCTTTGAATCATTCTTGTATTCATTGTGGTTAATTTTGGAGCTTGTAAAAGAATTTGATTACCTTAATCCCAAAGAGTCTAGTCATGTTGACGAAGCTCAAAGGAGATGTAGCCCAAGAGTTGGGGTGAACTCCTATATTATATTGCTGTTGTGTTTTGTTATTCTATGGCTGAATTATGTTGCTGATATACATGATAAGTTTCAGCAAAAACAAATAAACTTAAAACACATAAACAGAAGAAAAGACATACACCTCTTCCAAACAAAAATTATGCATAATGTCAAGTTTGAGTAAGGTCATTTTAATTAAGTCTGAGTGTTTACTTCTATTATTTCTTTAGGCAGAGTCTATAAGAGAGCCAGGTAGCCTTTGGATTCATCCTTTCTTTGAAAGGTGAAATATCTGGTAAATGCCCCTACAGTCTATCTCTGTATTAGAAAT
The DNA here is from genome assembly GCA_034641835.2 of Pinus albicaulis. Lineage (NCBI taxonomy): Eukaryota > Viridiplantae > Streptophyta > Pinopsida > Pinales > Pinaceae > Pinus > Pinus albicaulis. Next base: position 680,151,249 of record CM076572.1, on the reverse strand, counting down.
ATGAAGTTCTCACATTTTCAGATTTAAACTTAGAGTATTTTTGCACTCATTTACATAAATGAAAATGGATACCTTGCACCCTTTTCAAGTACCTTCCATTTTCGGATCACTAAATTGACTGGGAAGCCCAAGATTTGGGAAGTTTATAGCAACGTGGGCCTATGACAATTCTAGCCTATCAACTAACATTTCATTTTATTGATCACACCTCCGGACAAGTTGAGATAGGAGTCTAATTTTTTTTTGAATATTGAAGCAATGGCTATGGAGGCACCACCAAGCAGAAGGGTGTCATCGGAAAACTGAGAATGATTAATTTCTTGGATTTTTATGGTGATACGTAATCCAGGGAGGGCCCCTTCCAACCTAGCGACCTCTAGATTCTTGCTCAGGTATTTTTCCATTATTATATATAGGAGAGGCGATAGAGGAAAGCCTTGCCAAAGACCTCTGGAAGCCAAAAAAAAGGTCATAGGCCTGCCATTAATCAAAGGGGATATCCAAGGGGATCCAATTCATGCCTTGATCCAAAGAATGAAATCATTACAAAATCCAAACTTTTCTAAAATAAGATAAAGAAATGAGTGATTTACCCAGTCAAACACATTGTCCATGTCCAGTTTTATTACCATTCCAACTTCTCCTGCTTCCTTGCTCGAACAAATTTCTTCCTAGACCAATATAATATTATCAATAATATGCCTTTGTTGCATGAACCCTCCTTGATTATCTAAGATGGATGAAGATACCAAAGGCTTTAGTCAGTTTGCAACAATTTTAGTCAATATTTTATATGAAGAGTTGCAAAGTGAAATGGGCCGAAATATTAAGAAGTTGACTGGATTATCCTTGGGGATGAGAGAATGGAAGGAGGAGTTTGTGCCCCCACCCAGTTTCTGTTTAACTCTTGTATGTTTCAACATTTGAAGAAGGTACTTTTTGATAATTGTCTAATAAAGTCGATAAAAGCATATTGAGAACCCATTGGTGCCAAGAGTTGTCTCAGGTTCTAAAGTACAAATGACTTTTATAACTTCTTCTTCCTTTATTTTAGCTAAAAGATTCATATTAACGGCACGAGGAACCACATGTTGCATTGCTTGGAGAAATTCATTACCTCGACCTAGAGGTATTTGGTCTTCACTTATTAAATCTTTGAAGTAGTTTAATGCTTCTTTTTTTATCTCCTCAAATGAGCTTACCTTCGACATACCTTTAGGCACAATTTATTTAATTTTTATTTGCGCCTCCCTTGCTTTACATTACTTGTGGAAGAAAGACTTGTTGGAGTCCCCTTCTTGCAACCATAAGTTGAGGGATTTTAATCTCCAAAAAAAAAAATTCTTGTCCACTTAAAGAAAATATTTGACAAGAGAGGTCCTTTTTTGGTTGAATATGTCTTTCCTCTATTTAGACTTCCTCCATCGGCTTATAGTTCTCTTCTAGCTATTGAACTTTCTGTCCTCTTTTTTGGCCAGAAAAAATGATAATTCTCTTTTATCCAATTCCTTAACTCTTTCTTCACATTCCCGAGATTAGTTTCCCAAACAAATTTTGGGGAACCCTGAACAGTAATATGCCAGGAATGCTTCACCAATGTCCCAACCTCTTCTATTTTCCCCCAGTTTTCATTAAATTTGAATGGAATTGGGTCGATATTTTTAACCCTCTCCATTTTAAGAAAAATAGGGCGATTATCTGATTCTCCTTGGGTTTTAATTGATGAAGAGAAGTTTGTACCTTTAAAAATACAACTGTTATGAATCAAGAATCGATCTATTCAGGTTGCTATATATTTATCCCATGTTCTTCTATTTGACCAAGTGTATTTCCCTTCCTTTGGAATGACATCCAACACATCCCATCCAAAAATTAGGTCTTCCATTCAGTCTCTAAATGGATTCTGAACTATTGTTCCTCCTATTTTTTCTATAGGGCTCAGGATAGTATTAAAATATCCTCCTATCACATTGTTCAATTGAAGATTCCTATTCTTGAGAGCTTCCATTTAGTCCCATAATTATGTTTTTTCACTATACAGGATGGGAGCATATACATTTATGAAAAGAATTTGTTCTCTCGTTTATCTTACCTCTAATAGAGGAAGGACCCAGAATTTCGTATTTGATTCTCCAATGAGAGAGAAATGTTTCTTTGACCAAAATAAACCCAGTCCTCCTGAAGCCCCTTTGGATGGTTGAACTGTTCTAGAAATCTCTTTCCAAAATACCTTCGATGCTTTAAATACTTTTGGTCCATCCATCTTCGTTTCTTGTAGAAAAACTACCCACGATGATTCTTATTTTATTATATATCTTAAAACTAGATTTTTGAAAGGGTTTTCTAGTCCCCTGATGTTCCATGATATTAATTTCATTTAATATGGGGGTTATTGATGATCCCACCTTCTTTTCCTTCCATATTTTCATTGCCTTCCCTTTAAGAATTCCAGTAATGATTGATTAGTTTCCCGACGTCTTGTTCAACTCTGCTTCTTTTTCCCTTAGATTATTTTTTTTTGGTCGACCTTTTTTCTTGGAGCTCTCGATTTATTGACTCCTACCATCACCAACTCATGAGATATTTTGATTCATATGATGAGTTATAAATAATGTTATTTCTTCATCAACACTGACCAACTGATTGCTTGGAGTGTTCGAGCCTGGAACTGCCAGGGTGGGGAAGGCTTCATGTGCTTCATCATCTATTGGGCTATTCTCCGTGACAATCTTGCCTTCCTCAGCTCCCTCTTTCTCTAGTTCATTCACCTTACTCCTAAATTCATCTTGTTGGCTAGGATCTTCCTAATCCTCATTTGGGGTGCTAAGGACATTAAAGGGATTTGTGGAGGTGGTAGTTGTTTTATTACCTTTTGCTCCTCTAATTTTTTGAACTGGTCCTTTCCTTTGCTTTTACCACTACTCCTCCTAGGGGGTTGAGATATCCATACTTTTGTTTTGCATTACTTTAGAAAATTCCCTTGCAAAATGGCCATATTCATGGCTATGATGGCACTTGAATGGTATTTGTTCATAGTCTAGGATTTTCTTGTGCTTCCATTCTCCCAAGTTGAGATTGATCTCCACACGCAAACCCTTTTCCAGGTCAACTTCCACACAAATTTTAGTGCAGGAAAATTGGGAACCCTTACGTTTATATTTATCCATGTATTTTCCCAACCCATTTCCAATACCTTTAAGCAGTCATCACTCCAGAAGGAGATGGGTAGTCGAGGGAACCAAATAAATAAGGGTCGTTCTGAAAAAATGACATCTTGGTCTTCTTTTATCTCAAACTGAAAAATGAAGAATCCATTGTCGATGGCAGACAGGGCTATATTCCCCTTCATCATGGATTTCCATGTCTTTTCGAGCCATATTTCCATAGATATGGGCGAGGGCCGCATCCTAGTAAACTTACCTATTATAGCCCATTAAGCATAGGAAAGTGATGTTCGGTGGGCACCATCAATCAGCATAACATTTTTAACTTTCTCCTTCCTCTTAACGAACTTTGATGGGGCTTCAGACTGTTGTGGGTGCTTGGGAAGGGAGACCACCAGGGCCTGAAATGTAGCTTCTTTGTCATAGAGGGAAGAAGAAGGGGATGCCGGGGTTTGGCGAGATAATCAAAGGTGGCAGCAGTAGCAACAACAACTTTAATTTGGAGTAGATTTAAATAAAATGATCCAATTCAATTACAGTATTTGAATCAAGAGGCCTCATTAACATGTTTATTCTTGAGGATTTAATTTTTCATATCTAGTCCATACACTTGTGTGCTATAGGAATCATGGTTTAAGTTTGTGCATATATTTGTGAAACCCAATTTAAATTGTGCTCATCAATTGGAAAATCATCTTACTTCCTTTGATGCAATAATATTCTAAAAATTTGAAGACTACATTTCTAATTTTAAGCTCTTAATACATCAACTTGGTGACTATAGAATCATTGAACCATGTGATCAAAGTGATTATTGTAATTCTTTTCCAACATAAATATCCTTCTAATGTTTTCTCTACATTTCATTCCATTAGAGATGCCTTAAGTGCATATTAAAACATGCCTTATATTAAGATTTTCTTTTGAACAATTACCGTATAAGCAAGAAAATCTCTTGTACATGGTTTTTCTTGATACATATTTCAAACATAAGCTTAATTTATTCACAACAAGGGCATTCAATCCTACAAGAAGTAGTCCAAATGACCCCAACTAACCAAGACTATTGATTTTCCTACAATGACTCATCCTACTACATAGTGCCACAAGTGAGCCAAAATTAAAGGAGAGGAAGCCACCTAGGTCATGCTCTTTTCATAGAAAATATAGAAGTATTGATAGGCGTTGTTTGAAGAATATGCAAGCATTGGAAGTTGCCATGAAAATTTTCAATACTCCATTATATTTTCTTTCTCCTCTTCTTATAATCCTCATGCTCTTTCTACAGTGGCATGAGAACCTAACAATAAGTGGATTTTAGACTTAAGTGTGTCTCATCGTATGGTCAATAATATAAATATCATAGTGTTGACAATTATGTGACCTAGTCATTTTTATTCGATTTTATTTCCACTTTAGATGTTATTGGATTAGGAACAATAGATCTCACTATTAAGAAAATTAACAATATTGTCTTTTATATTTATACTTTCTCATCAAATTTTCTTTCAGTTTTTCAAATTACTCATTTAGGTGATGGAAAAAATGTTGATTTTTCACCTCAAGGTATTGTAATTATAGATCCAATGGATCCAAATTGCATAATAACTTCAATATATGTTAATGATTCTTCAAGGTTGTTAAAGTTTGATAGATTTTAACCCTCATCACCTACCATCATGCTCGCATTTATGAATTAACAAACTTTGACATCATATATTTGATCATTTGAATGATAGCTACTTATTTGTTCCTGGTTTTGTATTAGGTAAGAATCACAAATATTTATTTCCATTCGACCAATCACGGTGACATAAATGGACCATTCCCCACTCCTTCCTTTTTAAGGTGCATGGTAAATTTTCACACTCATGGTTAAACTATACACATGAGTTTGTTTCATTAAACTAAAATGTGAAGTTTGAAATCTTGTTGTTTATTTCAAAGCAATGGTTGAAAATTGATGTGTACATCTAATGATTAGAATTCACAACAATAATGAAAGGGATATATAATAAAATAAATATTTGAATTTGTCTCAACTCATGGCATTCAAATGCAACATAATGTGGCTTACACACCGCAATAGAATGGTGTAGTCGAACATGAAAGTCACACGCTTAAATAAATGGAAAAATTCTTGGTTCAACGTCAAAATTTAGCCCCTAAATTTTGGGTGATCTAATTAAGTATCTTGATTATATTTTAAATTTTATTCTACTAAGGTGTAAATTAATGTAACTCGAAGAATCTTGGTCTAAAATCAAGCTTGATGTAAGTCATTTCAAATTGTTTGGCTATGAAGCTTGGCCTCATATTCTAGATGAAAAGGATAAATAAATGCAACCTAATAGTGAGAAATGTATCTTTCTTGGCTATTATGAACATATTCGTCTTTTTCATTCTCTTCTTCTTCTACTTATTTGAAGTTGTTTTTATGATCATGTAGCTATTGATGCTTGGAAATGTCCTGGTAGATGATTGGAGAAATCACTCAATTAAGGTCCCAAATGAGACCTACATTCATTTGGTATAACAATTCTCACCGATATGTAGGCATGGTTTCCATGAAAGAGATTTCTCCTTGAGAGAAAATTTCGTTGAAGTTTATGTAAATCCTAAATGAAATTCTAATTAATGTGAAAAAAAATAAAATTTTTATTCTATTCCATGTTGATTTATTCTATATTTTAGTTATCCTGAGAGCGTAATTGAGTAAAGTATGACACGCGAGGAATATAATAATTAAACTAAGAAATAGTTCATTAAATTTAACTAGTAATTAAGACAACAATAGTAAATTTATTCTTGAAATAAGTAGTTAAATAAATTACAAATTTACCAAAGCATTCATACTTCAATAGTCAACAATCTATTTAGCAATAATCAACCCAATACAAAAAAACTCAATATCTAATATTAGTGCTGATTTTGGATCTATTTATACTCTTTCATAAGGAAGTTGAAAACTAAATATTTGTGATTCAATAAACTTGCATGAAAATGTATGAATAACAGTACCATACAAAGTTTCAAGAAATAGGGATTTAAATCACTTTAAGGCTCTTAATTCTTCAAAATTTAGTCTTGATAATAGTGTAAAAGCCTGTTCTCCATAATTGTGAACCCCTAACTCTTGGTATGAGCTTCTATAAATACACATTACAAAATAGCAAAAATTGATTTTTTTCCCTAGAATAACCTATTGGAAATGTAACTAGTTTTGCTCTTTATAATTGTTATTGTGTTCGTTTCAATATGTATCTTATGTAACAAAGAAAAGAAGGAAATAGAAGTTAGTATTTAAAAGCATGGGTTTCATGCTCATTATTGATTGTCTTCTAGATAAAATCATGTTCTTCATGCTTCTAGGGTTTTTAAGGTCATAAAATATATTGTCATGCGTCAAGAGAGTCAACATCATAATTATAAGACCATTCTAGGCAAAATGTATCTTGTAAAATAATTTATTTTGAGTATAGAAAGTTTTGGAAACCTCCAAATTACAAGCCAGCCCTGGCAGCTACAAGTTGGCCTGAAGAAGGGAATTTTACCCCTTGGAAAGGCTATAAATAGAAGCAGTTTCGACCTCATTTCTCACTCACTCACTCACAAGTTTGATATCTCAAGAAAAGGTTTGATTTGAAGCTAGGAAGGAAGAAGAAAAGAAGAGTGAAGGTCTAGAAGGGAAGAAGAAGGAAGAAGATCTATTATTTTTGGGGCTCTATCTCTCTCACACATGTGAAATCTAGGTTTCTATAGGCCAAAATTGTAGGTTTGAATTTTAGGAGAGCGAGTTGTAGTATCAATTTGCTAGAAGATAAAATATTTTATTTTGACCTTGTTGACCTTGGAAGGATGTGTCTTCCTCAAAGGAGGATCTCTTGAAGATTTGAACTAGGGTTTCTATAACAACTACAAGGTCAAAGTTGCAGAGTCAAATTTGGGGACGAAATTGAAGATGGAAGTTGGTTGAAGCAAGATTGAGCCTTATTGATCTGATCTATCTGAAAGGAATTTTTGAAGGGATGACTTGGTACTTGGAGGAGGTCTTTATCTAGGGTTTGGGTCTTGATTGTCTCATTTGAAGTGAATTCCATAAGAAGATAAAATATTTTATGGGTCTTCCCTTTGGAGGGGTTTTGCCCTAGGTTGGAGCCTAATTTATGTGTCCATTTTCTTTACTATTTTTTATCTTGACAATTTTTTCGTGAAGAAGAACTAATAAGAAAACACAAGAAGATAAATAAATATCACAAGCTATTATTAAGAATAAGTAAAATCTAAATTGATAGTTTCCATAATTCATTTTCAAACATGGGATCAGAGCTAAGGTGAACAAGAAGGAAGAAGTATCATCTTGTGGACACAATAAGAGATTTTTCTAAGGGGGATCACTTGCAGAAGACCACATCAAACCTTATCAAAGTAAAGCCTATAGAAGAGGGTTACAAGAATGTTATCGGTCTCTCTTGGAAGAAGATATATTCAAACGCTGATTGAAATACATATTTGAATGAAGCATCAAAGGATCTCTATATCATTCATCACTCTTTGAAGTTTTTGAAGGTATCCTAGAAGACATATTTATAGGACATCATTAAAGTATTATTGAATATCTTGAAAGCCTCGTGATAGTTGAAGACCTCATCAGAAAAAGGAAGGCTCTTGGTTGACAAGTAAGTATCATTTTGTTACTATATGTCCGAATCTACAGTTCATATGGTTTCTTTATACATAGAAAGCAATAAAATCGTGGGATGAGTAAATTTCCTAGCATGGAAGAAAAGGATCGATCTGACACTTAGAATACATGAATTAATGGAATATGTTCTCGATGAAATTGTTGAACCTAGCAAAGAAAAAGCTTAAGAGCTAGAAAAATACAAGAAATGGGAAGTAAGGGCACAAAGTATTATTGTTGAATCCATAAAGTATCACCTTGTTCCATTTTTTTCTAATTTGAAGACTTCCAAGGCTATGTATGAAAATCTGGTAAATTCGTAATTTATAAGTACACCAAGTAAAAAGATGTGTTTGAGAAATAAACTATATAAAATGAAGAAATCGAAGGATGAGGACATGGCCTCCTTTCTAATGAATACCTCTCAAATAAGAGATCAATTGCGGGTGCTTGAGGAGAAAATTTATAAATCTGAGATGACCATCTGTGTATTGAATCACTTGACACCAAAATGGAGCAGTTTTGCAACTAGCTTTTACTCTAAGAAAGACTCAACTTCTTTTTATGAATTGTGGGCTCAATGCATCTTGGGAGAAACTAGGATAAAGGAAAAATATGATATCAAATCAAATGAACAATCTCAAACTTTCATTGCGAGAACCAAGAAGTTGAAGAAGGGAAAGTTTGAAAATCCCAAGAAGAAGCCATATATTTCCAAAGTCCAATGCTTTGGATGCAGTGAATATGGACACTTTAAGAGGGATTTCCCAAATAGGCAGAGCAATAGAAAAAAGTAAATAAGTGAAGCTCACAGAGTTGAGGAGATGGGAGAACCTCAAAAGAAGTCAAAGAAATATGTCAAGGATATTTACTATTGAATAAGCCATCATCTTTGTGGGGTTCATTATAAATTTGGTCTTTCATTTATAATAGCATGGATTGTTTACTCTATAAAAATTTTGTTGTAAAAGCATGAAATCATAAATAGAAGCATGTGATAGTCGAAGATTTAGAGTCTACTTGATTGAGTTGATTTGTAGGGATTATATAATATTTAAAATTGGACCATTTTGCATATTATTTTCCATTTAGGTATTCTCTAAAGTTATCTTAGAGATAGTAATTTTGCTAAGGTGGATCATCATGATCCTGTAAGAACCATCATTTTGGAAGGTTCTTGGAAGAAGCATTATGGAAAGGTTAGTATATATTCCATATTGTATGGAAACAATACTCTTAAAGGATTAAGGGATGTAGTTGGTAATGTTGCAAGGTCATTTTAGGCTTATATATAGATTATTGTGTAAAAGCATAGGAATTCATATTTGAAGTAATGTTTGGGTAGGATTCATATGTACAAAATCCTGTAAAATAAGTAGGTCATAATTTATCCATGGTGAATATTCTATTTGGTTATATGATGCCTAAAAGATTAATCTTACTTACATAAAATCAATACTTTCTCACTATAATATATAGAATGGTGTTCAACATATAGAATAGTCTTCAAAACAATGTTGTAACTTAGTAATCAATTTCGATCCTTGGGCACTTTGATGCATGAAGGAAGACTCTTGTGAAGATGGACCATCAGGATGCTGATGTTTTCAATAAGATGGTCATCATGATGAGGTAAGTCTAATTTCTTTATTATTAGTTATTTGGTTAACAAATTGTTTTGTTACCTGGAAGGATATTGTAGGAATATATGATGAAAGTTGAGGCAATCTCAACATATGATTTTTGAAATTATGAAGTCAATATGTGTTCATCTTGGCATTAAAAGGTATCAGTGCGAGAAGATAACCTGAAGGTCAAGTTCGTACAAAAACAAGGAGATCACTTTCATGAGGAAGCTATGATCAACTTGAAGATTGGAAAGGATCAATATAATGTCTTCATTGATGATGACACATATGAAATTGATGTGTAAGATTGATGACCTAGATCTTGTCAAAAAATTGAATAAAGAAGATGGCTTCATGATGCATCGGAAGGAAGCAAGATCGATATAATGAGATGTGAAGGAAAGAGGGATCCATGCAGTTATATCCATCAGGAACAAGTAGTTGATACTCTTATGGAGACAAGATATAAGGATTGTGGTGTTTACTTCCCAAATATAAAGTAATTTCAGAATCTCCTCTAGAATTTAGAAGGAGTAAAGGAGTATCCTTAATAGGAACAAGGATCTATTTCATAGTCAAGAGAGAATGCGGATATCCTCTCTAGTTGAGAGGGAGTGATGTACTACATCACATGTGCATTATCTTATTTGTGTGTCATTCACTTGACTAGGAATAATATCCATAAGTATAAGTGAATTCCTTGGAGAGAGGATGGTGAAGGATTGGATAAGCACATGTGATTTCCTTGAGGATAGAGCATCCAAGAAAGGAAAGTTACCATCACTCTTTGAGGATATCACCGGTGTCCAACATAAGAGTGGTCTAAGAGGATAGATATTCTTTGAGGATTGGGAATCCAAGATAAGGATAGTCCTAAAAGGACATACCTAGTGAGAATCTAGATGGGGTATGTGCCTTGTAGAGGTAGTGTAGTATCACACGTAAAGTCTCCCAACATAATGTTCTTTAATGGAGATTGAGCTTGTCTAGTTAGGCCTCAAAGACAGTGTTGGTTATAATGTTGATGCTTACAATTGGCTTATCAATTTGACTCTTCTTATGAGAACTCTTCAGTCTGAGAATGACATTGTACTAGTTGTACAATTATGAATACCTCCCTAGTTAAGAGGGAGTGTTGGAAATGTAATTAGTTTCAGTCTTCATAAATATTATTGTGCTCATTTCAATATGTATCTTATGTAACAAACAAAAGAAGAAATGAAAAGTTATTAATGAAAATCATGGGTTTCATGCTCATTATTGATGGTATTATAGGTAAAAGCATGTTCTTCATGCTTCTAGATTTTGTTAGGTCATAGGTGTTAGCCATATATAAATTCCGTTATACTCAATGATGGCTAGATCAGTCCGTAGATTTCCAAAAACAAAAATTTTCATGAAAATCTATGAGTTTTTGAAAATCTCCTTGTGTTCATTATCCTTTTCACTATAAATATTCATTTAAAAACCTTCAAGTAACCCTGTTGTTTCGAAAAGAAAGCTGTCTTCAAAGGTCATCATTTCTCCATTTCAAAATATTCCCTTCATTGCACCCCTTTTTCCCAGTTTTATCCTCCATTTCCTCAAAAATCCCTTTAAATCTTGTAAAATCCCTCTTATAAGGTTTAAAACTACTTCTTTATACGTAATGGAACCCCTCAAAAAGGTTTAAAAACCTCATTTTTTGGCCTTTTCCGCTTATTTTTTTTAGCATAAGTCTTTAAGCGCCTTTCGGTTTAAACCCCTAGCCCTTCATTCTTCATAAGATCGAGGCCCGAAACCATCGGCTGAAATTTTTAAGCCCCATCGGCCATTACCACCTTGACCCCGCGCGAAAACTGCCTTCGGTTTTCTGCGAAACCACCTTTCATTATTTCATGCCATAATTCGAATTAAACCCTGGTTTTTCCTTCCACCATGGGTTTTCCATCTCCGCTACTTTCATCCTCCTCTGCATTGCTCCTCCACCCCTAACCGAGCCCTCTGAAGCAGTTTTTCCTTATAATGCAGGTTTTATATAACAGTTGGTTGTTTGTTGCAGGTTTCATGGCAGTAATTATAAAAGCCATCCCACAGTGAAGGAAAGTGATTAAAGGCCGAGGGTGATGATCCTCTAAGGCCTAATATCACAGAAGAGGATGTTAAGGTTTGAAACTCTACGTTTAATCGATGCTTCATGAACATCAATTACTCCAGCAAAAACCCTCCAGCACGCAAAGCCATCTGTACATCAAGAAATACAACAAAAAGTGAAGATTAAAGGAGCGCAGAGACTAAAGATAAACAAATAAAGGCTCGGGTCAATAAGAAAGGAGATAAAGACAACATAAAGAATTATGAAGGCCAAAAGAAAAATCAAGCCATAAACACAGTTTATTGATTAAATCAAGAAGACTTATGCCAAAAGAAACCTTGAATACATCAACCAGAAGCAGCTATTCACTCAGAATATCTAAATGCCACCTGTAGCCTTCTCTCTACCTACGAAGACAAATTGGCAATTATTACATAGATAGAATATATTTTAAGCTGTTAGGCAGTTATTGTAAAAGATAGAAATAGGCCTCAAAGTCAAACTTTTCACCTATATTTCCTTAGGAAGTTAAGACAGAATTATTAAACAGAGAAGTAGCTGCACATGTATTCCTACCTTGTGCCTTGCATGGTTTTCAAGGTCAGGAATGCACTTACTCTGTAATTAATAACACTTGGACCTAAGATCAGTTCCACCTCCTTATTTGCAGCATAAACACTGCATTCGAACTCATTGTATTGTTGGCATTTGGTGGCTCTTTGAAGTAATACATAGTTCTGCTGAAGTTGAAAGAAAATTGATGTTCTGGAACTTGTGGATGTTTTGACCTGTTTGTTGATGGAGAAAGCTCTGTCATTGGATCCCTGAGCTTGGTTGTTGGTGAAGTATTCTTAATCTGTCATTGTTATTTCTTGTTCCATTATGTTTCACCATTCTCTGTTGCAGTAGAGTAAAAAGTTTAGGCTAAGAAATGTCTTTTGAAAGCACCTTAGTTCTGTTTACTCTTCACTATCTTTATGTTTTCTTCTGCTAAGATATTCTAGAGAATTCTTAATTGCTCTCTAGAACCCTTATGCTTGTTTATTTCTTGAATAGTTCAATACAGTTGGTCTCAAGAATGATTTATGGTTTTCCCTGCTTACTTGTTTTTTTTTCTTTTCACAAGTTCGGTTGCTGGCTTATATTCAAAAGAAAAAAGGCGGGAGACACATCTCCAGATTTACAGAGTGATGTTGGAGTATGAAGCGCCAACAACAAATGTAGTTGGTGTTAGCTTCAGCATTACATCTTGCTTCCGTCGCTGTAAAAAAGCGGGATACTGTGTAAATTCTGACAAACTGTAATAAAAGAAAGCAGGTTTTACACTTCATTTTTAACTTTTGCATATGTGTCGAGATGGCCGCCCACTGAGGTAGAGGTAGCACCGATCATCCAGCTCCAGTGGATTTTTATTTGATGTGCTTTGGCTTGTTATCCAAATCTTCTGTGAGGCAAACTCAGGCGAATACGAGATTGCAGTAGGATTGAATTTGGGACAGGGACACTCTGACTGGGCAAGCAGTGATGCTACGTTCGTGGAGCCATGTGCAATGTGCGCCTGAGGCCGATACACTGGAGATAGAAAGAGGTCAACAGGAGTAGAAGAACACTCGAAAGAGAACGAAAAGTTGGAATTGCTGAGAGCGCAGAGCTTTAAGGGATTTGAAATGGAGATCCAATAAGAGTCAGAGTTTGTTGCAGAAGGGGTTAAATCCGTGTAGTTCAATGCCATTGAGTAGAAAGCAGAGTTTTGATTCTTCGCAGAGAGGCAGGGCAAAGAGCTTCGGAAGCCACGAACAGAAATCTGCTGTGGGGTGGGTCTACAAAGAGGATATGGCCTGATCATGGTAAGAAGAAGAAATGATCAGTGCCATTGCACCGAAGGTTACCAACAGAATGAGAGCAGGCTTTATTTTCCAATTTATCTGCAGTTTTGTTATGAGATCGGAGGACATGGTAATAAATATTGCCTTTCATTTGTTGGTCGAGAAAATGACATCGCTCAATAGTTTGCTGCAGACTCAGATTTTGGGGTTTTCTGTTGCTTACCATCAGACCAATGATAATGGCGGAGTCTCCAATTATAGTAGCCTTGGATATGCCAAGCTTCTGAAGCTGGAGCAAACCTTGAAGGAGGGCAAAAGCTTCGGACCTGTTGTTTGAGGCATAGCCCAGACCCCATTCATATTCAGATAACACATCTCCATTACCGTTGCAAATAAAACCTCCAGCCCCAGCCACTCCTGGGTTGGATTTGGAGGCTCCATCGAAAAAAAGACAATGAGTATTGTTGTTCCTGAGCCACCAAGCAAATTCTTCATCTTTCATCCTGATTTTCCAGCTACATCTGGGACTGTCTCTGCTATTGGGGTCACTTCTTTTTTGTTCTATGCTGCTTCTGTCTAGAATATGCCTTCTGTAATTCCTTTCTTCAACTGTTAGGTCCAGCACCTTCAGATTCCCATGACATTTTGTGGTTAGAGTTTCCAAGTTGAGATTCCAGGCTTTGTTGTAGAGCTTTCTAACATTAGTTTCTGTGCCTTTGAAGATCATTCTGTTTCTTGCTAGCCAGATGTTCCAAAGAAGTGTACAAGGTAGGGCATTCCATAACCTTTGAGCTGTATTGTTTGCTTTTCTTCCCCACGGGTAGCTCTTTTTCCATATGTGCAACACTTCAAATATACTAGTGCCAGGCACCCAGGGTGGATTGTGACTCCGGTAGGCTTCCTTCCAGCAGGCTGATGCAAAAGGGAAATCTATAAATAGATGCTGGGTTGTCTCTTCTTCATTTTGGCAGTTTGGGCAGCGAGATGGTCCAATTATTCCTCGCTTTCTGAGGTTCTCAGCAGTGAGGACTTTCCCTTTTAAGAGGATCCATAAGAAGAATTTGATTTTTGGGAGAGTTTCTGCCTTCCAAACAAGTCTCCAATGAGCCCAGATTGCCATGGGATATTCGTTGATGCAGATCTGATGATAAGCAGCCTTAATAGTGTAGATAGTGCCTGAAGGATCCCATCGAAAATCATCAACAAGGTAGCGTTTGGAGGGCGCTAAACCATGAAGATGAGTTTTCAGGTTGTTGAAACTGTTTTCTACAACTGCTGGTATATGAGGAAAACTCCAACCTTTCCAGGTGTGGGAGTGGGCTTCCCATTGAGAGATCTGGTCCAGAGTGTGAATACCTTCACTGTTGAGTAGAGCTAGAATCTGCTGAGTGCCAGGCTGTTGGCTTATGGGTTGTTGCCCCATTATTTTGTCTTCTCCAATTCTTATATAGCTGCCTCCTTTGGGCACTTTGGAAGTGTGTTGGTCAAGTAATGTTATAGCTTTCTTACACATTATCAAGATTTGAGAGCATGCTCTGTTGGGGAGCTCATGATCCAAGAGTTGGTGCCTTGGGTGACTGAGGTATTTTTTCTCAAGAACAGATTTCCACCAAGCATTCCTTCCAGTTATGAGTCTCCAAACCAGCTTTCCAGCAAAGGCGAGGTTTAGGGGTTTAGATGATCTTATTCCCAGCCCTCCATTCTCACATGGCTGGGTGACCTGCTTCCAGCTTACTAAGTTATATTTTTTTTTTCGTTCCTCCCTCCTTGCCAAAGAAAATGACGAAGGAGAGCATCCATTTTGAGATGAAGGTTGGCAGGGGCTTGTAAAAGTGTAAAACAGTACAAGGGCAGGTAGGAGAGGCCTGCTTTCAAAAGAATTATGCGCCCTGCAGGGTTAAGCCAAGAAGTGCCCCAATGCTGTATCTTCCTTTTCATTTTGTCAATAATAACTTCCCAGGCTGTAGCTTTCAATTTTCCGGCACTCACAGGCATGCCCAAGTAAGTAAATTGCTCCCAATTCAGCTTATAAGGAACCCCAAGGGTATGAGCAATCCTATGGATAACTTGTGCCGAAGTGTTCCACCCATAAATACAGCTCTTAAGATAATTTATCAGACCTCCAGAGTAGCTCATGTATTTGTATAGGAGAGTTTTAAAACGACGGGCTATTATGTTTGAAGCTCCCCCCATTAGAAGAGTATCGTCGGCAAACTGAGAATGATTGATGTTCTTCACTCCATTATCAAATTTGATCCCGGTGATGAGGCCCATGCGATGATTGTAATCCAGAGCTCTACTAAAAGATTCATCCATTAATATAAAGAGGTAAGGTGAGAGAGGGCAGCCTTGTCTAAGGCCTCGAGAGGATTGGAATGAAGGTCCAGGTCTGCCATTTAGAAGAGGGGAAATCCAAGGTCCTGTAATTCAGGCTTTGATAAGGCTAATAAAGGATGCAACAAATCCCATTTTTTCAAGCACAGCAAATAGGAAGGAATGTCTGACACGGTCGAAGGCATTGGCTGAGTCTAACTTTAAGATGAAGCCTTTCTCATTTCGAGTTTGACTAGAGTGAATAGCCTCTTGGACGAGAAGGATGGAGTCCGAGATTTGTCTATTGGCCAAAAAACCCCCTTGATTTTCAGATATGATAGTGGGGAGGATGGGTTTTAGGCAAGTGGCCAAGATTTTTGTCAAAATTTTATAAGATGAGTTACAAAAATAAATTGGGCGAAAACGAGAGAAGGTCAAAGGTCGATTTTCTTTAGGGATAAGGGCAAGATGGGTAGCATTAGTGAATCCTCCAATTTTGCATTTTCGTTGGACCCATCTTATCATTTTGACAAGATCTTTTTTTATTAATCCCCAGTATGTTCTATACAAACAGATAGGGAAGCCATCTGGACCTGGGGCTTTATCTGGCTGAAGAGCCCAGATGGCATCAAGTATTTCTTCTTCATTGATCTCCTTAGCCAAATCTGCATTAATATCCTCATTGATACCTTTGGACATATGCTGTAGGAGGTCTGAATAATCCTCAGTTTCCTTAGTCTCTGTTAGGAGAGTGTTGTAATAGGCTGAGGCAGTTTGCTTGATAGCTTCTTGGGTTTTTTGGGGGCATCCTTCCTCATTGTTGATCATGGTGACATTATTTCTGACTTTCCGGACAGTTGCTTGCTTATGGAAGAAGGCTGTATTTTTGTCTCCTCCATGAAGCCAAAGCTGCCTTGACTTAATTCTCCATTTCTGCTCTTCTTCTCTATTAACCCGGTATAGCTGATAATATATATCACTTTCTAATGCTTTATCCTCTTAGGACAACCCATTTTCCTCGATTTTCTTGTGAGTTTCTTTCAATTTATTTTTTAGCTCAGCTTTGACATCTTCTGGTTCTTTGTAATGCTGCTTCACCCAATCCTTCAGGGCGTGTTTTTTATTTTTCAGCTTGCATTCCCAAATATATCCCGGTGATCCTTCTATATGATGATGCCAGGCTGTTTGGACAATCTGATCCACAGTAGGATTGTTACGCCAAAGAGAGTTGTATTTGAAAGGAAAAGGCCCCAAAGGACAATGTGCTTCAAGAACAATGCTGATGGTGTAGTGATCAGAAGCTGAATATGGCAGAATATCAGCATGAGCAGTGGAAAACTCAGAGAGGAAAGAAGTATTTACTAATATTCTGTCAAGGCGCTCCAGAATGTTACCTCTGCCCAGCCTGCGATTGTTCCAAGTGTACCTCCGATTTTTTGGGATGATATCTACCAAATCACACTCTTGCATGATGTTTTCCAGCTTTGCTCTATAAGGATCATGCGAGAAAATGCCTCCTCTTTTTTCATTGGAGTGTAATATAAGATTTAGATCTCCCCCAACTATGATATTTCTATTGTCTTCAAATTGTATGTCTTCTTGTAGTGTGGCCCAGCACTGATCTTTATCTCTGAAATGGTTCGGAGCGTAAATGTTATAAATGACTATTTGCTTATCCTCTGCTTGTTTTTCTAGTGTGACTTTGATCCAATGTAAATTGATAGTTTTGGATGTGCAGTTCCAAATATTTTTGTTCCACATTGTGATGATACCGCCAGAAGCTCCTCTTGCTTCACATATTTGTCCCTCATAATGCCTGTACTGTTCTATGATTCTTGTCATCTCTTGCAATTTTTGCTTTGTTTCCTGAATCATAACAATTCCTGGCTTCTCATGATTCGTGAGGTCTTTCAGGGCAGCAATTTTTGAGGGGTGTCCTAGTCCCCTACAGTTCCATGATATAACTTTCATCATTAAGTATTTGGGTTTCGGAGGGATGCTCGTCCCCCTTGCTCCTTATGTGTTGTTTCTTTGCTGTTTTTCCCCAATATATAGGTTTCTATGGGATTTTGAGTTCCCATGGCGATGTATTTTTGAGCATTTTCATTCATTTGCTGTTTACTTGATTTCCTACCAGGTACTTTTTTTTGGGATTCTTGATTGATTCCATGCTCTTTCGAGGTGCTTCTAGTAGCTCGGGGTGGGGGGGGGCCAAGGGATTGGGAAGGGGAGGATTCAGAAAGAGAAAAAAGAATGGGAGGGTCATTATCAAGGGAGATCAGGGGGTCATTGTCAGGGAGAGAGAGGGCGCCAAAGGGATTTGTAGAGATCATCGGAGAGTCAGTGGAAGGTCCCAAGATGGGGAGGATGGGTGGACCAAGAGGAGAGGAGGGGGGAGGGACAGCTGAGGAGGAGGCTTTGGGCGGAGCTGAAGGGGGACTAGGCTTGTTAGGGGCAGATTTGGGAGGGGCCTCTTCAGAAATTGCTTTTAATCCAGGGGCAGTCTTCTTTTTCTTTACAGTTTCCCATTGATCTTCTGGTTGAGCAGGTTCAACATTAACTATTTTAGAACAACGATTGGAAAAATGGCCGTACTCGTGACATACCTTGCATTTGAAAGGGATTTGTTCATAGTATAGTTGTTGAATATGCGTCCAATCGTCCACCTTTAGTTTGATTGCTTCTGGGAGGCCCTTGCCGAGATCAACTTCAACGCATATCCGCGCACATGCCTCCATATTATCCTTTGGTTCACACTGGTCAATGTATTTTCCAACAGCATTGTCGATGGCTCGAACCGAGTCATCTCCCCAGCAATGGAGCGGGAGATGTGGAAGACGAACCCAAACTGGAACAACATTAGGGACATCCAGCTCAGGATCAAAGTCTGGAGTCCATTTTTTCAGGTACAGACCACGAGAGTCCATGGAGTACGACCCATTTCTGAAGATTAGATCCTTGTCTGCTCTAGATTCGAAGTGGAAAGTGTAATAACCTTTCCCACAGAAACGAATGGAGATTTTACCATTAACTTTGTCTGCCCAGTTTCTTTCGATCCATCTTTGAACATTTTTCGGGGAAGGCCATAGGCCTGTGAACTGACCGATGAGCTCCCGCTCTGCTAAAGAGAGAGCAGCCATTCGAGGTAACGTAGGAGGAAGGTCGACTTCTTGCAACCCATCCAGTTTCTTGACAAATTTGGACAGAGCAGGATGAGATTTTTGAGGCTGAAGAGATTTGACTAAAGCGGAAAATGCAACAGCAGCAGACTGGTTACATGCATCTGCATCGAGCTGATCACACGGGCCCTCCGTGGCGGCAGTTGGAGTGGCCATGGAAGGTCAGAGGCCAGAGGCCTCGCGCTGTAAAGAAGAGACCAACAGTCGGCTGCTAGGTCAAGGGAACGCGCAGGGAGGCGCGCGCTCAGCGATCAATTCCCCCCTGCTTACTTGTTGCCACTTAAAAATCGTTTCTGAATTGTCCCTTTAAAGTACCATTGTTTAAATCCTACCAAAGAGGTTTTTTTCCAATCATACCCTTTGTTCCTACTTAGATAATTGTTTTGAAGGTCTTTATAGCTGTAATCAAAGATTTCTAGGAGTTCCCTCTTCTATGAATGCATTTATTTGTGAATCTTGAATGTTTTCTTATCCTTGAAGGTGAAATCACTAGAAGTTAAATGAGTTTCTCACCTACTATATTTCATTGGAGAAGTTTGTCTTAGAATTATTATTTGCTGAAGTGTGGTTTCTAGAATTTATGGTTAGCCTTGTCTATGGAATGCCTCTTCATGTTCAGATAATGTTTTAAGTCCCTTTGTTGAGAAGTACATACAATTAAGGATTCTTAATTGCCCTTAGTTCTACTTTTCATTCTAAATCTTTGATGTCCATTTCATTTCACCTGAAAGACTTTGTAGATCCATTGGCCAAGTTAGATTTGACCTTTGATACCCCTGATCCATTTACAAACTTGTTACAACTTCCACTTGACTCCATTGCCCAATGACTTAGAGATTTCCCTTTTCTATATATGCTGCCTAGATCATCATGTCCAACCAAACAATTAAAAAAATCCATGCTTCATAACTAGCCTAAAATCAACCCTTAAAAGCAAACAAGCTCATATCTTTGCAAACAATTGAGAGATCCCTCTCTGAGACTAGGAAGGCTAGGTCCTAGAGCTCTAAAGATTGGTTTTGATGTTGCCTTGTCACTTGGTATGCCAATCTGTGAAATCACAGGACCACAACATAATGGCGATCACGGTGGGACATCTGAGTTCATAGCTGCCTAGCAAGCCCTTATAGACTCATTAGTCCTTCAATTACCTTAGAAAATCAGCTGATAATCCATAGAGTAGACCCTATTTGTTTCATCACCTTATCTAAGTGATGAAATCAGGTATATCACACTCTTACAAACCATAGAACCATATAAAAACTCAGAAAACCCAAAACATTTCAGATTGGTTTTCAAATAAATCATTGGTGGTGGACCATAAAACATTTTACCTTCAAAAAAGCTAAAAATTTCCACCTAGCGACTCCACTAGCCCCAGTAGGCCTATTACTCCTCTAGATCTCCAGATTTCCCTAGGATTGTGTTAACCAGCCCTGAGGAAGTTTAGAAACCTAGTCCCCTATTATAGAAATCACTGTGAGAGGAATTTTTTTGAAAAACAGTCCTAAAAACCTCAGCCTCTCTAAATTTTGGAAACTGAAATCTGGCTTCACATAGGGTCAATACTAGATCCCATCCAGATCCTAATCCTCCTACCATAGTTGATAATCCAGAGAGGATTTTGTGGCAAACTTCTAGATCTGGAAAACCAACTACTGATAGGACCATCCCAAGAACAAGATCTTTCCCTGAAAATCTCACAGTCTTGAAAGATCCTCACTTTGACTTACCTCACAAAAAGAACCTATTTATAAATAAGTCTCAAAGTGATTTAAACCAAGCTGAATTTGAAACCATAGATTTGCAACAGAGCTTTAGCAGAGAAGCTTCACCTTCTACTCCACCTAATTCTCAGCTTCTCCATCATTTCAGCTCCTTCCATAGTAGATATACTCATCATCAGCTTGTTGGCCCAAGTGTTTCTTCCACTCCTTTCCACACATACACTATTCAAAGCACTCCAAGTCAGCTCACTTTCCCTCTTGTAAATCCCCCATTATTTCCTATCATGGCAGCATGGTATGCTCCACTAGTGTTACCACAACCTCTGGTTCCCTTACCTAATGATTACCAATCCAAAATTCCCCATTTCACTAGAAATGAACCTAATACTACTCAGCAGCATGTAGATAAGATGGATGATGCTTTTGATTATATGGAAATAGAAGAAGAGACCATTAAGATGAGAATTTTTGCTCAAAGTTTAGGAGGAGAAGCCAAAAAATGGTTCAAAGGCTTAACTCCTCACAGCATAAATGATCTCCCTTATTTATATCAAACATTCACAAACAAATGGGAAATTAAAAAGAACCCTCTCCAAATACTGTCAGACTATAATAACCTCAAGAGAAATACTAGGGAAAGTGTCCAAGATTATTGCACTAGATTCAATAGTGTGTATAATGCACTTCCCCCAAACATGAAACCTCCACTAGACCTAGCCTTAGCTAAATTTTCGAAAGGCTTTGATCCAGAAATGGCCTACCAGCTAAGAGAAAGAGACCCCTTGACCTTAGAAGATATGCAGAGGGGAGCCTTAAGTGTGGAAGCAAATCTGATTGAGAAAAGAGTTAGGTTAAAAGCAGAGAAAAGAGTTACATATAGGGATGAAACAATGGCATCAACCTCATCATCAGATACTAAAATTGATAACTTAGTGAAGGTAATGGAGAGAATGCTTGAAAAGATAAATCTGAATGATAGAGTGCCTCCTAGAGAGAATCAAATCAATCCCCAAAACAAAAATAGGAATCCAAATATTAGAAGAGATCCTAATCAAGATAGGCAAAGAGATAATGACCAACAAACTAGGCCCCCTTTCCAACAAAATTATGTAGATCAAGAAGAGGAAAAGGAAATTGAAAGGTTGGAAGAAAATCATGTAAATTTGATAGGATCTGACAGTGAGACAGATATTTTTCTCACTGAAGAAGAACAAGGATTCTTCTCTTTAGAGAAAACTGAAAAAAACCATGAGGATTCTGAAGATTACAGATTGGGGTTTGAAAATGCAATCATGGAGGTACACAAACAATATAATCTTAGAAGAAAAGGGAACCCAAATATTTCCAATGACAAAAACACTAGTAATGCTGCTAGGAAAAATTCAGAAAAACAGCCTAAGAAGACAACAAGTAACACCAACACTATGGCCAAGAAAACTGATCTAAATAAAGATAAAAACAACCAGCAAAGTGTTGAACAAAACTGCCCTAGTACCTTTGCTAGTGGCCCTAATAAAACTGTCCCAAATAACAGTCCAAATAAAATTCAGCAAGTCAGAATTGCTGAAAGAATTGTAAATGACAAAAAAGATGTAAATATGTCAAAAACAATAGTTCCTTTCAGCCTTGAGGGTGAAATTGACAAGATCAAAATCACCATACCCTTAGCTGAACTATTAACTCACAATGTATATAAAAATCAAGTTTTGAAAGCTTTGAATATAGGCAGTGATATTGATGCTTTAAACTTGACAGATGATAAAACAGAATTATTGTTTGGTCCTGAAGTTGAAGGAAAATACTAAGAAGGGGTTGTACCTCCCTTCTATTTCAGCCTAAATATACATAAAAAAATCTTACACAACGCTATGCTAGACTCAGGTGCTTCACAAAATCTTATGCCCAAAGTAGTAATGGAAAGCCTAGGCTTAGAAATTACTAAACCATATAAGGACCTGTATTCCTTTGATTCAAGCAGGGTCAAATGCTTAGGCCTTATCAAAGATTTATGTGTCAATTTGGCACAGATTCCTGCTAAAGGTCTAGTTATGGACATAGTAGTAGCTGACATTCCCCCAAAGCATGGCATGCTTCTATCCAGATCATGGCGAGCCAAACTACAAGGGAGCCTTCAAATGGACATGTCCTATGCCACCATCCAGTGTTTAACCAAAACAGAAGACTATACAGGGAGTCTCATATGAAATACAATACTCTTGTTTATTCTATTCATTCAGACTTGGATTCCTTTATCTTTTATAATGAAGATGAAATCAGCCAACAAGAAAATGAAAAAAAGAAAGAATTCAGTCCACCAGAAAAATCAAATCTGCCCTCAACTCAAGTACAGAACAATTCATACTTTAACAACCTTGAACAACAGAAAGGAAGCGAAAATGAGATTGAACTACCTTGGAAAATAAACTTTTATGGCTCTTGTAGCAAATTAGGATCAAGGGCTAGTGTATGGATACAGAACACAAACAAATTCCTATAAACTAGATTTTCCATGCACAAATAACATTGCTGAATATGAAGCCCTCGTCCTAGGCCTACATTTTCTCAAAGATTTAGGAGCTAAGAAAATATCAGTCCAAGGATATTCTGAGCTAATCATTAGAAAAATTAAAGGGGAGTATTCAGCCAAAAAACCAAAACTCAGAGAATATAGAAATGTTGCCCTTGATCTCCTAAAAACCTTCAAAAAATATGAACTCATTTTCATACCAAGAGCTCAAAATCATCTAGCAAATGAACTTGCCTTTGCTGCTAGTAATTTCCAAATACTACAAATAAATGAACAATTCAATGTGAAGGTAAAAAACAAGCCTGCGATACCTGACAATGAAGATTATTGGCAAGTGTTTGAAGGAGACAAACACATAAATTATTTTTTGCAATCAAAGAATGACTTGCCATACCAATATCAAACACTAGTCATGAGGAAAGTTGTTTAAATGAAGAAAAAATCCCTGAAACAGAGCTGTCCTTTTCTACCAATATATATCAATTTGAAAATATTTTTGGGGCAGAATTATTTGACAATCCAGACCAAAAGGACCTTGAGGTTTTACAATGCAAAGGTGATACTATACCAAGGGGCCTTACACCATTAGAACAGTTGTTTGACTTCAATGATGTAGCCAAAGAACCAATAATGGAGCCTATAGAAACAAACATAGAATAACATAACATAGGCAGCCTAACAAAACCCAAAATGATCAAGCTATCCAGCATCATATCAAACAACAATACATAGAACAACAATACATAGAACTTTTCAAAGAATTTAGAGATGTGCTTGCATGCGGATACAAGGATTTGAAATCATATGATACTAGCATCATTCAACACAAAATTCCCCTTAAGGAAATTCAGAAACCTTTCAAACAAAAACTCAGAAGGATAAACCTTTTTTTATTGCCTTTGGTTGAGAAAGAGATTAGGAAAATGTATGATGCTGGGATCATAGTTCCCCTCAGATATTCAGAATGGGTTTCCAACTTAGTATCTGTTAGGAAAAATACTGGGGAAATCAGGCTATGCGTTAACTTTAGAAATCTAAACAGGGCCCCCTTTAAAGACAACTATCCCTTGCCAAAAATGGATCACATGCTTCAAAGGGTGGTTGGGTCTAAAATATTTTCATTGTTGGATGGGTTCTCAGGTTACAATCAGGTGTTAGTACTCCCAAGTGATCAACATAAAACTGCTTTTACTGCACCTTGGGGTACATTCATGTATGTCAAAATTCCATTTGGTTTAATGAATGCAGGGGCCACCTTCCAAAGGGCCATGGATATGGCCTTCTCAAAAGACATAGGCTATTTTATAATCATTTACCTTGATGACATTACTGTTTTCTTTAAAACTGATAAAGAACACTTGATTCATTTAAGAAAAGTTTTTGAGAAATGTAGGAAATATGGCTTATCTTTGAATCCCAAAAAGACACTCTTTGGTCTCCAAGAAGGAAAATTTCTTGGCCACATAATTTCTGAAGAGGGAATCAAAGTAGACCCTAAAAGGATTGATGGCATATTGAAAATCAACCATCCTAGAAATCTCAAAGAATTACAATCTTTCATTGGGAAGATAATTTTTTTAAGGAGATTTATCCCAAACCTTGTTGAGCTATTAAGAAAAATCACAAACATGCTTAAGAAAGAAATAGGTGTTAAATGGAAAATACAGGCCAAAAAGTCATTTGAACTAGTAAAACAAGTTTTAACTCAAACACCAGTTCTTATTAGTCCTGATTTCACCAAAGATTTTTATATCTTTTCTTTTGCATCCGAACATACAATAGCTGCAATATTGTTACAAAAGAATATCATGGGGCAAGAAAAACCAATATCCTTTTTTAGTAGGGCCTTAAGAGATGCTCCACTCAAGTATAACATCATGGAGAAACAAGCCCCAGCCTTGGTAAAAGCATTGAAAGACTTTAGAGTCTACATTTTACATTCTCACATCATTGTTTTTGTCCCACATACTGTTGTCAAGGACATTCTGAGTCAAGACCCTGATGGTAAAAGGGGAAAATGGATTGCTATTATTCTAGAATATGACTTAGAAATCAAGCCAACCAAACTAATCAAAGGGCAGGGATTAGCAAAACTCATGGCTGAGTCAAACTTCCAAGATTTAGATATGAATATGGTTGATATTTTGGAAGAAACAGAAGAATTCACAGCTCCATTTATTGAAGAAACTTTTGTGAATTCACCTTGGTATGCTGATATCATATATGTGCTGCTTTATCTAAATACCCCTCCTTCTTTGTCTAAAACTAAAGCTAGATTCTTGAAATAGAAGGCTTTAAATTATTGCATATTAGATGGGGTTTTATATTGGAAGAATGTTGTTGGAATATTGCTTAAATGTTTGCTTGAGATTGATACAGGAAAAATCATGCATGAGCTGCATGAGGGAGAATGTGGAGGACATCTTTACTGCAAAACTACAGCAAATAAAATCCTCAGATCTGGATGCTATTGGCCCACCCTTTTCCCAGATACTCAAAAGCTTGTCATGTATTTCCATAAGTGTCAAATTTTTTATGGCAAGAGAAAACTCCTACCTTTACCCTTACATTCCATCAGTGTTGAAGCTCCCTTTCAACAATGGGGCTTGGACTTCATCAGGGAAATTCACCCATCTTCTTCAGCCCAACATAAGTGGATCCTCACTGCCACTGATTATTTTACCAAGTGGATAGAAGCCATACTTTCTAGGAATGCTACTGACTCTGTCATTATCAAGTTCCTCGAAACCAACATACTATTCAGATTTGGTTGTCCTAGAAAAATTATTACAGACAATTCTATTGCCTTCAAGTCTAAAAGAATGGTTGACTTATGCTATAAATATCATATCACATTGGGTCATTATACTGCCTACTATCCCCAAGGGAATGGATTAGCTGAATCCTCCAACAAAAGCCTTGTCAATATTATCAAAAAAATGTTGGAGCAGAATCAGAAAGCAGGCATAGTAAGCTTATTCATGCTTTATGGGCTGATAGATTAACTACCAAGAAGTCAATAAATATGTCCCCCTATCAGCTATTTTATGGCATGGATGCAATCTTCCCAACATCTCTAGGAGTTCCAGTCATGAAAATCCTTCAAGAAATACAAACTAAAGAGAATGATATGCAGAGAAGGATAAATCAGACCATTCATTTACAACAGTCCAGAGAGGAAGTATATCAGAGAACGCAAACAGTCCAAGAAAATATCAAGAAATTATTTGAAAAAAGGACTAAAGCAAATGATTTCCAAGTTGGAAATATAGTTCTAAAGTGGGATTTTAGAAGGGAATAAAAGGTTAAACATGGTAAGTTTGAGAATCTATAGAAAGGGCCCTACATCATTCATTCTATAAGGGGTCATAATGCATTCTTTCTGCAAGAGATGAATGGAGAAGACATATTTGGAGGTCCTGTCAATGGTAGGATGCTCAAGCACTACTATTGTCAAGAGTCCTGAATTCAAAGTTTTTATTCATTGTACATAACCCAGTTGAAAAGAAATCATGAAAAATACAAAAACAATAAAAGAAAAGAGGGCAAATTCAAAAGAGGTACAACCCCATGCCAAAAAAAAGAGAATTTCTGAAAGTGAGCAAGTCTAAGTGCCACTGCTGATTAAAAATGATATATTGTTCATTACTCTAGCCTAATCATGGCTGAACATACTTTAAATTTATGTTGATAAGTTAGTAAAAGCAATGATTGTCAAGATTTTTTCAGACTTAGCTTATCAAAGATGATAGAGTAGGAGAATATGAAGATGTTGGTTCCACATGCTCAAAACAGAACCAAAGAGATAGATAAGGATGTTTTACAAAGACAAATTATGGTCTTATCTTTCTAGTTTACTTTATGCAAAATAATGATTGTGTGCAGCTTGTTCAAAATTCCACAACCATGGTTGATCAGACTGTCTAAACCTGATTTGAACCATGCTTTAAATTTTCATGTAAATAGCTAGAGAATCAAAGATTGCCAAAC
This sequence comes from Pinus albicaulis, assembly GCA_034641835.2. Taxonomy (NCBI): domain Eukaryota; kingdom Viridiplantae; phylum Streptophyta; class Pinopsida; order Pinales; family Pinaceae; genus Pinus; species Pinus albicaulis. The sequence continues at coordinate 680,124,137 of CM076572.1, read as the reverse complement.
AATTTAATCTTGGCAGTCAGTTAGTATGGGTAGAAAATAAAAAGAGTTCAACAGTTTAATCTGGACTCTTGGAAGAAATAAGGATAGGACTAAATAGTTTATTTTCTGTTTTCAAAAATAAAATTTCAAAGAGTTAGCAAGTCCAAATGCACTCAAGAGGAAGAAAAAATGCTAGGATAAGTAGGGCTGGGTAGGTAGAGATGTTGTTCTGAAGAGAATACATGTTACAGGTTGCTGAAAAATTATCATATTCAAAGAAAATCCAACAAAGAAAAGAAAGGAATTCTTCCCAGATGGATCAGGCACTAGTCTGCTAAAAGCCAAAAGATTGATAAACTGAGGTTCTGGACACCTAGAAAGACAGTTGTCCTCCCCAAGTGGAGCCACTATTAGCCATATATAAATTCTGTTATACTCAATGATGGCTAGATCAGTCCGTAGATTTCCAAAAACAATTTTTCATCAAAATCTGTGATTTTTTTAAAATCTCCTTGTGTTCATTATCCTTTTCACTATAAATCTTCATTTAAAAACCTTCAAGTAACCCTGTTGTTTCGAAAATAAAGTTGTCTTCAAAGGTCATCATTTCTCCATTTCAAAATATTCCCTTCATTGCACCCTTTTTTCCCAGTTTTATCCTCCATTTCCTCAAAAATCCCTTTAAATCTTGTAAAATCCCTCTTATAAGGTTTAAAACTCCTTCTTTATACCTATCGAAATCCCTCAAAAAGGTTAAAAAACCTCATTTTTTGGCCTTTTCCGCTCATTTTTTAGCATAAGGCTTTAAGCACCTTTCGGTTTAAACCCCTAGCCCTTCATTCTTCATAATATCGAGGCCCGAAACCATTGGCTGAAAGTTTTAAGTCCCATCGGCCATCGCATTTCAGCATTTCCCGTTTCCACTTTCCCAAATCTCCGCTGAGGTTTATCTCCATCGATGGATTAGTAATCGTCGATCTCCCCCAAATCGGACGGTTCGCATTTCATCGCAAATCTCAACAAATCACTTCCACCTTCCCTTTTGCCACTGATACACGCTCTGCCGATATGATCTCGACCGTTGATCCTAACGATCTAACGGCTCCCATTCAACCTTACAATTTCACCTCACCATACAAACATTATGCTCTGCAAAAGGTTAGCTGATGCAACGTCATCGCTGGTCCCACCCGACCACGCAAATTTTCACCATCACGCTCGCTTACAGCCGTCGATTTGGATTGCCCAGATCGGACGGTCTAAATCTCATTTCGCACCCGATCTCCCAAAGCCTCCCAACGTGCAACTTCAACGTGAAATCAGTGGTTTTCAGTGGGGCACGCGTTAGCCACTAGACAATATCGCATTTGATCAGCCCCAAACTGCTTACCACCTTGACCCCGCACCAAAACCGCCTCCAGTTTTCTGCGAAACCACCTTTCATTATTTCTTTCCATAATTCGAATTAAACCCTGGTTTTGCCTTCCACCATGGGTTTTCCATCTCTGTTGCATTCATCCTCCTCTGAATTTCTCCTTCACCCCTCGTCAAGCCCTCTGAAGCAGTTTTGCCTTATAATACAGGTTTTATATAACAGTTGGTTGTTTGTTGCAGGTTTCATGGCAGTAATTATAAAAGCCATCCCACAGTCAAGGAAAGTGATTAAAGGCCGAGGGTGACAATCCTATGAGGCCTAATATCACAGAATAGGATGATAAGGGTTGAATCTCTACGTTTAATCGATGCATCATGAACATCGGTTACTCCAGCAAAAACCCTCCAGCACGCAAAGCCATCTGTCCATCAAGAAATACAACAAAAAGTGAAGATTAAAGGAGCGCAAAGACTAAAGATAAACAAATAAAGGCTCGGGTCAATAAGAAAGGAGATAAAGACAACATAAAGAATTATGAAGGCCAAAAGCAAAATCAGGCCATAAACATAGTTTATTGATTAAATCAAGAAGACTTATGCCAAAAGCAACCTCGAATACATCAACTAGGAGCAGTTATTCACTCATAATATCTAAAAGGCCACCTGTAGCCTTCTCTCTACCTACGAAGACAAATTGGCAGTTATTATATAGATAGAAGATATTTTAAGCTGTCAGGAAATTGTTGTAAAAGATATAAATAGGCCTCAAAGTCAAACTTTTCACCTATCTTTCCTTAGGAAGTTAAGACAGAATTATTAAACAGAGAAGTAGCTGCACACGTATTCCTACCTTGTGCCTTGCATGGTTTTCAAGGTCAGGAATGCACTTACTTTGTAATTAATAACACTTGGACCCTAGATCAGTTCCACCTCCTCATTTGCAGCACAAATACTGCATTCAAACTCATTGTATTATTGGCATTTGGTGACTCTTTGAAGTAATACATAGTTCTGCTGAAGTTGAAAGAAAATTGATGTTCTGGAACTTGTGGATGTTTTGACCTGTTTGTTGATGGAGAAAGCTCTGTCATTGGATCCCTAAGCTTGGCTGTTGGTGAATTATTCTTAATCTGTCATTGTTATTTCATGTTCCATTATGTTTCACCATTCTCTGTTGCAGTAGAGGAAAAAATTTAGGCTAAGAAATGTCTTTTGAAAGCACCTTAGTTCTATTTACTCTTCACTATCTTTGTGTTTTCTTCTGCTAAGATATTCTAGAGAATTCTTAATTGCTCTCTAGAACCCTTATGCTTGTTTATTTCTTGAATATTTCAATACAGTTGGTCTCAAGAATGATTTATGGTTTTCCCTGCTTACTTGTTGCCACTTAAAAACTGTTTCTGAAGTCTCCCTTTAAAGTACCATTGTTTAAAGCCTACCAAAGAGGTTTTGTTCCAATCATACCCTTTGTTCCTGCTTAGATAATTGTTTTGAAGGTCTTTATAGCTGTAATCAAAGATTTCTAGGAGTTCCTTCTATATTTCATTGGAGAAGTTTGTTTTAGAATTATTATTTGCTGAAGTGTGGTTTCTAGAATTTATGGTTAGCCCTGTCGATGGAATGCCTCTTCATGTTCAGATAATTAAGGATTCTTAATTTCCCTTAGTTCTACTTTTCATTCTAAATCCTTGATGTCGATTTAATTTCACCTGAAAGACTTTGTAGATCTACTGGCCAAGTTAGATTTTCCCTTTGATACCCCTGATCCATTTACAAACTTGTTACAAATTCCACTTGACTCCATTGCCCAATGAATTAGAGACTTCCCTTTTCTATCTATGCTGCCTAGATCATCATGTCCAACCAAAAAATCAAACAAATCCATGCTTCATAACTAGCCTAAAGTCAACCCTTAAAAGCAAGCAAGCTCATATCTTTGCAAACAATTGAGAGATCCCTCTCTGAGACTAGGAAGGCTAGGTCCTAGAGCTCTAAGGATTAGTTTTGATGTTTCCTTGTCACTTGGTATGCCAATCTGCCAAATCACAGGACCACAACAATAGGATATATTTTTATCAGTCGAGAGAGTCAACATCATGATTATAAGAGACTTTCGGGGAAAATGTAACTTGTAAACGAATTTATTTTGAGTTTATAAAGTCTTGGAAACCTCCAAATTAAACGTTGACCGTAGAAGCTACAAGTGGGCCTAAAGAAGGGAATTTGACCCCTTGGAAAGGCTATAAATAGAAGCAGTTTTGACCTCATTTGTCTCTCACTCACTCACAAGTTCGATATCTCAAGGAAATGTTTTATTTTCAGTTGGGAAGCAAGAAGAAAAGAAGAGAAAAGGTCTATAAGGGAAGAAGAATGAAGATTTTTTGTTTTTTGGGCTCTATCTCTCTCACGTGTGTTAAATCTAGTGTTTCTCCAGGTCGAAATTGCAGGTCTGAATTGTAGGAGAGTGAGTTGCAGTGTTAATTTTATAAAAGAGAAAATATTTTTTTTTGGCCTCATTGAACTTGGAAGGATATGTCTTCCTCAAATGAGGATCTCTTAAAGAGTTGAATTAGGGTTTCTGCAGGCTGAAGTTGCAGGCCAAAGTTGTAGGTCGAAGTTGGGGACGAAGTTGAAGCTGGAAGTTGGTTGAAGAAATATTGAGCCTTGTTGATATTATCTATATGGAAGGAGTTCTTGAAGGGATAACTTGGTACTTGGAGGAGGACTTGGTCTATGGTATAGGTCTTTATTGTCTCATTTGAAATAGATTGCGTAAGAAGAGAAGATATTTTCTAGGTTTTCCCCTTGGAGGGGTTTTTCCTTGGCTCGAAGCCTAATTTATGTGTCCACTATCTTTACTATTTTTTATCTTGATAGTTGTTTGGTGAAGAAAAAATAATTATAAAACACAAGATAAAAAAATATTATGAGCAATTATTAAGGAAAAGGAAAATTTGAATTGATAGCTGCCATAATGCATTTTCCAACATGAATGAATCATAATAAAAAGATAAACTATTTCTTAAAAAGGAAAGTTCGTTATGAGGCTTTAGGGTCTTCTTTTATTTTTTTCAATTTCCTTTGCATACATATCCCGTTTACAATGAACTTGTATAATTTTTGAAATTAACTTTCACAACAGTAGACATTTTAGTAACAATGATTATTTCTCCACACAGTTTAGAACGAACATTGCTTTCCATTTTTTTACAAGTTAGAGGGTTTATCGGCATTTGATTAATGGACTGCATGGACCATTTATCTAAGCTCCAAAGTGAACTTTTTGTTTCTCACCTCTGTTGTTGAATATTATCAATGCAGGATTATCCTATGATAGTTTCTTCCAGGAATTGCACATTTGGCATGTTAAAGTCGATAATGATATCGACTACATTATCTATAAGAATCAAAAAATACTTAATTGCATCATAAACTTGATTTTCATAATAATTAATATTTTGAGCCCAATTATCTAAGGCAATACAAGCTTTCCATTTTTCCTCCTCAACGATCCTAGAAATATTCCCTAGTGCTAGCTTGTACTTTATTAGCTAGTTCAACAATCTCTTGAATGCACTATGTACATGATTGTGTTCAAATAGTTTGTCTCTACTGTAATTAGAGAAATCATTTAATGTTTTATGCTGAGCCTAAATTTGGTTCAAATTCTAGTAAACGTTTTCTTGAGACAATTTAAGTTGTTCATTAGATATCAATGCCACTTTTCAGAAAAATTCAACATTCAACTATTTGTCCAGTAAGATTTTTACCTATGATATAAATTGATCAATTTGAACATACTTTTCTAAATTTGAAATTTTATATGTTTTTTGCAATTTCTTAATTTCTTATTTTAGGTTTTCTTCAAGATATTTCAATCGATCTTGGTGTTGTTGCAAAATAAAAGCATGTTTCTTTTGATATTCAACCTTCGTTAGAGATTGTTGTTGTTGTATATTATCTTCCGAAATTTTATTTCTTTCACGTTGTTTTTTAATGGTCTCTTTAAAGTTTCCCGCATACCATGTATTCTCATGAAGAAATGCACCCATTGAATCAACAACTTGACTAGTGAATTCTTCTTTATTGAGCTTTGAAGCATCCCAAATCATTACTTGTTTAGTTGGGGATACTTATTTTTTCTCTATCTTTCTCCTCCTTGGTATTCCTTTTATGATATCCTTTTTATAACTACTGAAGAAGTAGTTGTTGAGGGGAACTTCTTATTCTTAAATTGGTTCAATGCAATCTACACTAGATAATATTGGAAGAGGTAATTCATGGATAAGCTGATAACGGGGTTTTTAAATTGCAGCTTTTGTAATTGTTCCTGGAATTTCTTTAGGTTAATCCCCTTGAATATTCTTTGACACAAGTGTGCTTAATTCCTGTGCTTGGCATTGTTAAAGTTGTGATTTAGTTTCCATTTATTTTTGTAACTCACGTGTCTAGAATTCTTTTGTTTGAGTATGTTGCAGCTAAATCTCTGTTGTCAACATATTTTCTATCTTAGATTGTTAAGAATATACATTATATGTTTGAAATTTTGTATGCACCTATTATATTTGAGTTTTCTTCTTTTGAACCTCTTCTTCACAATATTTTTCAATTTGAGCTTCCTCTATTTTCAATACCCATTGAACTTGAATCTGTTGAGGCTAAACTTCTCACATGAATTCATTACCTAGGCACGATTTTATTCAATTTTGAGATGTTAAAAATTATGGTCTAACAGGTCCTTCTGAGATCTCATGAATTCATTCTAAAAATTCTTCATATGATTTGGCACCTTGAAAAAGTATTTCAATGTTCTTGAACGATATCATGCGGATCATGTTTCTTGAAAGCTATATAAAAAAAATCACTCCAAGCCTACTACTTCTATTCTAGCATGCTTTAGGTTATATCCAAAGCGTAGATTCCAAATTTGATTTGGATGAAGGCCATAACTTTTTAAAACCATATGAGAATTATTTAGTTATGTTTATCCCAATTGTTTTATAGAAAATTTCCCTTATGGATAACCTATTAGGAACATATCTAGGAAGTGTGTGAGGAGGATCTTGACATCCATAAATTCTAATGTAAGAAAAAAAATATTCAATAAACCAATCCCCAATAGGTGCAATTTGATAGAGAGGGATCATGAAAATATTAAAAATTTCATAAAAGAAGTATTTTGCCTACTCATCCTATAATTTAGAGCAATAAACATGTATTGGTTCTAAACTAGGAGAGTAATGCTAATTTATCAGAGCAAAACATATCCTAACACATATAGCATAAATAAGATATGTAGACATTAAAAATCATGGCACAAAACTAGGAGGGGTACTTAAAAATTACTCATTTGTATTTTCAAATCGTTGGATAAAATGACTAACCATTTCAAAATTTTACCATTATCTAGTGAAACACGGGAATCCATTTAGCTTTAAATAGGAGTAAATTTTGTTCCCTAAACAATCAACAAAGGGTGATAACAATAGTTGTTGGTGGTGATTTCATTTTTCTAATAGGGTATAAATTTTTGTCTCTTACATGAAACTCATCTTCATCCCACCATTTATCCTTAATTCGCTGCGACATTTCTATTTGATTATGAGTAACCTTATGATCTATGAAAGATCTAAGAAACTCATTATCATAATTGACCTCAAGTTTAGGTAATTTACATATAAGCTCAATATCCTTTGGTCTGAAAGAGCTTGTGACCTATCTCTTGTCATAAACTATTGTACGAGTTTTATTATCAGCATGGTTTAATTTCCAACTTACCATATTATTATACTGGAAGAGTGCATGAATTGATGCGACTTTGTGGAGGGTTGAATTCCAGATGTCAACATATCCATCTACATCGTCCAGGTCCTTGTCTATAAAATTCCCTTTTTGAGAAACTCATACATTTTGCTCCATCTTCTACAAAGTATTCCAATTTTGTATGATGTATTTGAGAACATGGTTGAGTTTGGATTGGTTGCGTCCTCATTCAGAGTGTCTGTAGCCTTCATTTTCTTTTTGTCCATTTTCAGAGCAATTCCACAAATCTAGAAAATTCACAGGAAATGCACATAAAAGAACATCTCTTAAAAAAAACCATTATTGAAACTAATAAAATAAGATCATACCTGAATGCATACTAAATAGGAAGTAAACTCTACATCTTATCTAATAGAACAATGTTTGAAAAAAAACAACAAATAATTGTTTCAATCAAGAATTTAGTGATTGAAATGCTCGGCGGCTTATAATAACTAATTATGAACCTTATCTACAATACAACTCGGCAAAATATTTGTATCAAAGTTCATTCAAATTTTGAAAAGACTGGGAGCGCCATATGTGTTGTGTGTGCCATAAAAATTTATCAAAATGTAGGAATATTAGTTCTAATCTCCATTAAAACACAATTTAACTTGTTTAATAATATCATGTATCAAACATTAATGTTTGGAAGAGTATGTTTATATTTTCCTAACATCGTGATATTTATTTTCGTCTTTTAAAAATATTCAAAGAAATCATAAAACTAAATCATTATTCCTTTAAATGGAAAAAGCAATTTATTAATCGACATATTAAGCATGTGATTAATTAACATAATCACACACTTAATTAACATTGTTTATTTATATTGAATATCAAAAGGATGAGAGAAATAACATTTATGATAAAAAAATGATATGATATCCAATATATTAGAAGGATGACTGAAATGATCATGACATCATCAAGGATGATGTGGCAAAAGAAATCGGTGAAACATGTCAGGCAAATTTATTTATTTTAGCTCTGGAAAGTTCAAAATTTGAATTTCATGTGTCCAGTGTCATGACCACATGTTAGGTGCCATGTCAACATTCCCCATGTTTCAAGTTCCATGCCAATGTTTCCCATGTGTTAGTTGTTTATTAGGTATTATGTGGCATGTTATGTTGTCATATAGGTATTAACGAATTTGAAGCAAATAACATTTTTTATTGTCGATATGTGGCTAGGCTTTTATTGACGTTGAAAATTCATGTTATCGAACGGGAAATGGGATTATTATCGCTATAGTTCATAAAAAGAGGGAAATATACAATATGCAATACACAAAATCATGGCATACGACATCGGGATATTGGGGTTTTTTAATGGACTCATGCCTAATAAAACAATCCTCCAATAATATGATTTGGGATGACAAAAAATGTTATGTCTATCGTTGGGAAAAAAATATGTGTTCATTACTTTATCAGATATCGAGACTTCTAAAGAATATGAAATAAATTAGGTTGGGAGATCGATATCTGAAATGGTTGAATTTGGAGTTTAATTAATTTTTTTTTTTTTTTCAATACATTCAAAGGAAAATTTACAAATATAATTATTAGAAAACTTAGTGATGTTCAAAAATTAAATATATTGCAAATTAGATTCGATATTTCATAAAATAAAATTGAAAAGTAGGGTTCCTAAAATTTTTGGATATAATTGTCCCTTGGATTCAAGTGTTCCAATCAAGGAAGAGGGTCATTAAATTCTCCATGCCAAATCAGCCATACACATTAAAGGTGGGGGATGGCGACATAGCCCACTTGCCATCCCCACCTGCCACCCTCCTCGCACTTTGAGGGAAGTTCAGATGCCACAGCTCTTGCATTCAATGCAGCTTTGGGAGGCGCTTCAAGGATTACTTACGCAAGAGAATTACCATTTGATTTGTTGCAAGACTGGGAAAGTTGTGAGGCTGTGTAGACACATAGTTAGGAACTTTGCCTTAATCGCCATTTTTCGTGAAAGGGGTTGGCCCAGTGGAGGAGGCATGAGCAAAGGTTGTCCGCCTCAGACCTCTTGGCATGGCTCTAATTTTGATCATTGTGATGATGATCTCCTACTCCAAATTAGACAGATGGTGGTCGAGATGGAATATGACAAAACTGGAAACACGAGTGACAATCAGTGGGCTTTGTGTAATATATTGGATAGGTACCTGAGAGATCAAGAAGTTTTTTTGTAGGTTGTGGAGCACTATATCATGAACCTATATTTCCACCTTGTTTAGGTAAGGCCAACGCTTCATGTCCTAGATGATGCACTAGGAATCCAATTCCCACCTTCCACCAATCCTCCAATGAATTCCTCTTCTTGAGAAATCAGAGGCTCCCCCTATTCGAATCTCTAGACCTTACCTATTCATGGCGATAAACCACCCAATCAGGGAATTCTAGAGCCTGTAACATGGATGGACAGACACTCCGAGCAACCAGGGTCGTCAAACATCGCTAGGAAGGAGAATTCCAGCACTAGTTGAGTTTTTGAGGTGATCAAGCTGACAGAAATGACTCAAAAGGAAATAGCTTCCAACATCATTTCTAAGTATAGAACAACGATTGTTTGGAAAGGTAAAAAACCACCAGCCTCCAGGACCCAGGAAAGAAACCACTAGCCTCCTCTAGTTTTTATACATGTTTTCTTTATTTTCATGAATAAATTTTTGCCACAAGACTCTCGGGAAGGCCATATGGTCCCCCATTCATGGGCATATGGTGCTACTTTAGCATGGTTTTATGAAAGTTTCAGTTTTTCCATGATCTATTTTTCGAACATGTAAACATCGGACACGGTCCGCAGATGTTTTCACATTCATGTAATCTATGTAAATATCCAGTAATATATTGTATCTTATCTTATATAAAAAAATTATGTATACATATTTAAGGGGAGTTTGCCCAAGCTCAATAGTACCTTCATTACTTTTCTTTTGAAAAGGGTCCAGAAAACACATAAATATTTTTTTACTTTAGATGGTCAATTAATAGATTCTCACAAGACTTACTCTTAATTAGTTTTTTCCAATTGTTTTAGTTATTATGGCTAAGCACATCAAGGTTGAATATCGTCAATGTTGTAAAGAAGTGAGTGATATACCTAAGTGGGAAGAAGCTATGAAAGAAGAAACACACTCATTATTGAAAAATGACATCCGGGATCTTTTTCTTATCCTTTATGCTCACAAAAAGTGTTGATTGTATGGGGGTCTATAGAACTAAGTTTTCAACAGATGGAAGCATGGAAAAATTCAAAGCCTACCTTTTTGTTAAAATTTTCTCTAAGATTGAAGGTATTGATGACCCAAAATCCTTGTCCACTGTTGAAAATGTGGATTCAATTGAACTTTCTCTTTCACTTATTGCTTATCCAGGATGGGAATTACATTATATGGGCATCAAGGGCATCTTTTTACATGGGAACTTGAATGAATAAATGTATATAAAACAAGCTCTGAATTTTGTTGAAGATGGCTCCTCGCTTGCTCGCCACATGAAGAAGTATCTTTGGGGCCTTAAGCAAGATCCTTGAGATTGGTATGAAATTATGGATAGGTTCCTTCTTGGTTTTTGGTTTCTATAAGTGTTAATCTGATCCCTAATGTCTACACTAAAAAATGTGAATGGTGACCTCCTCATATGTTTTCTCTGTGAAATAATTTGGAAACATTTTGAAGAAATTTTATGCAAATTAGGCCGTTTCCATGTAACATGAAGTTTTTATTCATGTAATACAAGGTACATCGCATGAAGAAGAAATTATTCATGTGATACAACCCATATTGCTTAAAAATATTTTTTTGTGCAAAAATTGGAAGCCACCAGGTTGATGAGCACACATGGAATGATTTGATTAGAATCACAACCAATAATTTTTTGTTGGAAGGTTACATGGAATGATTAGATGGGTTGTTGCAAGGTATAAATATTTATGGCTTGTGACATGAGGTAAATACTTGGTGAAAACTTTAATCCTCAAGGCCATTGTCACAAGTATGAAAATTTGAGAGCGTGTGATACGTTGCTTGAGAAGTATTTTTGCAATGCAATAAGAGTTTATACATCTCATGTGAAGTGTCTTTTTATTGTGATTAAAAATCATGGGGGCATGTGATATGCTACATGAGAAGTATCTTTGTGTTGTGATGACAATTTTTGGGAGCATGTGATATGCCACATGAGAAGTGACTTTAAGTTATGATAAGAACTTGTGGGAACATGTGATACATCACATGAGAAGTATATTTGCGTTGTGATAAGAACTTGTGGGAACATGTGATATATCATATGAGAAGTATATTTTCATTGCAATAAGACTTGTGGCAAGTGTGAAAATGGTGTACAAAATAACATATACACTTATGTGATAATCCCAAAAAAAAGAGAAAATATCTTGATAAGTGTGAAATCCAAGAGGTAATCGTATAAGATGTGACCTTGCACCATGAGAATGCCACATAGATAATTTTGACATGCCATATGTACATATTTTGACAGGATAGGAGAGAGAAATTTCTTAAGGAAACCTTTATAGGGGCATAACTTCATGCTTGGAGCTCATAATTTAGTAAGAGTATACTCATTGGAAATATTTTGACAAGTAGAATTCCATTATAAGCTCAAAAATGGCTTCAAAATTATCCCTTGATTTTATGTATTCAGCCTCTGTAGTTGAAAGAGCCACTACATACTATCTTTTTCTTATCCAACTCACTGCTCTTCCAAATAGGTTTAACACATACCCACTTATAGATCCTCTCTGATCTATATCTCCAACCCAGTCTGCATCAAAAAATCCATGGATGTCCAAAAATTTGTCCAATCTTGGTCTTCCTTGGCAGCACAAACCATAATCCCTAGTGCCATGCAAATACCAGAAAACCCTCTTCACTATTGTCCAATGATCCTTCACTGGTTTTAAATTAAACCTGCTCAATACTCCCATTACATGTGCAATGTCTAGTCTAGTACAAACCATTGCATACATCAGGCTACCAATTGCACTTGCATATGTAACACGGGACATGTCCTCATCTTATTCTTGTGTCTTGGGACACTGTTCAGCAGATAACTTTACACCTACATGAATAGGGACCTTCACCGAGTTTAGTATCCTGCATGTTAAACCTCTGCAGTATTGTCTCGACATAATTCTTATGGTTTAACTAGAGCTTCCTCTTTACTCGATCTCATTTAATTTCCATGTCCAAAATATAGTTTGTAGCACCAACACCCTTCATGTAGAATTTGGAGGACAATCGGATCTTCAAATCCTGGATAATTTCTTTGTCATTTCCAATCAACAACATATCATCCTCATACATGAAAAAATATATAAAATAGTCACCAATTAATTTAAAACACACATAGTGATCTACATTGCTTCTGGTGAAGCCAAGTACCCATATATATGTATCAAATTTCTGATACCACATCCTTGGTGGTTGTTTTAACCCATATAGAGACTTTTTTAAATATTATTTCTTTCTTACCCTTCATCGCAAATACTTCAGGTTGCTTCATGTATATCTCTTCTTCCATGTCACCATGAAGAAATGATGTCTTCAAATACATCTATTCTACCTCAAAATCAAAAGCAGCAGCAACACATAAAAGTAATCTAATAGAAGCTAACTTGGCTATAGGAGAAAAAATATCACCAAAATCAATTCCCGACACCTGGGAATAACCTTTTTCTACCAAGTGAGCTTTGTATTTCTCCACCTTTCTTCTCAGTTCATCTTCTTCTTAAACACCTATTTTATACCAATGGGTTTCCTTCCAGCCGAAAGCTCCACTAGATCCCAAGCCTCATTTTTTTCCAATGATTCCATTTCATCAACCATGGCGTCCTTCAAAATTTTTCCATCCTCTCAATCCACTTCCTCCCTGGTAGTTCTGGGATCATCATCAGTAATGGATAAATAAAAATTTGAACAAAAAGAAGATGGACTATACCTTACTGGTTGCCTTCTCTCTAAATGATCTTCTAAAAAATGGAGTTTGTGGCTCTTCCTCTTCTGATTCATGTTCTGTTGTAGAGTCTGATTCTTCCTCCTTTAGCTCAAACTCTATCTTCTCAGGTTCCTTTGGTAGTAATTCATGTTTAATAACAGTTTTCACCTCTCTAAACACTACATCTCAGCTGCACGCAACCTTCCTTTTTTCTGGGTTCCAAATTTTATAACCTTTTAAACCATCCTTATACTGAATAAAGATGCACCTTTCATATTTACTATCCAACTTGGTTCTTTTCTCCTTTAGAACTTGTACATATGCATCACAGTAAAATACCTTCAGACTTGAAAGAGATGGTTTCTTACAAGTCCATAACTCATGTGGAGTCTTATCCTCCAATGCTAATGAAGGTAATTTACTAACCAAGTAACATGCAGTCTACACCGTCTCTACCCAGAATTCATGTCCTAACCCAATACCACTGAGCATGCTTCTCGTCTTTTCCATCAACATATTGTTCATTGGTTCTACAACTCCATTTTTTTGAGTTGTGTATGGAGTATTATTTTGATGTGCTATACCACACTTCTAACATAACTCTTCAAATTCCTTCTTGCAGAACTCTCCACCATTATCTGTCCTCAACACCTTTATCTTCTTCTACGTCTAGTTTTCCACTAGAGCCTTGAATTCTTTAAACCTGTCAAAGACTTAAAATTTCTTCCTGAGGAAATATATCCATGTATTCGTTGAGAAGTCTTCTATAAATGTTACATATTACATATACTTACCTAGTGATGGAACCAACACATTTCCAAACACATCGTTGTGCACAAAGCTCTAATATCCCTTTCGCCCTCTTAACACCGTAGGGGAAATTTACCCAATTCTGCTTCCCATATACACAATGTTCATAGAAATATAAATCCAAAGAGAAATTAGACATACCATTACCATGCAGTATTCGAAGGCCCTTCTCTCCAATATTTCCAAGCCTTTGATGCCATAGCATGGTCTTTTCTCCATAGGCCACTAGATTTTCTGCTTCACTTTCAAGAACCTGCATGGAACTGTTGCACCCATCAATAACAATGCTACCCAGAAGCTTGTACATAGTTCCAATATGAACTCCCCAAATCAATACCAGTGCTCCCAAAACCATCTTGCAGGTATCTTTCTCGAACACTATTTTTACACCTGCATAATCCATCTTGCTTACAAAAATCAGATTTTTGGCCAGTGTAGGAATATGCAGAACACCAGGAAGTGTCCTACTCCTTCCACCTTGTAACATCAGCTTGATTTTTTTGTGTCCAATGATCCTTGCCTTCCTGTCATCCCCTAAGAAGACATCACCACCATCATATTTCTCATGCTCACAGAACCACTCCCTATGGGGAGTGAAGTGAAAGGATGCACCTGATTCAATCAACCATGACTCATCATCTACATGTTTACTTGAAGAAGAATCCAAGTACACATCCCCACCTTCATATGAGGTGTTTTTCACCTCTACAAAAGGAGCACCATCAGATCCCTTTCCTTTCTCATGAGCTTTAGATATACATTCCTTTTTGTAGTTCCCTTCCTTTCCGCATTTCCAGCACAACTTTATAGGTTTTCCCGGAGATTTAGATCTCCCACTCGAGGAAATATTTTTTTTGTTCTTGTACCATCCTCATAGAGGCAAGGCATATCCATTCTGGCTCTCCATATTCTTTCATCTCATCTCCTCCGACAACAAGTATTATACTATTTCATCAAACTTCAAGGTATTTTTATTGCTACATATTGCAACAGCTAGACTATCCCATGAATATGGTAGAGAACACAACAAACTGATGCAGTTGTATTCATCTGAAATTTTCATATCAATAGATAACAACTGACTTACTACAATATTAAAGGCATTTAGATTCTTTTTTACTAAGTCCCCATCCTTCATCCTCAGGTTATACATATTTTTTCGTAGGAATATTTTGTTCACCAAAGATTTAGATTGGCACAAAGTCCCTAACTTGTCCCACAAAGCCTTCATCATAACTTCCCCTGACATATTAAATAATACTGGATCTGAGAGACACAGTCATATTGTTCTCTTCGCCTTCTGATCTAGCTTCGCCTAGTCTTCTGCCAACATTCTTGTTGGTGTCGAACCAGGATCTCCAACAATCCATGGATCTCAGTCCACCAATATATCCTCCTATCTTGAGCTTCCACAACTCACAACTCTGACCATTAAATTTCTCAATCTCTATCTTTCCACTATTTCCCATATTCTTTCACAACAAGCATCGATCCTGCAGATCTCCCACTGAATATGGTCTACCACAGGCCCGAGGAAAACCCCTCAGTAGTAAATGCGTCCCCTTGAAGCCGAAACAAATTTGATACCAAATGTAGGTTTTAACCCTGTACAGAATTTACTTGCAAACGAATTCTTAAAACATAAAATAAACAATGGTGAGAACATAAAACATAAAACAAATATACACAAATATTTTCCCTGGATTCCAAAACCGGGACTACCAGATTGATTTTTCATTATATTCCTTTCAATGTTACAATACACATATATACATCTCAAAGCATTCATAAATCCCAATCCATCAACCCTAGATTAGAACATAATCTTAGTTCCCTTCACCGGATCTACAAAATACTATGGGAAGAAAACCATCATGCCCAAAACCATGTGAAAAACCCATTCACAAAACCATGGATAGGTCCACCTAACTATTATTGGGTCCGAAAAAAAAAATCGTGGGGTGATGCCCCGGACCCCCAGGTAGGGGGGGTACCACCCCCCTCCACACCCCCTGACAGGGGGGTTTCTGCCCCCCCCCCCCCCTCCCCCACCTTGCATGCAACTAGTCATGGAAATAATATAACACACACCCAACAATGGTTGTATTAAGTTGTGTATATAGTGATGACTTATCCCAAGAAAATCACCTTGAATGAAACTTATCCATTTACAAATACAATCTTTGAAATCATGTTATAAAATTGTCCTTCCTCCCCCTTTCTCATTGACTTTTGTCTTATTTCCTACAATCAAATCAAAACAAGTTTAACATGATATAATAATACATTTAATGATATTTGTAGATGTAACATATATAATTTTATCTAAAATGACATATGAGAGTTAGAAACCAATAATGCAATAGTCATTCTACACCCCTTAGAAAAGGAAAAGCAAAAACGTTTATGCTCATATCAAGGCTTCTAGTCCATCAAGCATCAACAATTGTCCAAGACCATTATTGATCATTATGAAATCTATATAGCTTAAATATTTTATTAATTTTCATTACATATATGTGTTTTAAAACCATCAAAATAAGAATATCATGCAAAATACCCATTAAATTTAAAGAAACCACATACCAATAGATTTTGACTACTAGCTACATTAGAGGATATGCATGCTTTCTTCCCAACTTGCTTTGGTGAGTGAGACTGATATCTAATAACAGACTTACATTATGTTGAATAATTTGTGTTTTCCTTTGTTTATAATATTTTATGTTACATGGCTTTCTTAGATTCAACTCTTTAATCAATATTTTGATGTAATTGGTTTAAACTCTGCAAAATCTAGGCATTAATGAGTCATTGCTCTTGTTGAGCCCCATTCAACCTTTCATTGCTAGTTTTATAGCTGAGTATATCCATCTATATATTTCTCATAGTATTAGATAACTTTTGGTTCTTTATTCTTCCCTATTTATGACCATTGGAGTTTGTTTTAATATTATTGAGGCTCATTCCCTAAACTTCCCCCTCTTCGTGGTTGTGGGGTACTTGAGTATTTGTCATATCTCTAGTCCTCCATTGGTTCTTTTTCCAATGTTCTTAACTTGTTTGTGTCTAAGCTCTATGAACCTCAAGCCTTTCAGTTCTCCCACCTACTGCAGTCTAGTAAATTAGTATAGAAAATGTCTATTTGATAATTGTTAAAAATCACATTATATACAATTTTGTGCACACACACACACCTTGTCTACATGGATAAATTTAATCGTTAAAGGAATTATTCATTCCTACAGGCCTCTGGATAAACCTTTGTATCTAGTTTATGTTGACCAAATATTGAAACCTTGCTTTGATGCCACTATGTAACATACTTGGCTCTAATGATCAATTTATGGAGGTGGAGTAATTTTTTTATTGAACCAACTCGAATATTCTTTCTAATGTCACCGTCCCCTTCTACTCATCAATATAAATTTCATCTCATTCTAAGCTCTGGGCATAAAGTTATGGCCCTTGAAATATTTGCCACGTTATGCAACATCAACATTCATACAATTAACACGTGGAAGACCTACCTATGTGTCACTCCATATTTTTCCATTTCATATTTTTCATGGTCATGTGCCCATATGGCACCTCTAGATTATGCCACCTATGCAGGATGGGCACGTTAGCCAACCAATCACATATAGATCCAAGTTTTTTTAACAAAGGTACAATTCCCAAAAGTTTTAGATTTCTATATTTTCAAATTCAAATTATGTGCATCGACAAGAATCCCAATAAAAAGGGGAAAATACTAAAATATCGATTTGAAGAACATCAAAAAAATTTCAAACAGCACAGAAAGCTTGTGGTATCTATCAAAAAAGGAAACTAATGGATTCTAGATCTTTTGAAACCATCTAAATTCTATAAATCAAAGAAAATATTGTCAAGAAATGGGTAACTACTAGAATCCATATCTAACAAACATTCACATTCTATCAGACAACACAAAAATCTCTCAAAGACTATTGGAGAAAGGTGACTAATGGATTTTAGATCTTCTGGATCCAATCAGGTTCTGATAAGTGATGGGAGGGATCTCAATAACTAAACAAAAATGGCATATGCCAAACATGAATAGTCAACATCTAGATCTAGAGAAATATTTAAATTTCCCTTTTTATAAGAAATCAATTTTTTGGATCATTTATAACTCCAACTCCAGGTTCCAACTTTGTGATTTTCAGAAATTTATACCACAAAATGTAGGTTCCGACCTTACCATCTCCACCCATCCAGGTCTTTAGCATCAAAGGTATTTTGTAAATTCCCTTTCTAAAATTTCTAGATGCATGCTAATCCAAATAACAAGAACATCCATTCATTATCGTACCCCCACCCTTTTAGTTCCCTTATGGCCTGATCCATGGTATCGTCTGTCACTATCCCACATGAACTGTTGCTAGGACTAAAGACTTCCGTCCCTAAATTTACCAAGAATTAGCAAAATTCTACCTTGTTTTTTAGGGCTTCTTCAATGAACTAACTTCAACTCCAACTAGTGTATGCTTGACCCATAATTCCTATGAGGATGAAAAATCTACCAAGCCTAAGAGGAATCCAAGACTCTTGAGATTTATGCCATTAGTCAAACAATTTCTACGAGGCAAGAAGGACCACATGCCTCGTGTTCATTTTCCCCTTGGAGTAAATCTTATCACTCATACTTGACCAAGTGAACACAAAATTCCAAGTCTATTACAAAATTAGATGAGGACAACATTATAACCTATCTTTTAGAAGTCCCACATTCATGGTCTCCACGTACATCTCTTTTGGAATAATTATAGGAAGACATCCAAGACTTCCTTTACATCATGCTAGAATAATCTCTATGGATTACTTGTTGGAGAATTTTATGTTCTAAAACTATGAGTAGTTGTTAGTTAATTTATACATACATATACATACAACAATTTTTTATAATCTAAATATTTTTTGGGCCTTACACATAGGTGTAGTAAAATCTCAGTGGTTCAACCTAGCTAAGGCATTTACCCCAACCATCCAAGGCCTCCATTCAAGAAAATCCTCAAAGTATTTTCATTTCAAAATAACATAACATAATTTCTCAATTAAATAACCACTCTAGTAGGAATCCTTAACATTTCCATCTCTTTTGAAAACCATACAAGCATATTCACTAAGAATTCAACACTCCCATGATTATCCCATGCAATTAACCTTGTTATGTATCATTTAATATACTTATACTAGTATTTTTTATTTTTTTTTACAAAGAATAGTAGTAATTTCATTAATCTACGTTTGGATCGCAGCATTAAACTGGATGACTACATCGCATCATTTTCATGCCAAAATTTGAAAAAAGTTTCCCTACTTACATACACGGTTGTCTTCATAGACGCCTTATTTCTATTTTTCCTATATCTATGATGCATTACATTCCCATGTGTGCTATATAGATTACAAAATGAGCTACCGAGGTATGTGCATTTGTGCTTGTCCATTTAAAATTAGATTGATGCTGCCCAAAGTTATCCAGAACGAATGGTGTTCATATGTTGTCCATGGTGAGTGTTGTTCCAATTTTTTCCAAAGGAATTGTTGTTCCTTTGTTTTCCATCCAAATGTTGTTCCATCCCACTATTGTTCCATCCAAATGTTGTTCCAACGTTGTTCCATCTGTTGTTCCAACTGTTGTTCCATCTGTTGTTCATTCTGTTGTTCCAACTGTTGTTCCATCTGTTGTTCAATATGTTGTTCCAACGTTTATCCCTCTGTTGTTCCAAATATTGTTCCAATGTTGTTCCACCTGTTGTTCCATCCATAAGTTGTTCCATCAAGATGTTGTTCCATCCAAAATTTTGATCCAGCGTTGTCCAAAAGAAATGATGTTTCCTGATCTATGGTTTTCCTATGAACGCTGGGGTTGTGGTCCCAATATTTGTGCCAGTAAGCATGAACGGGTTAAGGGATATATTTGGTGCCAAAATTTCCATCGACGTCGCATATGCCCTTCAGAAATCTGCACCCTTTATTAGCCTGCTCATCAACTTGAGTGTTTAGGGATATGAGCACATGTGTGTACTGGATTTTTTCAAATTCCTTTGCTACCTCCTTAATTCTAGTTAAAATTTGATTAATACTAGCATTTTTTGTTTCCTTCCCTTGAACCAAGTTTTTGATTAGAAAATAGGGGTCCCCCAGTACCCACAGATGTCTCGCACATTTTCCTTTTGCGATGGTGATTCCAAGCCAAAATCCACTTGTCTCCGCTAGGTTGTTGGTTGCTCTGCCTATCCCCCATGCATATTTGTGCCTTTTTTTTCCATCAAGATCAATGAGGACCCCTCCTCCCCCAGCCTCCCCTAGGTTTCATTTGGAGGCTTTGTCGAACATAAGATTCCAGTTCCTTTTTTTCTTTATCTCATCCATTAGCTCCATTTGGGTGCTTCTGAAACACTAGCTGGGAGGATCCACCTTTGTTATTTTTGTTTTCTTGCTCCAGGACCATGGAGACAGACACTCCAGTTATAAAATATCTAACGACAAGTTGAGCTGCGGGGAGTTGAACCTGAAATAGAAGGATAGGGCTGAGAGCGCTGATATTCTGGCAGAAGGCTTTTTCATTTTAAAGATCGATTTGTTTCTTTCCATCCAAATCTTCCAACAGATGTACTTTGGAAGAGATTGAAGGATGAATTATAGATTTGGTTTAGTTTGGAGATTGCCTTTGTACCATTTTTTTGGTGTTGAGAAGAACTTGGAGGTCTGTGCTGGCCAATCAATTCTAGAGAATATCTTCCCGAAAGCCTTCTTCCATACTTGTTTGTTGTAGGAGCATTTTATGAATAAATGGTTTATGGTTTCTTCCTCTTGTTCACAAAGAGGGCACCTGGTTGGCCCGCTTATACCTATTTTCCTAATGTTATCTTGTGTGAGGATTTTCTTGTGATTTAGCTACCAGTTGAAGTAATTTACTTTGGGGATAGCATTTGGCTTCTAGATACAATTCCATATCCCACTTTTGTGAGGGACCTGTTCTTCAAAGAGGAGATGTGTGTAGCCTTCTTTGACTGAGTAGTGTGTGTTCTTCCAACAACACTTATCCATTTTATCTCTCGAAATTGGAGAGCATCCCTCGAGATTAATTAATAGACCAATTTTTTGCTCATCTAGCTCTCCGGGGATATCCGGCAGAAGCCATCCTTTCCAATTCCTCTTATCATCCCATACTGAGATTTGTGCCAAGGTTGTGAGATTAATCGATATGAAGTGATCGCGAAGGGGTTTCAATTGTTCCAGATCTACTAGAGGGGCATTATTCATTATTCTTTCCTCCCAAATTTTGACTGTCAGACCATTTCCAAGAACTCTGCTGATGTTTTGAGTGATTAAGGGAGATGAGGATAGAAGAAGACGCCAAATTGGGGAGCCTTGGGTGGCTGGAATATACCTGTTTTCCTATTCATGTTTCTTGAAATACTTTCCTCTTATCTCTTGAGCCCACCATTCTTCAAGATTTGTGACTAGCCCCCACCAAAGTTTGGCCCCAATTGTTGGGTTCGTTAATCTTGGGTCCCAAATTCTGAGTCCTCCATGTTGCCTGGGCACTATAATAGTCTTCCAGTTTACCATGTGATATTTCCTTATTTTTTGCGTCCCTCCTTCCCATAGGAACTTTCTTATGAAACTCCCAAGTTGTTGCAGGACATACTTCGAAGCCTGGAGGACCACAAACTAGTATATAGGGAGAGAAGACATCACTAATTTGATAAGAATGAGACAGCCTGTTGGATTTAGCCAAATCTCTCCCCGATTGGATATTTTCTATTTCATTTTGTCATTCATGCCTTGATGGGCCTTAGGACTGACCCTTTACAAGAAAATTGGGAATCCTCAGTATTTAAATTCCTTCCATTCTATTTCTACCTTAAACCCCAATATTTATTCTATTTGTTTTTCCTTTCTAAGGGAGATATTCCATGCATATATTCTACATTTGGAATCTCTTGTTTTCCTTCCATATGCTTCTTGGAATTTGTGCAGATAATATTTGAATCTTCTAGCTATGATTAGAGAGGATCCACCCAAAAGAGCTGTATCATCAGCAAATTGCCCATAATTTATGCTTTTGATTCCTTCTTTAAATATAATTCTTGGGATGTGGTGAGATATCCTTGCTGCTTCAAGGCTGCAACTAAGGGCCTCTCCTACCAAAATATATAAAAAGGGTGAGAGGGGGCACCCTTTTCGAAGACCTCTTGATGCTTGGAAAAACCCAACCCCCCTACCATTAATCATGGGAGAGATCCAAGGCCTGGAAATGCATTTATCTATCCATCCGGTGAAGGTCTTTGAAATTCCCATATTCTTCATTATGTCGATGAGGAATTTTTGTCGAACCCTGTCAAAATCATTGGCCATATCCAGTTTAATGACCATTCCTTATTCCTCCCGTCTCCAACTTGATTCGATGGCTTCCTGGATTAAGATTATATTGTGATAGATTTGTCTTCCCAGGACAAATTCGCCTTGATTGGGAGAGATGAGAAGAGGCAGGAGGACTTTCAGTCTAAGGGCTAGGATTTTGGCAATAATTTTATAAGAGAAGTTGCAAAGGGAAATTTTCCTAAATCTCGAGAAAGAGGATGGATTTTGTTCTTTTGGAATCAGGGCTAAAAAGGCAGAATTTATTCCACCACCGATGTAAGAGATCTTCAAGGAGTACCCGATCATTCAGCATAAGTTTCTTTTTATTAGATGCCAATAGGTTTCGTAAAACTTACCGGTGAAGCCATCAAGTCCAGGGGCCTTATCTGGAGAAAAGGAAAAGACTGGTTTTTGAATTTCTTGAGGGTCAGGAAGAGCATCAAGGATTTTGTTAGCATCAAAGGTCACCAGAGAAGGCATCGGGTCCAAGAAGAAGGCTTCACTAATGGGGGTTGGGGGTTGGTCATAATGGTATAGGGAAGAGAAGTGATCAACTGTAGCAACCTTAATCTCAGGAAAAGAGTCAAGAGATTGGGCTCCATGCTGAATTTGGGTGATGCCATTTTTTATCTCTCGAAATTTTGCTTGCTTGTGGAAATATTTCATGTTCATGTCTCCAGAGTTGAGCCAGTTATTTCGTGACTTGAGTTGGCACATATCTTCCTCTTGTCTCAGGGTCACATGGTATGTTTGGAACATTTTTATTTCTTCTTGGAAGTCCACCTTTTCAACTTCATTATTTTCTATTTGAGTCTACTTTTTTTCAAGATTGTCTTCTGTTGTTTTGACATTTAGGGACAGATATGCATTGTATGTTTTTAGACATTCTTTAATGTCTCATTTTAGCCTTTTTACTTTCCTTTCCCAAATTTTTATAGGGCTTCCATTTACCCACTGAGTCCAGCAAGCAACGATCATTTCAGAGAAGCCAACTGTTTCTATCCATAGAGGGGAAATTTTAAAAGAAATTGGACCATAGTTAACTGGAGGAGAAACAAGGAGTGTGATCGGTCGGTGGTTTGATCCACACCAAGGCCGGATCTCTGAAGATATTGAGAAGGTCGAAGATAGCAGAATATTGGAAGTTAAAAATCTGTCTAACCTTGCTGCTATGTGTCTCGGTCCCGCCATCTTAATATTCCAAGTGTATTTAAATTTACTTGGCTTCACATCAAAGAGATTTAACTGTCCCTCCCTCTTGATGAATTTCTCTTACCACTGTCCCTCCTCTCTTTTCGTCCTGTTTTAGTACTGTATTGAAATCTCCTCCTAGAATGCAATTTGTGCCATACTTTGTGTGCTTGAGGTCTTGAAGGGACTTCCATCAGTCTTTATTTTCAGCATAAGTATTTGGAATGTATATGTTTATGATTGTAATAGTGTAATTTAGATTTTCGACAAAAATATTTGTTGCTATCCAATGAACTGATTTTAGTGTGCTTACCAAGAGGAGGTTTGCGGGATCCCACAGGGTGCATACATTGCCCGAGGCTCCACGCGAGCTCACTGCCTCCAACTCATTTTTGTTCCATATCTTGGGGTGATGTGTAATGATATCCACCTCATTCAGCTTTATTTCCTGCAGAATTACAACGCTCGGCTTCTCTTTCTTGATTAATGTCATGGATTCTACTCTTCTCTTTCTGGTACCGAGTCCTCTGCAGTTCCAGGAAACTACTTTCATTTATCACTTATTTGAGAGGGAGACCCCTTTTAACGAGCATGTTTGATTACCCTGCTCCGGTCTGCTAATTGGAGGATAATGGTAGTCTGGTGCCCTAGTTCTTTGTCTCTTTCTGCTTCGGCCTGCCTGATTTCTCTATTGGATTTCCTTCCTGATATTCTGGCATGATGCTCAGTGAGAGTGCCTTTTTCTGTGCCTAGATCATCTGTTGCGCCCTAAGGTGAGGCAACATCCTCCTCTCCAATTTCTCCCTCTTCTTCTTCCGACATTCCTACTTCCTCTGTGTCTATTTTTTCTTGGGTTTTAGCTTCCCCTTTCCCTCCAACTCTATGATTTTGTGGAGCTTTTTTGAGTGTCTTTTCTCCCATATCTTCCTCAATTACCATGCCAGCAAGAGCTTCAAACCTATTCGAATTATCTGAAGTAGATGGACCACCACTCGAATGGTTTCCTTTTTCTGATGGTTGTGTCTCAACTGAGCCTGCATTTTTTTGTTGCGGAGCAGTAGTGGCTTCTTTGCCCCCAAGATTTGAGGTGCCTCCTGTATGATTTTGCTGGGATTTTGAAGCTTTTTTGGTTTTCTTTGTTGCATGCCATTGTCCTAGATTATCTTGAACCTCTATTGTCTCTTGTTTCGGGCATTCATGGGCAAAATGTTTGTATTCATGACAGGTTTGCATTTGAACGGTATCTGGTCATAGTCCACTTCTTAGGTATGGGTCTAGTTATCCACGCGCAATTTGATAACCTCAGGAAGGCCTTTCTCTAGATCTACTTCAACACAGATGCGGGCACAAGCGAATACTCCATCTTTTGGCTTGGCACACTCGATATACTTTCCTAAAATATTGCCAATGGATTTGAAGGTGGAGTGGTTCCAGTGGAGGGGTAAGAAAGGGAGTTTTACCCACATAAGGATAGCTGAGGCGATTTCACAATCAGGGTTGAAGTTGGGGCTCCAAGGATCAAGGTACAATCCCTGGGAACCCACAAAGTAAGGCCCATTATTGAATATTAAATCACAATTCGCTCTATGCTCAAAGTAAAATGTGTAGAAACCCTTACCACAGAATGATGACATGAAATTGCCTTGTATTAACGGCTTCCAGTTTTTGTCCAGCTAAGATCTAACGGAGTAGGGAGAGGGCCAAAGGCCCATGAACTGTTCGATGAGACAACGATCTTCGAGTTGGAGGGCTTGGGCTCGAACTTGCGAAGCTTCAAGGGCGATTTAAAGGAGTTCGTCTGCATTTTTAACGAATCTAGTAGGGCCGGCTCTTTTGAAGGTTGTAGAAGCATCCATCGGCGATTTGAAAGACATTGATGAATCAGGAGGACCTTTAGGGTCGAAAGGCTCCATCAAGGGCTATCGCCCAGGCAGTTGCATGTGCATTTCCTAGCAAAGGGCTTTTGTTGCAGAAGGGCAGTCCGTAGAGGGACAGTCGAGGGCAGAGCTGGAGCTTGCAAGCACAGAGCCTGCAGCAGAGGTCGAAGACCAAACCCTAGATCAGAAGGGAGCAAAGCCAGAGAAAAATACCAAGATGTTAGAGCATAATTATTAATGCATATTCTTTCTTAAGTTCCAACAGTAGAATTTTAATTGATTAGATGATTGAATTTTTTATGTTAATGTGTTAATCCCATTTTACTTAGACTAAGAACAGATAATATAACTTAGTGATCAAGGAGTATAAGTATTGAATTATCAAATAAGCACAAGAAACTCAATGAGAAAAGGAGATCCATATGTATTATCTTGAATGAAAAGAGTAACTTTACAACCTGATGCCTTGATGTCATACAAGTTCCTCCCGGGGTCCTGAACAATCGTTCCTCCTTCAATTTGACAAGCCTTCCTCTCTTTTACCTAGCATGAAATTATGGACATGAGTGTGTGATCATGCTCATGCCAATAATAACTAGTATAGAGAGAATGCTCTCTTGAGAATTTCTTCAGCAACTAACATGTATGTCTACCCTTGAGACTGAAACATGAGGTCAATTTATAGGGAAATGGAGATAGTTTCAGTTCCATGAAGAGGGGGATGGATTCCTCTCATGAAGGGATTTGAGCTCCATAGACCAAGGGATAAGCTCCATGAGTGGAGGGATAAAGCTCGAACTGATCGCGCTTCTAGAAGCTTCAAGTTGGGAGAATATTCGACCAGATGGGCTTCTAGAACTTACTTTTTCCTTTATTTGACTGTTTACAGGGGTCCGCAGGTTTTATAAGCAAAACGTGTGGGATCTTCGGCAGGCTATAGAACAAATATCTGTGGATCCGCGGGAAAGAGCTAGGAAAAGTGTGGAGTTAGACTTTTAAGGGTTTTAATGAGCTTTTCTCCAATTCCAAGACTTGGTTTGGGAACATTAGGGTTTTTGACTTCTAAGGTAGCACAATATAGGTAGTAATGAACCTGTATGGATAGTAAAATGTCATGGTGACAAAATAACATGTAACAAATTTCCCCCTAAAGTACGAAATCTGAGGTAGTTCTGAAGAGTGAAGTGCTTTATCATTCCAAGGATTGGATTTCGAACACACCGGTCGAAAACCTGTAAAAACATTCAATGCAAGCATGTATATATATATCATCACTGAGGTAGGAATTCCCATACTCAGATCAAAACTAACTAAATATTCTGGTACAAAAATGATTTTAAAATTACATCAATAGTAGACACAATATGGGCGCATCCATCTGTCATAAGTTGTTAGAAAATTATATATTACAGAGCAATGCAACACATAAAATTTGCAGAAAACACAAGCGCACAAAAAACATAAACCTAGAGAGACACAGATATATGTGGTTCACCCAATTTAGGCTACGTCCACCTCGAACAGCTATTCCTTCATTTCTATTATCCAGCAAAATGAAGAGACACAACCTACAACAGATCCGTTGTAATATCCTCTGTTCTCTCTCATAGTCTCCCTATTAGTTTCTCGCTCTAAGAATACACATTTCAATACACAGCCGCAATGCAATGCCCTCATACAAGCGAGGGGTTGCCTTCTAGGGCAAAAAACCATAAAATAAACATAACTTCTACCGTCAGATCATTCGCCTAATGAATGGCCCAGATTGACTAGAAATTATTATACTTTTACAAGGCAATTTTACATTTTTTTTTAGCTTCAGGGGCTCTGCCCCCGAAACCCCCCACCAGGAGGGGGCTCCATAAATTTGTAGCCGCCCCCCCTGGACCCCCCAGGCAGCGTTTAATTACGGGCGGCATTGCCGCCCCATTAAGGTACATGCATCCAACTCTGTGATAGAAAATAAACAAGATAATAAGGCTCCACACCCAACATAAGTAGTCTACTATATTATGAATAATAAAACTCCTTGCAGCCTAGATGGTGGTAACTAGATCCAGGGTCTTGATTTCCGCTTCCCAAACTAGTACGATTCTATCCATGTGATTGATTGTGTCGAAGTCGAACATGGTAGAAACCACTTGATTACCAGTCAATGATGTGAATTGTTAACAAGTGTGAGAGAAACCACCAATAATGACAATGGCTCCCAAAGTACTTAGTACAATCCACGAATTTTGAATGAATTATTTGCAGTCAAACACTTCACGGAATCATTCGATCGAAGGTCAATGATGTAACCTGCTGTCGAAGGCGAGAAACCTGCCATTAGGGCATTCAGATCCCAAGGTACTGATAGGATTCTAGATCAACTCTCTAGATGATGAGTTGTCATCAATAGAAAGTGACCCGTCGCAAGAAATCCCACGGCACGAAACCATTAGATCAATTTGAAGAAATATTTGCAAGGACTGACTCAGGGATGGTCAACGCAAATGGAGACAAATGTTTGCAATGAATGGTTTATTTGAACTATCTCTTGAACACATAACGAAACTGCAGATGGTTTGGTAACAATTAACCTAAATCTTATGCCCAGAAACCAACTGAAGAGTTTCAATATGGTTTGATTAACTATTAGACAAAGGATTTTTCCAACCTAGGTACAAGTCTGAAAAAAGTGTTGTGTTCAAAAGTGGTATACTGCTTTTAAAAAAAGGGTGACAACTGGATTCCTTTTATATATTTTTTCCTCACCATTACTAGCAAGTACCTCTTTATTTTTGACAAGCTTGAGGAGGATAACATTTGATTGTTGTGTAAGTTCATCCTTTAGATGATTCCATCTTAGTATTAAAATCGAACCCTAAGAAGGAGTGGTTCGTTCCTGTTTGTAATCGACAGGTCCTTTACTGTTAAATTTTAGCGTGTCTAGTATAGGAAAAACTTGGCGTTTTTCAGTTTTAGGGAGTCAAAAGAAAAATATAAGTAAAATCTGTGGTTGTACTTTTTCGTAAACTTAGTCTCTCAGGCTTGAAAAATGATAAAATAATCCAGGAGAGAACTCTATTGACCATGATTAGTCAACGTATACCTTTTTCATAAATAGTCCATTTCATTCCAGAAAAGGGGTAAACTTATACTGGAGGAACGACTATTCATTTCCTTTAATGAGTTCGAATAGTCAAGTACTCAACGATATTTTCATATTTAGAGAGTCTGAAAAGGGCTTAAAAGAGAACTCTAGGGTTTCGCTTTTTTGTAATTTTCAAGAGCCCGAAAAAGTGATAAAAGTATACTCAACATCAAAATAATTCTTTCACCAAAAAACCTGTAAATAAAAATAAAAATACCTGTTCCAAATAAGTAAAAATACTGAAAAATAGCCTGTTTAAGTGAAAAATAAATAAATTATAATATTTTATTCATTCAAAAGCTATAAAAATGAGTTTAACAAAATCATTTTCACCTTTTATCTTCAAAGCAACAAATTGAGAGCTTTTGGCAAAAAAGTTCTGGAGCTAATATCAAGAGAATCAATCATTTAAATCATGATTCTTCAGAATCAGGTAATCCACATCACTTTACTCTTCATTTCTATCCGTTTCAATTCTCTTTTTTTACTTTAATTTCATTTTTTAGGGAGAAATTATGTTCAAAAATGCGCTCTCGGGGGTCTGCAGGTCATGCGCGCGCTATTTGTGGACCCCGATAATTTTCTAAAAGGAAAATTATTGGGCTAACATTGTTTTTGTGTGGAGCCCGTGCAAACGTCCGCACTGTCTCCGCACAAAAACTGCGGAGGCACTGTAAGCATTTTAAAATCTACAAATTCTCTCAAAAATGGTTAAATTTTTTCATTCCAATGGTTTCTAACTTTCAAATGTGTTCATTTGCAGGATATTTCACCATGCTAGAGTGGAGAGAATGTGAGCATGAGGCTATAGCTAATGAAGCCATGAATGATCCTCAAACAATGCGAGTGTTAAAAAATTGTGGTTTATATAAGTTCTGGGTGATTTAGGGTATGAAAGCACAAGTAGAGCTGATGACATGGTTAGTGAACACATGGGATGTTCATGATCAGTGCTTTATCATTGGTGACCATCGGCTCACAATCGAGCTCGAGGATATCTATTTTCTCACTATATTGTCCCGAAGGGGAGAAAACATATCCTTGTTTGGGGCTAGACAGGGTGGCCTACCCGTTGCTAGCTACAAACAACAGTTTTGCAGTGATGAGGAAGATCCAAAGGATAATTGCATAGACATAAAAAATATCTTGCGATTAGATCTCAAAATGATTGCATTCATGGTAAATAGGTTGTGTGGAAGTGAGCTCCACATGTAGCCATTGAATCTCAAATGCAGACCGCAGTGGAATGTTTCAGAGGCACCATATTCAACTGGTGCAAAGGGGTATTGGCCAACATGAAAGGCCAACCAACCAGAGCAAAGAATGAAAAGTTAAAAAACTTTGGTTATGGCGCCATTTTGATTTCCTTTTCTTTGGAGAGAATTTTGCTTCTTGCCCGCCAGCTTATTCCAGTGGATCATGGGGAACCTCAGTAACCTTGAATGGTACGTTGGGTTGCATTAATGGCCCGCCATGATGGCGATGGCAGTTCAGTGGTTTAGTTCACTCCAGCGTACTTTATGTGGCTAAATAATCAAGTCTTCACCATCGAAGACTTCCCCTATGCAGGTATAGATTTCAGAGGTGATCTTGAGATTTCCTTGCCTCCAGGGGCACAGTGGGACGAATTAGGTAAGCGATTTATTTTGATGTTTTTTAAATCTAATTTTTATTTGTTTTTTATCATCCAATACTGATAACAAAAATTAAATGTAGATGTTGGTCCATGATGACCAGCTGCACTCCACCGCTTTGATAGGCGGCAAGCAGAGCCTATAGCACCACCACAGGATCCGGCAGCAGAGATCCTAACTGATATGGAACACAACCTGGAGAGGTTAACCATAGATATTCCCGAAACAGGGACAAATGACATTCCTCTCCAGCTTAAAGGACATGTTACAGGTGTACCAGGACAATTTAGGAGATTTCTGCGCAAGGTGGCGCGTGCCATAGTCTACTATCATGATCATCATCACAGATAGTGGATGATCATTGTGGAATCAAATATTTTGTTTTTTTGTATCAGTATCTGTTATATCATAAGGTGTTTGAACCTATGATCATAGACAATGTAATTTTTTTTTAAAACAAACCTATCTATGATATTACTACTTTCTCTGAGTATCTTGTTCAACATGTATCGAATGTTATTTTGGTTTACTATTTTAATGTTGCAAATGTCTATTTACAACACGATTAGCTAATGCATCGGCCAATGTGTTTAAATTTATTTAAATGTGTTTATATTCGATGTAATCAAACTGTCGTTCCAAGAGACGAACCTTCAAAAATAATCTCAATAACACTGGATTTTTGATTGCGTATACTCTGTTTAAATGTAATACAATGAGTCTTGAATCTAACCTAATGATAAAATGTCGAATACCAAATGAAATGGCATCAGATAATAACTCAATGACTGTGCTATATTCTGCAATATTGTTCGTTGTTTGACCAAGGCTTACCCCATGCATAGAAACTAACTCATCAATGGGTGAATAGATAACCCAAGCTGCAGAAGAGATATTCCATGTACTACGACAGGCACCATCAGCAAAACCAACATATGTTTGAAGGGATGTCGACATATGCAATATCAAGAGTAATCAAGATAAGTAGTGATAGTAGTAAAAACAAACTTAAACTAGGCACACTTATCTAACTTAAGGCACACTATCTAAAAAATAGCTAATATAAAAGTGAGATATTCACACGAGAATCAAGCATAATATCTCTTCAGATAAAGGCCATTTATGGGATTATCTAAAGAGACCCCATCATAATCAGTCAATTCATAAGCCCCTTTGGTAAGTACTCGCTTGATAATGTAACGAACATGCCACATTGGTTCGAATTTCCCAGCACCTAGCTTATCGTTAGCTTGATCATATACTAAGACTAGGTCACCTTCTGAAAAAACACGAGGTGTAACACTTCTATCATTCTAAGCTTTCACACATTTCTTATGAGCTTTGGCAACTAATGCAGTGGTGCGCTGAGTCTCATCTAATTGTGCTAAGTACAAAAAGTGTTTTTCCTCTTCGGAGGTAGCTAGTAGTAACTCTATGGCTAATTAGAGTGACGGTATTTCACATTCAATAGGTAACACAGCTTCTAAATGGTAAACTAGTTGAAAAGGAGTGAATCCTGTAGCAAATTTTGTTGAGGTTCAGTATGCCCATAGTGCCGAAAAAATCATGGTATGCCAATTCGATTTGTGAGTTCCGATAATCTGTTTAATCATGGTGGTTAAAACTTTATTAATGGCTTCAACCTAACCATTAGCCTGCGGGTAATATGGAGTATACTTATCATGGCACAGGCCAAGTTGATCGGAAAGTTTGGACATCATTATATTTCAAAAATTACTCCCATGGTCTGTGATAATAGCTTGGGGTACACCGAAATGAGCAATCACATGATTGAATATGAACTTAACTGCATTTTTTCCATCTGTCACGAATATAGGCATCGCCTCGGCCCATTTGGTAAAGTAATCTACAGTGAGAATAATATATCCATGCCCCCTGGCTGAGTGAGGCTTACATGTAATGAAATCGATGCCCCATTTCGCAAAAGGACTGACAACAATTATTGGGTGAACAGGAGTTGGTGGTGCATGCATCTTTCGATCAAAAATTTGGCAGTTGTGGCATTTTTGGACCGCAATAATACAATATTTTAACAATGACGGCCAAAAATAGCCAGCATGCAATATAGTTTGGGTTGTGGCAAACCCAGACATATGACTACCACAAGCTCCAGAGTGGCATTCATTCAAAACCCTTTCAGCCTCTTCGTGAGTTATACAACGTCGAAAAACAGAATCCGCACCACGACGATAAAGTGTGTCCCCAACAATATTGTATTGTTGAGATTGATACAAGATTCTCCGTCAATTTGAACGTGAAAGCTCTGGGCGAAAGGTTTGGGTTTGAAGATAGATGATGATATCTCCATACCATGGATCTAATGTAATGATAAGAAACAGAGATTCATCTGCGATGGGATTCTCTACCACGGTTTTTGTCTCAGTACTGGGAAAGTCACACATAAGTTCTGCAAACACCAGTGATTTATTTGATTTAGATTTCTTGAATTCCAAATCAAACTCTTGTAGGATAACAATCCATTTAAAGTATTTTCCCCCGAGTAATTTTTTTTTCAAAATATACATCATCGGGTTGCAATTAGATATCACAGTTGTCTTTCGTAACAATACGTAGTGACGAAATCTTTGGACAGCTTG
Organism: Pinus albicaulis; assembly: GCA_034641835.2. NCBI lineage: Eukaryota > Viridiplantae > Streptophyta > Pinopsida > Pinales > Pinaceae > Pinus > Pinus albicaulis. The sequence continues at coordinate 680,091,347 of CM076572.1, read as the reverse complement.
AACTGCTGCCAAGGCCAATTTCTCCACATGCATATATTTAATTTCGGTCGGATTGAGATTTTGACTTAGATAGTAAATCACATGTTAATTGTGAGATTCATCCTCTTGAACTAGAACCATTCCAATGGTGGAATCAAAGGCTGATATATATATATATATATATATATATATAAAATAAAAAAATAAAAATAAAAAATAAAAAAAAAATTCCTTGGTTATAATTGGGTGGATGCAATAACGATGCATGGGTTAATGTGTGTTTTAGAGCATCAAAAGATCGATCAGAAATCTCATCCCAGATAAAAGGAACATTATGTTTCAACAACTGGGTAAAACCTTTTGTTAACTCAACATAGTTCCATATAAATCCGCGTGGAAATTTTTCTTTCCCTTGCACATTTTGGAGTTGGAAAAGTGTGGAAGGAGGAGGTAAATTTATGATGGTTTCTCGATTAGGTTTCTCGATATGAAGTGGATCAGATAATGAAGGAGATACAGCTGGTGTTGAATTAGAATTTTCTATCTCTTTACCAGTTACAGTATTTTTACTTCCATAGTCTTGCGTTCACATTGCAACCATAACCTCATACATCATTAAAATATCTGCCGATGAATTTGAAGAAGATCTTATCATTTTTCTATCTTTAGTAGGAAAAGGATCCTTCAAGACAGTGGGTGTGGGGGAAACTTTGACGAATTTAGAGACCTCAGACTGATGCGGGCACTCTTTGGTAAAGTGATCCTCATCATAGATAAGATAAGGATAACGAGGTTTTCGTTTATCATCAGATGGTTCATTCTTTTCGGTTTTCTCTTTAGGATACGAAGTCTATTTGTTTTTATTCTTTCCTTTCTTCTTATTACCAGTTTTTGATTTAGCTGTAGATGAATCGACAACATGAATTTCGGCAGAAGTTTCAAGGGAAGAATCTCCTTTCGGTGAATCTGGTAAAGTTATGATAGGAGAAGTAGTTTTTTAGGACTTCTTACTCTTATTTGCACTAACTAAACAAATTACACCATCTGCAGCATGAGACCCTAAAAGAGTTGTAGTTATTTTACCAAGACGCGGTAAGTCAGGATTTTTTTTCGTATAAAGTACCAAACTGTGTATCTACAAGGTCTAAGTATTGAGCTTGAGCAATGACCTATTCCTCCGTAACAACCCCTCACTTAGCCACATCTTCAATGATATTTGGAAGCAATGATTTGATGAACCATTTTGCCAAGATCTGATTCAGAAGAAAGACTTTCACTAAATGTTTTCTACATCTCCATTCATGTATGTGATCTGATATGTACGTAGACGTAGATTGTCTTAACGAAGTCAAGAGTTCTATGCCATTGTCGTATCTGACTGGAAACTGAAAATGTGTTAAGAAAGTTGTCGCTAACGCGTTGAAATTGTTGAATGAGCCACATGGTAGTTCAATATACCATTTTGCAGCTAAACCTATCAATTTTCTTTGAAATAGTCTTAATCGAATGGAATCATCAATCAAAGAGTTTGATGCACACCAGAGGTGGTAAGTCATGACATGGTTTTAGGGGTCCTCTCCTGATTTACCTTCGAACTTAGGAATATCACTCGGCTACTTATTTGGCATTGGCGACTAATACAGAAGATAATAGATTGGATCATTTATTAGGCGCGACAAATCAGGTAAATCCAAAGTTGAAATGAATGGCAACCGACAGTTAGGGTCTTGCTGAGCAAATTGATAATCTTGTGGAATTATACCAGTACGAGGAGGAGCATATCCAAGATATCCTGGAATACCCTGTGCATTTGGAATTGGAATACCTCCCGGATAACTTGGATTGGCCAGACCATATTGAGGTTGAGTTGGTATCTAATACGTGTAACCAAGGTACGGTTGATGTTGGTGTACTAGATTTTGTGCTACAGGTTCATATTGATATTTCCCTTGATACGGTTGATAAAAAAATTGAGGTTGGCTTGTTACAATTGTACTTGTACCAAGTTGTCCCGTAGGCATCTAAACAGTGGTCTGAATTGTGGGTCCAGGTTGTTGTACAATGACTACAAGGATTTGTTATGATACTTGAGGGGCTGTAGAAACAGGGGCTGCAGAAATTCCAAGGATAGGTGTGGAAGGTTGAACAGAAGTTGGTGCAGCAGTTTGAGGTGGAGTCCTAGGTGTACTCGGACCAAGTTGCTGAACTATACTAGGTGCAGACACATGTGGTATAACTTGAAGCGTAGGTTGGACAGGTTGTTGGATTTGACTATAACCAATTGACTGACCAGGTTTGTTATAAGGTACTTGCACGTTAGGTTGCAAATTCTGTTGAGTTTGTGTCGGATCCCACACTGTGTTTACTCTAGGATATGGAGGTCCCATTAAAGGTTGTGCTGCATAAGATGGACCATAACCAGGTTGATAATTTGGAACGTATGTTTGATAGTCGGTTGGATAATTCTCACTAAAATATTGACCTCCCTGAAACAATTGTTGTTATGGATAGAATTGTGGCCCTAAAGGAGGTTATTTTCCTTGGAAAGAGGGTTTCCTTGGCATAGGGTATTGTCCTTGAAGACACTAGAAAATTTGGCAGAAATTTCGACGGCCAATTCGTCGTTATTCCAACACATAGTCGTCGCAAGAGCGACATTTCGAGGGTGGGAAAAACGTGGTTTACCATACCGTCGTAGTTCCGACACAATTAAAAAGTGTCGCACTATCGACACTTTTTCGGTCGCTTCCAAACAAGCGTCACTCTTCTGACGTTTCCCAATCCATCGCACTTTCGACGAAATGTGGTCCGACGTTTTGAATGTCGCTCTTCCGACATCTGTAAATTGTCACAATTACGATGAAATGTGGTCTGACGTTTTGAACGTCGCTCTTCCGACGTGTTTATACTGTCGCTCTTCCGACGTTTCTAATCTATCGCAATTCCGACGCTTACAAGGCGTCGATATAGCGACGGTAGGTTCAATTTTTTTTTTTTAAATGAAACTTTAAAAGAGGAAAAACATTGTTTTGAATATATTATATGAATTAAAATAGTCCATGAAGTCATTACATTTTCACATCTGAAGATTGGAACCCAAATATCCATCCAGAAAAGTGGAAGTCCCACCCCAGACAATGATAGAAAAATACCCCATGTCACATACAGCGACTTGATATAAAACTCAGTAACGGTCCACATGGAGATTATCGACAATCTGAGAAAGCATCCAAATATGCCAAGGCATCTATAAGAAAGTGAAATAGCAGTATGTAGAATAGTAAAGCAACAGATAGAGTACGTACCGACGTCCATTGTTCCAAATACAAATTAAAGTACCCAAAATCCTTGAAGAGAGAAAAACGCTAATCATGTGAGGAGTGTGATATGTCCAAAATATAAAAAGACCATTAGACCATATCAATAAACCAGCAACATAGACCAGCATCGCTAGTTTTGAAGGGAGAGTGATAAACATTAATCATTTTTTTTTCACAAGAGAAAAACGTTGTTTTGAATATATTATATGAAGTAAAACAGTCCATGAAGTCATTACATTTTCACATCTGAAGATTGGAACCCAAATATCCATCCATAAATGTGGAAGTCCCACCCCAGACAGTGATAGAAAAATACCCCATGTCACATACAGGGACTTGATATAAAACCCAGTAACGGTCCACATGGAGATTATCAACAATCTGAGAAAGCATCCAAATATGCCCGAGGCATCTATAAGAAAATGAAATAGCAGTATGTAGAATAGTAAAGCAACAGATAGAGTACCGACGTCCATTGTTCCAAATACAAATTAAAGTACCCAAAATCCTTAAACTAGTAAAACAGGAGCAATTAAGAATTCACTGTTTATAACTAGTTTAGAAGAAAACATTTAGAATAATAATGATTAAAACCATATTACACTTAAGTACCTTCTGATTTACTCCTTTTCATTAATTATTCAGAAATGAAACACAATGATATAATAAACAGATATAAAAACTTAAAACACAGGATAGAAATGACTTATTGATCCGTAGTTTGACACATGAATCCTGTAAAAAGTCTCTAGCATCAATTCATCATCCAACAAGCCACAAAGAAATTTATCCAACAGCACTTTATTCTGAAAAAGTCAATGTTACTGCAAAGTATATGAATCCACACTTACTACTCCAATTGATGGAGTATTTATACAAAATATCTCATAACAAATTGAGATATTATCTAGGATAACTAATAAGTATTTTACAACAATATAGAGACAGATGGTCTCGTAGATAAGAAAAATGATAACTGATGTTGTGCTGTTTCTTTCTTTTAAGAATGTGCTGGAGGCAGGACCTATATCTTGGCTTGTTGTTGTCCCCTTCAGTAATTCTATGTTGATTATTTCGTTTCACTGATACTCTTTAACTGCTCTGATACTCTTTCACCTTTGTTCATCCTTTTATCCTTTTTATCATGATATACTATGGTAAATAGGCAAAAATTTATGTAAGGATAATTTTTTACAAAAGTTCCATCATTTCTTCCCACCATTGAACTTCTGGCACTCTGGTCCTTTGCAACTTTCTTAGTGTTTCATCAGCCTCAGTATATCTGAAGAAATTAGGCCGATTTGGGAACAAATGATTTACTTCATGCTCAAGATAAAATAAATTCTCCAATCTGTCATGAAGGTTTTTCCCTGTAGGCAATGCTGATGTTGATGAACTAGTTGAAGAACTAGCTTGATTATCAGCATATTTGTCCAATTTTTCAACATAACTATCAAGGTCCATTAGCTTATCTTTTGCAACTATAGGACTGGGCAATCCTCTATTTAACAAAATATTCAATCTTTCTCTGAAGGCAATGATTTCTTCTTGCATATCTGAGCACCTTCGTTCTAAATTCTGTACCAGAGTTCTTTTAGTAAAAACTCTCTTTATTTCAAGAATTGTTCCGGTCCTGTCCTGAATACCAATTTCTGCAATTTGATTCTTAGTCTGAGTATTCAAAAAATGTATAAGTCTATTGGCCTCTTCTAGCATATTTCCCAACTCTTGTCTTGATCTCTCAATCTCATCCAGAGCCAATTTAACTAAGTTATTCTGTTCATCCATTATTTGAATTGAGGACCAAACATCCTTTATTGATTGAATGATATTATCCCAAATAATTTCTTTTATTTCTTTTAAAGGTTTCTCCAATGTGAGATCATTTTCCAATGCTTTGACTGTTTTTTCTAATTTGTTCACTTCTCTTGTTTTATCAGCAACACTCATTTTTGAAAGATCATATTTATGTTCTAGAGTGGCCAATTGTTCCTTTGTTTTGTGAAGCTCTATGGCCTGAATGTTCATATCTTCCATTGACTTTGTTAATTCATCAGTGTTCAAATTTGCAGTGTTGCTTTGTGACAATTATGTTGGCTGACCTATTGTTGCTGTACCTGTCACTACTCCTGCTGTAGATACTAGAATATTTTCCTGCTTATCTTTTAATGCATTCTCAAGCTCTTTTTCAGTTGCAGTAAGTTGCTCATTCAATTTTAAGAGCAAATCCATTAGTTCTTCCTCAGAATTTTTTTTGATGATTTCTGCAGTCTGTGGATGTCTTGAGGCCGGTAACTTTAGTTTTTTTCTCAGAGCTGCAATATCATCATCTTTTCTCTTGATCAAAGCTTCAATACCTTTCACATATTTAGGATTATGACCCAAACCAATGATTATTTCCTCTAAAGTTTTGATTCTATTATCCTTAGCCTGGGAGGAGGCTTTTTCAAGCTGCAACTGTGTATTAGTATTATCCAAAGAATCCTGCAACTTATGGGTCATCATTGAATTATCCGTTAGAGTAGAATAAATCATCTCACATGTTTGCTTGTGTAGCTCAATTTTATCTAAAGGATGGATATCCTTTGCTAAGACTTCAAAATTAGTCCTAACGTAATCTGCAGCTGTCTGAGGCTGCTGCACCTTGGGCTTCAAATGGCTCATTAACATCTTACCCTGTTGGATGTCATAAGCCGACATCAATCTTTCTTGATTTTTCGGAGCCATCTTCAAAAATTGGTTGTACACTTGAAGTCTAAGTGGATCGTTCCTGGCCTTTATATTGATGAATGTTCTTTTGATGTCCCAGGAAGTTTTTACTGGAGGTTTGAAAGAAGATATTTCTGCACTTTTTTGCCTTTGTATTCCCTGTTTTTGAAAATTAGTGGATGTCCCACTACCTGTACCTGTTTGCTGACTGTCTTCTCTTCCCTGACTGTCAGGGATTTCCTGAAATGATTCATCTTCTGGAAGGGGAGTTAATTTATGCCTTTTAACATCTTTCTATTCAGAAGAGCCACCAATAGGAGTAGTTGTTTCAGCCTCTCTCTTTTTTCCCTTTTCTATATTCAGAGGAGTTTGTAAAATAGAAATTTCTGGCTCACTGATCTGAGTAGGAGGAATTTGTCCTTGACCTTGTTCTTTAGAAGTCTCTGGTTGCTCTTTCATTATGAATTTTTCAATTATTTGTATATCAGGCTCCTTTTCTTTTCCTTTAGATTCTACTGCTACTGTACTAATCTCCTGCAAATTTTGTTGTAAAGTCCTGGCTGAAGAAGATCCTTGCACCTGTCCAAAAGATTCTAGGTCAAGTATCTTTTCAATATCTTTCATTACATTTTCAACATTGACCTGCTTACTATCTTTTTCAACCAATGTCCCTTCTGTCTATTCATCCATATTAGCATATTGTTCTATTTTTGGGATTCTTTGATGGATGTATGGTGACAATTTAACTTTCATTCTTCTATCACAGATAAAGTTGTTTGGATCATAAGGCACCCAGTAGAAACTCTTTTGTAGTCTGAGATAGTCTTCTAAAATCCTTTCGGCTTCCTTTCCAGCTTCCCTAGAGTTACAAATGAAGGGACCTAATTGGCTCTTGATCCCGAGTTGAGCCTTTTTCTTTGCATTGCAAAAATGAATTATATCTGAATTATTCATCTGCCTGAAATATTCTAATGCAAAGAGTCTCATTGGGACATACTTGGGCAGTTTGAATGGGCATAATTCACATCCATATATCCTGATCTTTGTGTAGTTTTGATATAGGTACCAGTCACCTATCTTGTAATGCTTTGAGAGCTGAAGGATTTTCTTGATTTCATTGTTAATTCTAGGAGGAGAGACTCCTGTCAACAAGGTAGTTGCAGGATGAACAAAAAGGTCGACAAACTCATTATAGGAATAAGGAGAATCGGAGGAATTGTGAGTAATGGAAGACCAAAAGATGACTGACCTAGGATTCCCTTTGCATCAAGTTTCTTAACATAAAAAGGGAAATTTTCTGACTGAAATTAAATCATGAGATGATATATGACAGAAGAATACTTAAATACTCTCTCATTCTCAAATCTCATGAACTGATCATGGATTTTGTCAGCAATATAAGATGCAAAATCGTACTTGACAGCAGGAGGCTGTCCAGGGGTAAAAATGGATAACAATACTAGGTTAACTGATCAACATACTCACTAGTATTGAAGCCCATTATGGAAGATATCATGTTTAAAATAAGTCTACCCTCATCAGTAAAGAAAGTATAACCATAAGGGGGAGGGTTTTTAGGCTGATGCTCTGGTAACATGAAGGTTTGGCATAGGCAGTTTAAATCTTCATGGGATAAATTAGTAGATTTCTCAAGTAATTCAGCCATGGACAGGGGAGTGAGAGCTTGACCAGGTTGGAATTGTAGCATTTCATTTATGGACTGAGTAGTTATTGGGAAAAGGACATTTTGACTTGGGGATAAAATTGCTCGTTGGTTGGGATCATAATTTGCGTAGCAATAATGGATTAACTCAGAAAAAATATGGACTGAGGGGAGAAGGTACATAGGAAGATTTGATTCCCAAAGTCCAAAGATGTCAGAACCATTCAAATAATTGTCTCTGCAGCAACAAAATATTCGAAGAGGATTCTCACTGAGACGCAAGTCCTTAATTTGAAAATCCATATCGGCTAAAGGCAAATAATCCAAGTCCTTGTGAGGGGCATTGATGGGCACAACATTCAGAGCTACAGGAACTTCCATTTCTGGTTCTTGTGGATTCAGAAATGGAATTTCCGGGTTTTTGTGAAAAAGGGGCACAATTACCAATTTTGGGAATATAATTGCAGTTCTGGGAACGAAAAAGACCAAACTGAACTTCTTTTCAGACCTTAGTGCAGAATTAAAACTAAAACCAGGATTTTTTACAGAGTTTAGCGGGTAATTGGAATCAATACCTGTTTACGGGAAATGAAACGTGTTTAAACAAGCGCTGGTTATGACAGAAGAACCCTGAAATATTCAGCTTCAATTCTCTTCAGCAAGGTAACGGTCAGCAAGCGTTAACAATTGGTTTTTGAATTTTGTTGCATGGAAGACTGGCTAGCGCACAGAACAATGAAAATGACGCAGACGCAATTTGTTTTATTTACAAAGTCAAAAGGGTGGCGGGTTTTGATTGATGACGTCAGCATGTATGATGGTTTCGTCACAGAGGGATAGGAGCGGATCTTTGTTTGGGCCGCTCGCGCAGTGGAAATCCGGACCCGAAAAAGATTAGGGTGAATTTGATAAGAAATTCGCGTCACAACTCTCCCTCCGTACGCCAGCCCAACTTCGGACCCGAAAAAGATTAGGGTGGAATTCATTTGGTTTTCGCATCACAAAATTGGCCGACGTCAGTAGGCTATTTTGGAACGTGAATTTGGTTTGAATTATGGTTTATCACCGTTTGAAGTCCGGCGGGCTCGACTTAAGAACAATTTTATTTGATCCCATCTTACAAAATTTGTGTTGGTTTTCTTTGATAATACACATATTTATAATAAATCATGGGAATACCACACTAGTAAACATGTGGAAAAGTTATATAAATTATTGAGAACAATCATTTTTATGTAAAAATATCCAAATGTGCTTTTGGGAAATAAGAATTCGAGTATTTGGTTCATATTGTTTTAAAGGAAGGAGTGAAGTTTGAGCCTCAAAAGATGCAAGCTATTACAAAATGACCTATTCCTAAGAAAATCAAGGTTCCTAGAAGATTTTTTAGACTTACATGATATTATTGATCATTTTTTAAGAATTATGCATGCATTTCAAGTCCACTCACATATCTCTTGAAGAAAATATCATTTATATGGAATGATGAGGCTACTTTGGCATTCTCTCTTTTAATGGATGCCATGTCTTCTACACCAACATCGGTTGCACCTAATTTTGGTAAAACATTCATAGTAGAGTGTGAAGCACTAGGGAAAGGAATTTATGTGACATTAACACAATAAGGGATATCATTGGCTTTTAAAAGCAAGGAATTCAAAGAAAATATTTGGTGAAATCTACGTATGAAAAATAAATGGAAGCAATATTACATGCAATAAAAAATGGGGATAGTATATCACTGGGAGGTACTTTAAAGTCAAGATATACCATGATAGCATAAAGTATTTTTTGAAGCTGTGGATTTCATTGGAATATTAACAAAAATGAGGAGAAAAAATGCAAAGTTTTAATTTTGAGATAATCTGCAAAAAGGGTAAGGAAAATTTAGTACATGATGCTCTTTCTAAAATAGAACAGGCCTCAAATTTATATCCAATTACATTTTCTATTCCTAGGTGGCTAGAAGAAGCTTTCCATAATGGAAAAATGACAATAGTACTAAACAAAAACTAAAATTTATAAAGGATGGGATGAACTCTATGGAGCAATGGGAGTGAAAGAGAGATATACTTTGGTGCAAATGTAGAATATTTTTATGCACGCAAGCATATTTGAATAAACAAATATTAATGGAGTCTCATTTCTCTCTAATGGTAGGACGCAGGGTTCCTTAAAACATCTCAAAGGATCAAAAAATATATTTTTGGAAGGAATGAAGAAAGATATTCAAAATTTTGTAAGAGAAGGTCAGGTTTGCATAATAAATAAAAGAGAGATAGTAAAATCTCTAGGGTTACTTCAACCATTCCACATACATATTCAAAGATTAGAAGATATATCAATAGACTTTATTACAGGGTTACTGAAATATAAAGGTAAGTATTACATTTTTGTGGTCATTTATATAGACAAATTTTGTAGATTTTTTTTGTAGAGCTCAAAGTACATAAACAACAAGCCAAGTGGCAGAAGTGTCCGTGAAAGAAATTCATAGTCTTCATGGTTTTCCTAAAGTAATAGTAATAAGAAAATTTTGGAAATAATTATTTAATATGAGTGGAGAAACACTAGCTGCCATGAGTTCTACATATCAAACAAAATCAAATGGTCAAACAAAAATAGTTAACAAATGTTTTTAAGGTTATCTACAATGTTACTCTTTAAAAAAGCAATCTTAATGGATGAAGTGGGTTCCTCAAGGAAGAATGGTAATATGATACTATCATACTCCCTATCACACATCTACTAAAATTTCCCCATTTAAGGCCCTTTATGGATATCCAACTCCTAGTATCTCATACTTTTTGCAAGATAAGTCCAAAGTATAGGAAACAGAGTCACATATGGAAAATACCAAAGAAACTTTGAAAATTATTATGGAAAACCTTCAAATGACATGAAACATGATAAAACAACAAGGGGAACAACATTGAAGTGAAAGATAATTTGAGGAGGGTAATTGGGTATTTTTTAGATTATAGCATTATAAGCAATCTTCATTCAAGAAAAAGAAGAATAAAGAATTAGCTCAAAAATGCAATGTGGAAAAATTCGAAGTCGGGATTAAATCGACAAGGGTCCAAAAGTTGAATACTCGATAAAGTCAGGAGTTTTTTGAAAAAGTTGGCAAAAAGTCGGCAAAACTAAAAAAATACAAAAATATTCATTTTTGGAAAAAATCCTGATTTTTTCAAAAAAAATTAAAAAATTATTAAAGAAACTACCTCACTCAAGATTTTTTCGAAAAAGTCGGAAAAAAGTCGGGACTTCGAGGATAAAATCGCGACTTTTTCAAGGATGAAAAATTCGGCAAAAAGTCGGCCAATAGAGTCGGCTCCGGGAAAAATTCGGGAATTTTTCAAAAAGTCGGGACTTTTTGCCGACTTTTTCCACACTGCAAAACTGTTATGGCCCTAAATAATTATTCATAGGATTGCACAAGTGGTATAGAAGTTATATTTTTCTTATTCTTGCATTCATAAGGTTTTTCATGTATCTTGCCTAAAAAAGGTTTTGGGAAAAAATATGCCAATGTAAATAGAACTTCCAAAATTAGATGAAGAATGAAATTTGATTCTTGAACCGCAAAAAGTTATAGATAAACATTTTGTATCTCTTTGACATATAACCATTATGAAGTACCTAATCAAGTGGAAGAATATTCCTCTAGAAGAAGGTACATGGTAAAATGATCAATTCGTGATGAAATACCCACGGCTAAAGGGTTCGTTTGAAGTTTTGACATAGGTTTTGTTATATGTTTTATATAACACGCAGCAGAATAGTTTATTGTTTGTTAAGGTCCCACACAGTGATCAAATTTGAAGGGCAGGTCCGAATTTCAATTAGAAGGGCATATATCTATGTCTCCCTTCCATAATGAAAAGCTTTAAAAAAAAACTTTTTAATTGACCACAATAAATTATTTTTACATTTCATTTTCAGAAAGACAAAACCATCAATCTTTATATTAATAAAAGACTGTTACATATATAACAATGAAGAAGGCTCCATCTTTCATTGTTTAAATATCTCATTAGAAATGTCAACATAAGTCTTGAAGACACTATTATAAGAGTTTGGATACATACCACCGGGATATAGGAGATTCTTATGTGTCAGATTGTGTAATGCAATTTTGACTTTGTCTCATAAGGAGCAGCAACATGGAGGTCTGGATTTTTCTTATAGAACTTTTTTATTATTATTTGAAACGTTGTTTTATAGATATGAATACAACAATGAAATTATGAGCATGGTGGACAATTAGTCAAGCTCATGATTCCAAACCATGATGATGTAAGTTTGGAATTTAACATTTTTACATGTTAAAGACAAATAGTCAAAATCACTGACAACTTAGTATGTCATAATTAATAATCATTCCCTGTTCACTTTTGTTAATAGGTTTATGTCACACGATGATGCAGGGGCATTAGGCACTAGCCAGCAATGTAGGAGGTTTTTTCCACATGTTGTAGCTAGGAGGGTTCAAAAACATTTGAGTTGTAACAGCTAGGTGTCAATACCTCAGCTGACTGTATTACTTAGACTAGTTAGAGTTGTAGGAGTCGAACAGTTTCAGTTAGTTGAATTATTATAATTAGACCTTTTGATTTCTAGAACGGTCTTCTCAGAGGAACCGAAGAGCCATATGTTATGTATATAAATTGTAATTCCTCGGATGAATAAAAGTAGAGAGGGAAGAGGAGAGTAGAGAGGGGATTTCTGCAATAAACCTTTGTGTGTGAACAATTGTTTCCAGTTAAATGATTTCCAAGCTTAGTTTCCATTGAATTATCTCGAACTGCTAATTGTGAAGAATTGTTTAACTGTGAGGCGATTGGGGGTACTGATAATTCCATTCTTCTGTCTTTGAATTCCCTGTGAACTCACCCCACCCGAAGGTGAGGTCTGTGTAGAGAACTGGGGTCGTGAACACTGTTCAAATATAAAAATCTCGCTTAATAAAGAGACAAAATTTTTGTGCTTTTGGAACCTGACCCAAGGATTGGACATGAGTTAACAAACAAAAGGATAGTGGAAGCAGACTTGCACCCATGGTCAAGCCCTGTACCAAAACCACGAGCAGAATAAAAAAAGTGGGTTGCCCATATCACACAGCTTTTGCGGAGTAGGCGGTATTTCCTATTCGTGAGCGATTCCATAGGGAATGCGACACGTGGCGAAGTGACCCCCAGAAAACCACCATTTAACCCGCGCCATCGTACGTTAAAGCCCGACGTTGGAAGCCGAGCGAAATTCCCAAGAGTCGTTGATTTGGAGAAGGGCCATCGGACGGTGGTCACATGTTGAACTTGCCCGGAGGTTAACTAAGGTGTGCGGAGGATAGCCAGGTACGATACGAGTGTTTGATTGGTTATTGATATATATAGGTGGGGCCGGAGTATAATGAAATTTTTTAATTAAACGATTGGCAGATAATTAGCATAAGTTTGGAGCGTGATTGTTGTAAGGATGGGTGGTGAAATATAGAGCCGAAAGTTCATTACAAGTTATTTATTTAAAAAGAAACGTGGAGTATAAATACAAAGTGTTGAAAGTTAAACATTGGTTATAAGGCTTGAAGATAATATAAAGTCAGGAATATAAGTTAAAGTCCAACCATTGTGGATAGTATTTATTTATCAAATTCTACGAATTTGATAAATAAACCCGAAGAAAGAAGAAGTCAATTAAGACCCAGGCTAGAGGAAAAGAACGGGGTAAACCAAGGGAAAATGATGAAAAAGCAATTATAGACACACCAGCTCTCCTTAGGGGTCCAATTTCAGTTTTGTTGCGTCACACGATGATCTCTCTTCTCTGGCATTTACTTGTATTGAAGATCACTATTCTAGGAATAAGGAGTTATTTTCTCCAAAAATAACCCTAGCCAAACATTAACAATGCATCAAGGATATCTTTCTATGCTTCATAAGCACATTTGTTCTACTTCTAAATCATGTCTTGGAAGTGGTTGTTGTGCTGGAAATTATTCACCGGTTGGTTTCATACCAAAGTCTTTTTCACATTTTCAGCATCCAATACATGAAAAAGATAATGGTTTAAAACAACATAAATATTTGAAATTTTGCAAGAATTGTCTAGCACACTTTGAATATGAATTTTGAAGTCAAATGCATGATGCTGTATAGGATCAAGTGTCATTTTGAATACCAAATGTTTCACAAGAAACTTCTCAACATGCTACCCTGCAGTAAGGATTAAGTGACAATATTGCATCAACTATTTCCATAATAAAAGTGCACCTCGGCCATAAGACTAAACAACTACAAATGTTGTAGATCTAACAAGACCACACAATCAAATGTATTCCACAAGGCCAATACTATATGAAAAATGAAAAGGAGTTTGCAACCAAAAATACCTTAGGCAACTAATTCAATTAGATACACCAAACCATCAACAAAAAGGAAAACCAACCTACTTGGCCCCAATATTTTCAACTGGGTCCTCTAATTCAACCAATAAAAAGGCCAAAACCATAGCATTGAGATACATTTCATTACACTGTCAATAACAATAAAATTTGACTCAACCATAACCCTTTCCTTTTATTGTTGTGAAAAGCTTTATGCATTACTTTAATATTGAATTATGAACTGTAAAGGAACTTACAAAATTTGACATTACGAACCTGGTCAAGCTGACAAGCAAAAATATCCTGGACATGACCCCTGGTTGTTGCTATCAAGCCATGATGCAAGAGGATTTGTACCTTCACTGCTAAGTCAATCAAAATCCATCATTATCTATACAATAAATACAAGTAATTGATGTAGTATTTTTTACTCTAAGATGCATTCTTATGATAATGTTAGAACATATGTTGAAAATGTCAAAACATACCTAAATAAGCTCCTCTTCGTTTCAAGAACAATTTATTTGAGTCGCATGAACTTGGAACAAGCCTCCCACGATATGAAAGAGAGTAACCAAGTCATCATGACTTTTTTGTTGCTACATCGGATCGAGGGAGGTTTGCCTCAATTGCCTCCAAGATTAAATCGCCTCATATTAAATCGCCTCCAATAAATTATTCTCTACTAAACAAGGCCAACCACGTGAAGGTGGAAGCTCTTATGGCCCCTCCCCCCCCTCACATCACTTTCAATTCCCCAATACCGAATCTATATTTCATTTTTTACTTTCATGAGTAGAAAAAAAATATTCAATAACTAATTAAAAAAAAATTCAACAAAAAGTACGCATGAAAAAATTGAAAGTGCTTGACATAAAAATAGTATGATAAATGAGTTTTTAATATAAAGAAAAAAACATTCCAAATATGGTAACATTTGTCTTATAATAATACAATATTTTACATTATCAAATTTTCTTTTTTCTTCTTCCTATTTCTAAAGCTCCTAATTACATCATCAATATCATCGTGCTCTGCTCCTGTTTCGTGCCTTTCCCGCACTGCTGACCTAGTTGCGTAATCACGATGTCTGGTCTCATCTAGTGACGGGGCATTGCCTACAAAAATAGATAATATTAAATTTTAATTGTCAGTTTTTAAATATCATTGAACTAGTTCAAGAATATTAATAAAAAAATTGCAATGAGATTATTTACCTGGTGCACCAGTTGTCGTCGCTGACCTAGTTGCGTAGTCAAGATGTCTGGTCTCATCCAGTGACGGGGCATCGCCTACAAAAACAGATAATATTAAATTTTAATTGTCAATTTTTAAATATCATTGAACTAGTTCGGTAATATTAATAAAAAAAATTGTAATGAGATTATTGACTGTGCACCGGGCTTGTCGCCGACGAAGGCGTAGTCAATGATAAACCGTCTCATCTGATCGGTATTGCCTACAAAAACGATAATATTAAATTTTAATTGTCACTTTTAAATATCATTGAACTAGTTCGGTAATATTAATAAAAAAAATTGCAATGAGATTATTTACATGGTGCACCAGTTGTCGCCGCTGACCTAGTTGCGTAGTCACGATGTCCGGTCTCATCCAGTGACGGGGCATCGCCTACAAAAACAAATAATATTAAATTTTAATTGTCAGTTTTTAAATATCATTGAACTAGTTCGGTAATATTAATAAAAAAAATTGCAATGAGATTATTTACCTGGGGCACCAGTTGTCGCCGCTGACCTAGTTGTGTAGTCACGATGTCTGGTCTCATCCAGTGACGGGGCATCGCCTACAAAAATAGATAATATTAAATTTTATTGTGAGTTTTTAAAGATCATTGAACTAGTCTTGGTATTAATAAAAAATTGCAATGAGATTATTTAATACCTGGTGCACCGGGCCACTGCCGTTGGACCGTTGCCCTTCTTCCTCTCTGTGGTAAGATCCTCATGGAAAAATTCTCTCGTCATTTAAACAAAAACGTTATAAGGACAACCATCAAGGTATAATTAGAAAAAATTATAAGTGGAAATTAATTACCGTCACCACTCGATAGTAGCATTGTTCTACTGTCCCTACTACAATGATCGTGTTGCACGTGAGATCATCTTTTGCCATTTGGCTCTAAACTCCGGGTTATTTGTGTCACTTCGGTAGTGCTGCTCCCCGATTTAAACAAAGTTGTCAGACATTAAATTTATGGACGAAAAAAACCATATTGAAAGGTTAATGTTTTACCTTATCAGGCATTCTGGATCTTGGGACCTGCCACAAGCTTCTGCGACGTTCAACTACAACTTGATAGCCGAAATGGAAAGCGATATTTTTATCTTCCTATGTAGTTTTTGTTCCGAAGTCATCACCCTACATTACATATGATTGTGTATTTTTAATCATATTTGATAGGATTACAAAAACGTTGGAAGGCGATACAATTAATTATAAGATGTTTAGCTACTTAATTACAATTCTTGCGGCCAATTTCAAGTAGCCGCCCTGGCCTAGCTTGTGATGGCCCTTTTTTCAATCCTAGATTTGGTTGCCTTTGAGGTGTCAGGCAACCTAGCATCAAAAGATTAAAGTCAGATATGACGTAGCACACTTTTATTTTAGACATAGAGAAAATTAAAGCTATTGAATTAAAGTTGTAATTTACCTTGCGGGTCCACTTGGCATTTTTCCTTCTTTCTTTGCCCTTTTCTCTTTTCCGTCATGGATGAGTGCTCTCCACTCACTCTCTGGAACTGTGAGAGGACGCTCATATCTAGGGTTAAATTTCAATTGCGTCCTATAGGTGTCCCTGGTATATTTCAAATATTTTTCGGCTACCCGAGCCACCGCTGTTCTGTCAAATGTGCCGACCCCAAAAAGGGCTTCTAGATAATCTAGAAGTTCTTTTTTCAGGTTGGAATTCTGGGAATTCCACCCTGTACGTATGGTTGGGCCAAAAATTACCAACGCATGGCTCTCCAGAATCCCGTAGAACTCATTGTTTCCTACACAGAATAAAACCAAAAGAAAAAGAAGATATTATCATTAATTTAAAAATAAAAATCATGATAAATATGTTTTAGATAAAGTACATGAAATAGTTAAAATATTAAAATTTACCTGGGAGTTGTACATGCTTTATAGGGACACCTTCATCGCTCACCAACAACGTGCCATTAATGGTCCCTGTGGAGCTGACACGTGTAGCTCCAGGAAACGCAATAATGTAGTTGGCCATATCAGCCTCATCATTGCCAACACGTTCAGCAGTTGGCTGGGTGTCAGCTTGGGCATGGTGTGTTTCTTGGCTAGCACCTAAAGGAGTAGAAGGTGTACGAGAGGGTTGTTGGGCAATCTCTTGCCCTTGTGTCCCACTACCACCAACACCGGGTTCAGCAAATGCCAGAAGACGCTACATACAAAAGAACTTTTTTTTAGTTTAGTCAATGTAAAAATTAAAAATCAAACTATCACAATTCATCTCATGCAGAACAAAAAAAATATCCTTTTGACTTTTTATTATTACCTGATATCTTTCTAGCTGCCTCATAAGATGTTGTATCCTCTCTTCTGTTTCAGGTGTTTGAGGTGCGTCTATCAAAGTATTAAATTCCGACCTTGCATCTCGTGTCTTTTTTTGCAACAAGAACACTGGAGATAGGGATGAAGAAAGCTCTTCCTCAAAGAGGGAATCATCAGGCGTACCATGGCTAGGTGTCTGCATATTTGAAAAAAATTAATATTATTTCAATTATGTAAATAACTAAAATACCTGAAGATAGAGCAATGCTAGCACTTTACATGTTCTTCCGCTGGCCTCTTTCCGCGATCATCCCGTCTCGGGGTTGTTCCTGCACTGCTCTGATCAGTCTGCCACATTGCAATAAAATTATAAATGTAAAAACTTGAAAACAATATCTAACTTGAAAGCACAAAATGAAAACTGAAATAATTTCTAATAAGACACCGGAAGACAGAGTTAGAGTTTCAAATATGCCTTGCATTGAATTCAGTCCTGGAAACATGTCATTGCACATTAAGGCACCCAAACAAAAGACGAGTTGACAATGAAGACCTTATTGAATATATTGTTGGAGCAACTTCTAGTAAACTTGTTGTGAAGACCTTGAGGACATTTTTGGAGCAACATTGTTGAAGCTGATGGTATAGCATTGCTGGAGACGATCTTGAAGGGCCTTGAAGTGAAGCTTTTGGAGCAACTATTGAAAAATCCTTAGAGCATTTAAGTAAGGCACTTTCTATCTTCCATCACCTTTTTCCTTTCAATATCCTTTAAGCGATTTTGTTGATATTTAATGTTTGAAATCACGTTATAATTCCTTGATTATATGTGTTTGGGGACTAGAATAATTTCACACTAAACCATGCAAACTTAAAATTAACTTAACAGATCCATAAAGTAATAATAATCATAATTCCTAATTTCCTATTATACGATATGATGCAAATTATTCAAACATGAAGCAATGAAGACATGCAATGTCTGAATTTCAAGATTGATGAACCAATACAAGAAGTTAGAAACTACAACTTTGATTTAATACTTTGTGTCCTAACTCCAGGAAGGAATCTAGTTCGTAGTACAGAATATGCATCGTGTATTATCAATTCTTAATTGACAACAAATAAAGGTCATCTACCTCATCAATTCCTTCCCATTTTGTGTTTTTATGTTATATTCCTTATAAAAGTGTCAAATTTCTCTCAAAGTAAGCAACCACTGAATAAAATAAAAAATAGTTGAGATATGATTGAGAAATGGTCATTTATTTCTTGAAAGGATCTTCATGATTTCTTTGGTTGTTTTTCATCTCAAGAAACAAGAAATGACCTAAGAAACTATTGTGATGTAATATAAGAAACAACACGGTGCAATGGCCATTTTCAAAGACAAATGATGTCCATTGAGGACATGGCCTTTATTTGGTTCCTGTTTCATAGGAGTTTCGGGTAGAAATGGAACTTTGTTGTACCATTTCCAGTAGTAAAAAAGGAAAACCTTCTTTTTCCATGGGAAATAATTTACCTTTCCTTTTTCAAGATAATCTAAATCACAAAAAAATATGAACTATACTGCACACATTCTTGGATAATGTGAAAGTGGAAAAGGAATACCCTACACAAGTGATGCACACATGTACATTTGAACACTAATAGTTTTTTGTAGTTGAAATGCAATGCTTGTTTTCATTTAAATGTAGGGTTTTTAAAGCAGGGAGAAATAATGGCTGCCAATTTAATAAGCGTTTCTTTGGGAAAAATTTAAATCTTGTATTGGGTGATGAAGATAATAGAGGGTATTGAATCTTGATTCTTGACATCTAGAGAGAACCCTAAAGCCTAACACAATCAAATGGAATTGACCAAAAAAACCCAAATAGAGTCAACCCTACCATAGGAGGAAGGGCCTGCAGTAAGAACTTACCATTTTGCAAGAGCTGAGGGCAAATGATATTCTGAAAGAGCTGAGGGCAACTGTTGTTCTGCAAGAGCTGAGGGCGAATGTAGGACGAATGTTGTTCTGCAAGAAATGAGGGCGAATGCAGGGAAAATTCTGTTCTGCAAGAGCTCATGGCGAATGCTGAGGGTGAATGCTGTTCTGCAAGAGCTCAGGGCGAATGCTGAGGGCGAATGCTGAGGGTGAATGTTGTTCTGCAAGAGCGGAGGGCGAATGCGCGCGTGATATCAGACGTTAATGTAGCACACATGTACATTTTAACACTAATAGATTTTTGTAGTTGAAATGCAATGCTTGTTTTCATTTAAATGTACGGTTTTTAAAGCAAGGAGAAATAATGGCTGCTAAATTAATAAGCGTTTCTTTGGGAAAAAATTAAATCTTGTATTGGGTGATGAAGATAATAGAGGGTATTGAATCTTGATTCTTGAAATCTAGAGAGAACCCTACAGCCTAACACAATCCAATGGAATTGACCAAAAAAACCCAAATAGAGCCAACCCTACTATAGGAGGAAGGGCCTGCAATAAGAACTTACCATTTTGCAAGAGCTGAGGGCAAATGTTGTTCTACAAGAGCTGAGGACGAACGCTAAGGGTGAATGCTGACGGCAAATGCTGTTCTGCAAGAGCTAAGGGCGAATGTTGTTCTGCAAGAGCGGAGGGAAAATGCACGCGTGATATCAGACGTTAATGTAGCTATTGCGACGGATACGAAACAATAAAATCATTTTTATGTAGCGCGCATAAAGTTTCGTATTTGTATTTAGCGCGCATATAAGTGTCGTTATACCGACAGCGGAAAAGGCGTCACTATTGCGACGAAGGCCTCCAAACGTCGCAATTACGACACTTAGACATTGTGTCGTACTTGCGACGTTTAGATGCAGTCGTCGCAATAGCGACGCGTTGGGCCATAGTGTCGCAATTGCGACGTCTTCCTCCAAATGTCGCAATTGCGACACTTTTCTAAGTGTCGGTATTGTGACACTTTTCTATAAACGTTGGTATAGCGACGGTTTCAGGCGAGATGGAAAAAATTTGGGGAAATTTCCGACATTTGGTCAAAAGCGTCGGAACCAAGTGTCGCAATTTCCGCCAAATGTACCAGTGAGAGGTTACGGACCCTGAATTGAGTACTACCCTTGAGGTTGATATTTTCCTTGAGGTATGTATTGGCTTTGAGGTATGTACTGTCCTTGAGGTATGTATTGTCCTTGAGGTTTCCCCCCAAGCGGTAAATTACTACCTTGAGGTTGCCCCCCAAGTGGTAAGTTACTACTTTGAGGGTCAAGGTTAGGAATGTGTCCAGACATCATGTAAACGTGTTCCGTGCTCAAATTTTTGGTATGTGATTCATTTGGACCAGATGATGGTATATGTTTGTCAGGAGAAGGAGTTGCTCCTGAGAAAGTACCAGAAAGCGACTGGTATCCCACAGGAACAAATGGACCACCATACAAATATGATTCTGGTGATGCAGAAAACATGGATGATTCACCATACATTTTTAATGAAGGTCTGTAATTACCTCTTGGTATGGCGTAAAAAGGAATTTGGGGTGGCGAATAGTTAGACTAGAATTGTGCAGAAAGTATGTTAACTAAGAATACCAAGGATCTTGTTTGAAAGGGCTATAGTAAACTGATTCAATTGGCCTAAGATCTAAAGATTCCCGATGTGAAGGAAGAACGACTTCTTCCTCTCTGTCAGTAATTTCTTCAATGCTAATGAGGCCAGGAGGAAGGTTTTGAGTGATGCGAAACTTCACTCTAGGTGAATCAGGATGACCAGGGGTTGGAGTGATGAAATATAAAGTAGGCTTAGATGTGGCAGGTTCAGTTTCTAGTTCAGATATTTCAGGCTCAGTAGCTAATAATTCACTAGTTGTGGAAGCAAGTTCAACTAGTTCAGAAATTGTAAGTTTTCTTTAAGAACTCTCTGTTGTTTGAGGTTGATCTACTTCGTAATCAGGATGAATAATTACTAATGTTTCCTCGTGTTCAGTTGATCCAGTCCCTGATGGTTGTCCTTTCTCAGATTTAAGCTTTTATAACTGGCTTGGTGTGTACTCAAGGGGTTTCCCCTGCATTCTACGTGATTTTCTAGGTAATTCAGCCATGATTAAAAGTTGTAACACATGAAATAAAATAAAATTTCAACAAAATTTCCTAAAGTCTCTAAGGAAACAATCAAATTGATCACACGTCTACAAAATCTAAGAGAGAAATCCACACACAAACAGTTGATTCCCACACTAAAAACACTAGTTTGTGATGAAACCCAACATCGTAGAATTCTAATGTGGAAATGGCGTTTGGAATAGTTACCCTGACAACCTGCTTTATGAAACAGTCTGGTGCAAGTCTCTCCACTTATACCATATTGAAGTGAAGAGTACCCTCCGGAAAGTCTATTTGAGTCTAGTCGATGTCTGCTCTAGGTACAATCGGACCTTCCCTCCACCGTCACCTTTGGAATAAATCCTAAATTTTATAGCCACTAAGGTCACCAATGGGAACAAATGTGCCTAGGGGAAAAATCAACGTTCAGATACACATGCAAGGGCAGAGTAACTAGCTCAATCCCCGTGAAGGCTCCTTGATATAATCAAAGGTTTACCAACAACTAACCCCAAGCTCCTCGACAATGATCTATCCTAGGTTTACCATTTTTAATACGTGCACATCTGCTATCTTTCCCAATGAGATAGGTATGATTACCTCACTGGTTCTGACATGATCTCGTGCTTGACTCTTTTAAGAAGAGCTTCCCAGAGCACAAATGCTACAATTGGATTTTTCCTACCGCAAGATTGCTACTTGTTTGTTTGAACTCTCTTGGAATGTTAATTACAACCTGTTCCAAGACACTAGCCTAAGCTATGTTGGTGGAAAAGAGCCCTAGAAAATGTAAAATATCTAGATTGATTTTATTAAAGAGTTGTTTTTAATTTCGCTGTTTCTTAAGTAGAAGGTATGGAAATGAAACTTAAATGATGTTTTATGACCCGACTCAAAATACGCTAAATGCATCTAAATGAAAAGTGCAACTCTTTTCTTTTCAATGAATCTTATTTAAGGGAAAGATTGAGAGATTTAACAATTTTCTAAAGCACCAATTCTTTCATTCATAAACAAAATCTTTGAAAAGAAGACGATTTCTTTGAGAACTCAATTTCATAAAATGATCAATTACTCGTTCGAAATGAAATCCTTTATCAATCATATCAGAAATTACAAATCATTAAACAAACCATTTCCAAAAAGAAAACCATATCTAAAACTCCTAAAAACATAAAAATTCAAAATCAAAGGAAGAAACTCTAATTTTGAACTCTATCTAGAAAGTTTGAGGACGTCTTCTCTTAGTTTGTGATCGAACCAAGAAGAATTTCTACTTATCTCAGCAGAAAATGAAAACATCCAACAATGGTTTAGTGTGAAAATCAGGCCTTAGTAAGCTAAAAGCTCTTTCAAATTTGCAATGAAAATGAAATCAATTTTCATAAAAGTAAGGTTTGCAACAAGTTTAATGGCTCAAAAAGAGAACATCATACCAGCAAGCTATAAGGTATATGAAGGTTTCTGATATGGAGCAGCAAGAAAGTAGGGCAAACACTCACTCATAAAATGCAAATAAGATGAAAAATCACACAAACACAAAAGTTGCTGAAAGAAATTCACACATAAGATTTTGATAGTCAAGATAGATTGGGGCGAACACAGAGAATCTGGTAATCTAGCTCCTAAAAAGAGAATTTTAACTTTTTCAAAAATTTTCCACAGGTCCGCAGGTTCTAATGGAGAACAGAGCGGTACCGCACTGTTCTGAACTAAAAACTGCGGAGGCTATTGCACTATATTCGAATAAAAACAACGGAGGCCAGGAAAAATACAGAAAAAATGAAAATTCAGCGTTTCTTTTCAGGGATTCTTATAAGTTATCTACCCAACCCAGTTTCAGACTAATCAAAATCAGAAAACTCTTAAAATTCAAACTGAAAAATAAAAAGGAAAAATAAGTTCTAATCCTCAGTGGAGTCGCCATTTTGTTATGCAGATTAATCCCTCTTGCGGACAAGAGCGATCTCCCTAATATCCTACGGATAGCTAGAAACAAACATCCATTTGTAAATCATTTTCTCTAGATTATTTGCAATTCATAATTATTATAAACAAAGAAAGAGGACATGCCCCTACCTTGAAATCCAACGTTCGGTGCAGCCTTTTATCCAGTCGCTCCAAAGAGGCTTCTTCAGTAAGTAGAACCTACAATCAAAGACAGACAAAAGAATTAAAAGCACCTGCGACATATAATAATTAAGAACAACTAATCTAACTTAGTGATCAAGGAATCTAAGTATTGAATTATTCAAATAGACACAACAACTACTCAATGAGAAAAGGAGATCCATATGTATTATCTTGAATGAAAAGAGTAACTTTACAACCTGATGCCTTGATGTCGTACAAGTTCCTCCTGGGGTCCTGAACAATCGTTCCTCCTTCAGATTGACAAGCTTTCCTCTCTTTGAACTAGCATGAAGTTATGGACATGAGTGTGTGATCATTCGCATACCAATAATAACTAGTGTAGAGAGTATGCTCTCTTGAGAATTTCTTCAGCAACTAACATGTATGTCTACTCTT
Organism: Pinus albicaulis; assembly: GCA_034641835.2. Taxonomy (NCBI): domain Eukaryota; kingdom Viridiplantae; phylum Streptophyta; class Pinopsida; order Pinales; family Pinaceae; genus Pinus; species Pinus albicaulis. The sequence goes on along the minus strand of CM076572.1, from coordinate 680,067,149 downwards.
GAGACTGAAACATGAGCTCAATTTATAGGGAAATGGAGGTAGTTTCAATTCCATGAAGAGGGGGATGGATTCCTCTCAGGAAGGGATTTGAGCTCCATAGACCAAGGCATAAGCTCCATGAGTGGAGGGATAAAGCTCGAATTGATCGCGCTTCTAGAAGCTTCCAGTTGGGAGAATATTCGACCAGCTGGGATTCTAGAACTTACTTTCTCCTTTATTTGACTGTTTACGGGGGTCCGCAGGTTTTATAAGCAGAACGTGTGGGATCTGCCGCAGGCTATAGAACAAATATTTGTGGATCCACAGGAAAGAGCTAGGAAAAGTGCCGAGTTAGAATTTTAAGGGTTTTAATGAGCTTTTCTCCAATTCCAAGACTTGGTTTGGGAACATTAGGGTTTTTGACTTCTAAGGGAGCACAATATAGTTAGTGATGAACCTATATGGACAGTCAAATTTCATGGTGACCAAATAATGTGTAGCACCTCTAAAGGAGACTCTCAAATAAATTATTGTGCCTCCTAAAGTTTTTTTCTTTTAAATGTGGTCCATTACTTAAGTAGTCCCATAATATTTTCACTTTAGGTGTTTTATCATCAAACAATTCTAACTAAATCTACTTAGGAGTGGTCTCTAAACAATTTTGATATTGTGAACAAATTTAGTGCTAATATTAGGTCATTATAGGCACATTTAGTTCTTATATAGAAGGAATAAGAGCATTTTTTCCTAGGTTCAAGTAAAAGTAAGGAGGTTTATCAGAATTTATTAGGATTATGATTAACTTCCATAGTCTAATACATGGTTAAATCTTTAGGAATTAACATTTTATGTATTAGGGTTACAAAATTGAGATGTTAATAATCCTCTCGACAAGTACCTAACCAATCTTAGGCATTCACCTGTCATGCATATCACATCCTCAAGAAATCCATTGTAGTGAGGTTATAATTATGACAATTCCAAGGGCTAATTTCTATTTAGGAAAGTCAAGTACTCAAGTAGTAATGGGAGACTTTTTTCTCCTAGCCACTAGATGCTCTCTCAATCAATTAATTTATCCCCACTTTACCATTATTCTATTTGTTTCATAATCACCTCACGGTGCTTTCTAAGTCACAATATTTATAATGTAAGTTTGGAGAAAATTCAAACACCAGCACATTGCAACCTTAGATAGCTATTCAAACAACAACAAACTATGTGAAATTATCCATTAAAAATGAGGAGGAGAAAATCCAAATTAATTAACTTAGTAAAATATTTGTTTCCCATAATTACAAGTTACACTTCTTTTTCTGTGAAGAAAAATTGTGTGTATTTTAAATGATTTTATAAATTGTTATTGATTTATTTTGTTAATTTGCCTCCACTTATTATAATGCAGCTAGTGTACCTTACTCCATGTGGGAAAAAATGTTACTAATAACATTCAAATTGATTTGTTTTGGCTAAGAAGTTGTTAGTGGGGGTTTCTAGTATATATATATATATATATATATATATATATATATATATATATATATATATATATATATATGGTTTTCTAAAATTTGTTTGATAAGTGTTTCAACTATGTAAAAACATATTTTAGGTGGAAAATGTGACATTGGGATTTTTTTTTCTCTTTTTTTTTTTTTTAAATTCAATTTATTTAACCATAAGCATCATCATTATTCATGTTCAATTAAGAAAATATATTATAAACAAAATAATTTTGAAAGTTCACATAGCTAAATTAAACATGATAAAAAATTAAAAATGTGGTATTAAATACAAATTTTAAGTGGAAAATGTCACATTGGACTTAAAGAGTTTTTCTTTTCTTTTCTTTTCTTTTTTTTTCCTTTTTTTTATAACTATGATTTTTTTCTTCCACGAAAAAATTGCATACTTGTTATTTCATTGAAATTAAAGAATACAAAATATTTTTCAATTATAACCTCTCGGACAAGTCTGTCGAGATTCATGGAATTATAACAATCCAAAACCTAAAACAAGCATACATAAAAACAGGCAAGGTCCCAATGATTTCAACAACTTTAGTTTCAGAAAATGTTGTTAGCATTCACCCTAAAGACATCAATGACTTTTTTTGTAATCACTAAATTTCCTACAGGCTAGAGTAATGTTTCCTTTGATCTTCTCTCTGCATCAATGTTATGCTCCCTATGGATATGTGATACCTCCAACTCCTCAAAACATTCTTGTAATTGGAAAAAAATTTGTTGTTGAGGATTTAGGGCCAAGTTGTGTAATGTATCGATCACCAAGAACCAATCAATAACCACTCGAAAATCGCCAAATATTTGTGAGCTCGTCACCTACCCAGAGATTGCAAAGTTAAGGACGAGTCATAACCCAATTAATTTAGATGTATTTTAAGTTCTAGACCCCAGCCTTGGGTTAACAAGAAAAGTGTGATGGTTGTTTACGTGAAATGTAGCTCTCGCTACACGTACAACCATGATATGACTTTTGGCTCCATCGGAGAAGGTCCAACCTTCGAAGTATCTATCCTAGGCCCAATTGGAATTTTGTTCTTCTTCTATATAACTTTTTTGTTGAGTTCCTTCATTTTTATTTTTGTTTTTTGGACCACATGTTATATATTTGGGACTCGACTATCAAATATGGTTTTATCCCAGTGTAACCAAATATTCCAAAAGGACCAAATATGGAAGGATGGAAATATGCTCCAAAGTTGGGGTTCTTGTCCATTTTGTGAGGCATTCCCGTGATTACCTACCAACCATGTCCCCATGCAATCTTCCTCAAACAAGATCGTTCTCCAAACCACTTGTGAAAAAACACAATCCATGAACAGGTGTGTCACTAAGGTTTGATTATCATAACATAGTGGGCATCTTGTAGGCCCTTCCCATCCTCGCCTTTGAATATTATCTTGCATGAGGACAATGTTATTTAGTGCCAGCCATAGAAAGAGCAATATATTTAAAGGAAAATTCCACTTCCAAGCAACTTTATACCACTGGAAAGGGTTTGGCTCTACTTCTTGCATCATCATCACTTCATAAGCTAGTTTCGACATCACCACATCACATTCTTTGTTCATTTTACACATGAGTTTTTTTGAGTCTCTAATTAGTCGAATGCCATGTTGTGCAAGTCACAAGGAAAATTGTGTCGATTCCCATGCTAGATTCCCTGAGAGGCCCGGAGCATTAAATGATTTCCAAGGTCTCGAGGACATCTCATTGTCACTAGGATAAACCACTTCAAAAAGAAAATAAATGTCTTTTTACTTTAACGATACTTCCATATTCAAGGAAATCATTTTGAGAGTATCACCTGCTATCCATGAATCCTTTCTTAAGTCTATTTTTCTTCTGTCTCCTACCTTCCGAAAATAAGACCTTTTTTAATTATGTCAAGCACTAACACCAATGCCTTCTAAATATTTGACTCTCGTTTCCATGACTTTGTCTTTGATCGAACCCATTATTCAACTTTTTAATCCTTCCAATACCCTTCTCGCATCAGAGTTCCCATAAGATAACATCAAACATACCCCTCCAATTACTTTTGGCAATTAACGCCTTTGAAAAAATGAAAATGTTTTTGAGCCCCCACCCTCCCTATTTCTTTGGGTTGGAAATCTATTTAAAGCTTTCTAAATGCATCCCTTTCTATTTTTCCTTTCCAAAGAAAATGGAAACGTAAACTTCGAATTTTGTATAGAATTGTCCTTGGTACACTAAGAAAGGCCAACCAATAGGTTGTGATTGCTTCCAAAACCTATTTTACCCGGATTAATCACCATCCCAAAGAGAGCCATCATTTGCACCAACAATTGATCCAACATTCCACTTTTTTTACCATCCAAAGCCAATCTATAACTTAGTAATTGTTATCCTTTAAATTGTTTGGAAAAATACTAAGATGGGGGGGGGTGGGTGTTGGGTGAATCACTATTTTAACTTTTCGTATTATTAATTTTGTATGTTATTGTTCTTTATGGAACCAGCGTGTGTACGCGACTTCAATGAAGGAAAACATTGTATCTCCAGTTTACTTATTTTTCATACTTTCCATTTCATGTTTAACTTTATCATTGCATTATTAATTTCATTAGTCATTTAGTTTGCAATAAAGAGTGGATAAATCACAACACATAAGCAACACATCAACACATATGAACACCAATATTTTAGGTGGAAACCCAATGTGGGAGAAAACCATAACTGTCGTCATCTATGTCTTCTTTCTTATTATATAAAGAAAATATGGTGCATACTCTTACCATCACACAGGCACCCACCTGTAGGAGGCTACAACCTCCACTTGTTCTCTAGTACCACTGGAACAGATCTAGAACCCCTTGATCTCATTTACTGACTCCTACCAGCAGGGAGCTCCTACCCCCTCACTGAAGGTTGCAACCCTTAGTACCTTGTGGACCATGTTTCAGAATGTTTCACACTGGATCCACCTGTCAAACTATCATCAAACAACCTGTATGCCACCTTTTATCATATTTTCACACTAAACCCACATCAACAATAATCCCAAACCAATATTCCAAGATGAAATATTGAATCTCAAAATCCGAATCATTGAATCATTGTAAACCAACTGAATGAATAAAGCATAAAACCACTAAATACAGAAGAAAACTAATCATTGAACTTAACGTCAACCAACCATTTCAACCAAATCAAATTAATGCACAACCAATCCAATCAACACTACTAGATATAGTTAGGCATCATTAACAGAAAACTCGTGTATAGATCTTAAATTATTGTAGCATACCTTCGATGCAAACACAACTCACATTCTACAACCTTCATTTTCAAAATTACAGACTTCTGAAAAATGATTTTGATCACAACATTAATATATGCACAAATTTTATCATTATTATCTACTTAAACATTTCCAACAAGCAAATCATTCAAGCATATATTTCAAAAAAAAATCATGTCTTTCAGATCTGAGACTTCTCCTTGCTTCCTGTTACACACCTATTTCGGATCAAATCATACATATAATTCATTACTTGTGCTCATAGCACCTTTATCTCCATCTCCTTATATAGATTTTTTCGTAGCCAATACCTTAGGTAAATCTTTTGGTAATGTTGTTAGTATTTGTTGACGGGATCAAATAAACTTTTTTGCCTCAATTACTTTGGGAAATTACCATGGTAATGGCCCCTCGTGTCCATATTTCCAAGGTTCGGATTATGTATGTGATTTATACTCACAGGACATATGTATGTACATGACCTTTATTCACATGAACCATACATACTTTCTCAAAATTTAATTTTGTCATCCATATGTCTCTGAACTATCATTTCTATGTATGTATCATCTATACCCATTATCTGCTTTATTTCCACAATCATATTATCACATCGTTTTCATCAAGTACATATTTATCAACCAGCATGCCATCAAGGACAACACATTAGCCATAATGCCAACAATCTCCCCCTTTGGACTTGATGGAAACCACTTTGGTGTTTGGACTCTCATGGAAACCTCCTGCAAACACACCTGTAAACACCAAGTCTTCTCTCCCCCTTTGAAATCAAGAGAAAATTACTAAATTAGGTTGAATGAAGTACTTCGATGTAGTGTTGATTGTTGTAAGTCTGATCTGTTGATATGAATCATGAAATTTTCATATTGACCATGCTCCCCTTGAGCATATGATGGACCTTATGAAGATATGCAATACAATACTTGAAATACATGACCTTTCCTATCACCAATGAATTTATGCTCCCATGATTACATCAATCACCCAACATATTATACCCAAATTTTACATCAATTACCCAAAATAATGGGGTTATATACATGACATGACTTGATCCCAACAACCCATTCATGACTGAATTTTTCAGTGATTACAACATGGGTCTTTTCATGACCTTTACATCAAAAGACATACATAATCATAACAAAAAGTGGCAATACAATGATAATCAACAACACCCACCATGCACCATATAAGGATCTAAAACATAATCTCCTGATGCTAGCAACATAGATGTCATTATGCAACATCATGAACATCCTCATCATTAAGGAATAATATAAGATAAGACAGTGTAGCATCACACTCTTCAATATCATCATCACCAAGAAAATGTAGAAAAAGCATAAGATTGTGTAATAAATATTTGTCAACAACTCATCCCCTTGAACTCATGTCCTCATGGTCAACACACTCTCTCCATATATAAGAAGAGCCACAATCGACAAGTAGCAATATCAATCTCTTGAACCACAACACCATAGGTACAAATCATATGTGCTAACAAAAAGTACTTCCAACATCACAAATCATTGAGTATAATAGAAATGATCGACAACATAATCAACAAACATCTATAGGATATATATCTTCAAGCTTTAGCAAGGATAGGACACCATTAAAAAATTCACCAAATGCAACTCAAGCAACATATAGACATCATCCATAAGTTAACCACATTCAATCCATGCATTACTAGAAACCCATGACAACAGCATATATATCTTCTCATCAAAACAATGATTAAATCATGAATTCATCGTAAACAACATCATGCAACAAGGAGTGCTCAAGAAACCATAATTCCAACATTGCACTATTAGAAGCATAGCATATGCTCCACCTGAACTTGTGCCAACTTTTCACCATCAATTCTGATCACATTATATCCATCTCATCAACCAGCCAAATGCATCAAAGAACCATTTCATCAGTAGCAATATAAGATTTTGCAAAAACTCATAAACTCATCATGAACCAATATCATTTTAAGCAGCATATGGGCATCATTATCAAACTATAACAAATTAATATTAGAACTAAAATGTCAATAATTACTAATAGAATTTGTAACACCCTCCTCCCACATCTACCCAAGTAACTGACCAACATGGGTAAACATGAGACAAGAGGCTACTATGATCTTATTCAACCTCCTAGGTGACATTAAGGAATTAGAATAGATTAAAACACATCACACAAACCTTCCACATCAACAACAAAACTCCCGGGAGGAATCCCAAACACTCAGGTAACTAGCCCCTAGGTCCCACTGAGTTTTTAGAAAATAAAACCCCTAGACACTCCCTTGATATGTACAAGGGTACATTTGGGAGGCTCTGGATGCTCCCACAACATGGGCATGCATGCGTCTAGGGACTTCTTCCCTCATACCTATGCTAGTATCCCTGGGATTTGAGCCACTTTTTCAGGCCCAGAGCCCAGGTCACTATCCATAACTCAATGAGAGGTTTGGAGATGAATTATAATAGTATAACAATGATACATTTGAAAAAATATTTAAAAGTTCTAGACTGGACCCCTACTAGACATGACAGACATTTCATCAAACATGACACAAATATGTAATCTACAGGTTTAAATAACAAATCTTAGCATAGGGTTCTCATACTTATCTAAGAATGTCTACAAAATAGTGTTCCCTTATATCATCTATTAGGTCATAGATACATTGTTCATTCATTTACGAATCAAAACATGAGGAGATACATACATCATCATTGTCATAATACATGCTTATAACCAACATAACAACAACAGAAATATCAAGGATACATCAGCCATATAATCTATTAGCACTACAATTTTTCCAAAAAAAATCAAAGTCTCGTCGTCATTGTAAGTCGTTTCTTTGTTCCTCTCTTGTCTCCTAACCTATGGTGAAGAGCCCTGGAGGATTAAATTGTATGAGTCTTTGTCACTTTTAATAAAATTCAAAAGGAATTCTGAGTCCAATACTATGTTTCTGTTACAAAATCGATAAGGTGAAGTCTCTTTTAAATAGGTATTTTAACTACTTTCAGTGGTTAAAGTCATAAGTTTCCATTTGAAAAAGGGCCTTATTCTTTCACTATCATTTCCTATCCAAGGTCAAACACAGAATGTTAGAATCATGAGTTATGTTAAGAATAACACAAAAATTAGTTGTTATTTCCATGAGAAGCAACTATATTTTTCAATATTTATGGTTTTTATAGGAAAAACTATATTTTTCAAAAAGGTAGTAATTACCTGCAAATTAGTATAAGGGTGCAGAGGAAATATTATTTAGCTGAAGTTAGCATTGCTATTCGAAGATTGAGGAGATGTTAAAGTAAGGGGTGTTGTGTGTATAAAGAATGTTTGTTTTTCATTAGAGGATGCATTAAAAGGGTGATTATTCTTCTACTAAGGTGATGTAAATGTGTTGCTACTCACTAAAGGGTACATGTGTCAAAGTGAAGTACGAGTATAAATTATGAAGATATGTGATGGAGTTGGTGAAATCAGTTTGCAGTGGTTTTAAATCATTTTTTTTTCGTTTCATTCCTATTCACCAAGTCTTAGGGCATGCATAACATTTCTTCCATCTGCTCTTGTGACAGCTACAACTAATATTTTTATTCTCCATCTTAAAACCATTTTTTAACAGGTGCCAGCAAGTAGGGTTTCATGGAAGGTATTCCTCGTTTTACAGTTGTGTTAAATTTTATGTTAACAGCAAGCAGTATGGGCAAAGGAGGTAATGTGAACCATTCTAAGCCAGCTAACACTCGCTTTGTGGACAGTCATGCTAAGGCCGAGTTCAAGGCAGCAGGTTGGTACCAGATCTTAAGGAAATACTCAAGTGAGAATGTGGCTATCACTGAAGTGTTTGTTGAGACCTTTGATGGAGAAAAGGTTAGGATTGGGTCTCAGACCTTCAACATTACTAAAACCATCATTGCAAGGGAAACTTAGACTTCAGCAACAAGTGAGTCTTGGCATAATAATAATAAAACTCTCCTTAAAGCTTATGAAAATGTTTATTTAAATATTGAGCATGAACACATTGGTTGGACTCCTAACATACATATTTCATACTTCAAACCTAAGTGGCAGCATGTCATAGCTACTTTAAAGTGTTACATAACTTATGAAGGTAGGTTTTCAACTGTTCATAGATACCAAATGAGATTCTTGAAAACAGAGATATACAGAAGAACAACATTCAAACCCTTTTCATACATCAACTCCCTCACAAGTTGGCTCATCTTCAATGTCATCTAAAAGGCATACTAGGAACTTAGCCAAGAAGGCTAGAAACATTACATCTACACCAACAACACAACCAGCAAATGAGGTCTACACTAGCAGTTCACCCAAGGAACCACAGACCTTGAGGTCATTCATGGAGGAGTGTAGAAAGAAGTTTAAATGAAGAGATACCTTGTTTCATAAAAACATTGTGTCTAAAAGAAAAGAGGAGGCAACTTCCTCTTCAAGGGGTAAACACAGGAGAAGGCTCATCATGACAGAGGGGATTTCAGAGCAATTCAGCCCTGTACCCCTAACATCCATCCTTGTTCTACCTTCAGAGGAAGTTAGCCCTAAATCCATGAGATCAAACCCTGTTTGAGAAGCTACACATGAGAATCAAAAAAACAATGACATTTCATTCAAAGAGCCTACTCTTTCATAGGTATTTTCCTCACTCAAGAAAGTGAAAATAAAAGTGTCAAATACTATCACAATGGAAGAACTCACCTTAGCTCAGCTCTTATCATCTATTGGTTCTTCAATCAAGAAGAGGAAGAAAACTATAATACATTCATATTCATCTTATGAGGAGGATAGCAGTGATACAGAGTACGCTGAGTCAGAGTTTGAAGAGGGAGAATCAAGCAGATTCATACATGGTAAAGGCCTATGTATATACCAAACCCCTACATTCAAAGGCCTCGCACTAGGCCTAAAAACAAACTCATATTAACAAGCAAGCTCATTGCTAACTCTGCTCTTAGGGATGAAATCATAAACATTTATGATAGTCGTAAGAATAAATCTAAGAAGAAAAAGACTCAACAAAAAAATCAAACACAGAATAGGAGGTCAAACAAAAGGCTAACTAAAGTTGAAGCTATCAGAATCTTTGCCTCCATATTAGACCTCCGACGAATGAAGGTGCAAGGCCTTGAGAATTTGAATAAGCTTTTAATTTTGGTTTAATTTCAGTATTTTCGGATATAGCTACCCTTTTCAGAGGAGGTAGTTGTTATTTTCGGATTTAGTATATAGAGAAGAAAAGCTACTTTTTGGTTTTATTTTCACAAGGATGGCACTAAAGTTGATGAATTGAATGTGATCTCTGTCATGATGAGATTTTTCCAGGTGTCAGATAACTTCCAGTTGGTTATCCACTCCAATATTTTAGCATATATGTATACAGGTGTTCATAGGTGTTCCTTTCAGTTGTTGGATTCCACCATTTATGGAGACAGTTTTTGACAAGCTACGAGGGCACTCAGCCAACTTCAAATCCATGATGTAATGCTTTATCTTATTTATATTTCAGTTTTCTCTTTAATTTTTTAGATAAACTCTACTATATGTAGAGAGTTGTAATAAATTCCTAAAAAATAGATTTCCACTTTTATTGGAGGCTTCTATACGAAACTCCTATTTTGTATAAATATTGTGTAATACAAAGACAAAAGGGTTCATTGGTTATATTTTACAGAGCATACTGTGTTACACATTTTTAATATATAATATCATAAGCACTCTTGAGGACTTATGAAAGCTTGTTGTGTGTACTGTCTACTTATCTCACGTGTTTTCATATCTTAATTCTTCAGTTCCAGATTGTGATATTAACTTTGTTCCGTGTTTTTATTAGTCGCATGATATATCTATGCATGATTATCCAATTTTGTCAGTCTTTCTTACCAAGATTTCTTGATAATATATGTGTGGTAAATTATCTATGAGTATTCCTTGTAACAGATATCTTTAGGTGTACAATGAAATTTTTGTAAGACTTATAAAAGCTTACTTTCGTTGATGCACTACCATCTATATCTTGTGTTATTTCTACATCCAAACAGTGGAATTATATCCTATAGACCCACTGTTCTTTGCATATTCTCCTATCCAATAGATTACCAATTTACCCTTGCTACCACATCAAGCCTTAGTACCCTCATATGTGTCAAAGAGAGTTATCTATTTTAGATCTTTTCAGCATATGTAAGATTCAATCACTTTCCACAATCCAATCCAAATTATAAAATATCCCTTGAGCTTAAGATGTGTTTGTCCAGGCACTTGTCACAATCGAAGTGTTGATTCCAGCGCTAACATCTTTTGGTGTGTCTGCCCGTAGTCAAATATTCTGAATTTTGTATTCTCCCGAAATTGTTGCATGAATGCCTAGTACTGGTTTTTAAAGGTGAATAAAAGCCAGTCACTATTTCTTATTGTAATTAGTTCACCTGGAAACTCCACAAAGAGGACGAGGGGTTTCAATACCGCCTACCAGAAAAATAAATTAGAAATCACCTCCTGTGATTCCAGTTTCTGACCCAGAGAAGATAATAAAGGATGCTAAAGGGAAACAGAAATCAGCTGAAGCTGCATCACATTCAGTGAAAAATTTGCATTCAAAATACATTCCAAAATAAAAGGTACCATCATCTGCTTTACAACCTCAAGAATTTTCATTTTCAAAGCAATATCCTGAAATATTTCAAGTTGAAACTGCTTCCATTGAAGGCAAAGTAGATGATGTTAGCTTAGGTTCAGTTGAAAGTATCTCTCAATCATCACTTAGTAAATCAAAAACAAATATAATTCCAGTGAGAGAAGAGGTTTTAGGTATCAGTGAAGAAAATAAAAAATCATAAACCTTTGTACTGACAGAATGGGAATTAGAACAAGTGTTGGAAATTGCACCCTTCCTAGATAGAGATATTTTAAATGAGGAAGACATAAAAAAAAATTGAGTTTTCTTCAAACTCATCCTAAATATCAGTCTTATTTTAGTCCACAACGGTATTATTTTCCTTTGTCTCAAAACCCAACTATTGGCTCATCTTCTTCTCATCAAAGAGGAGATAACCCTCCTGAAAATTTGACTTTTAGTCTCTATAATTTTCTAGCCCAGCAAAACAGACTTGAAGCTACCCCGATCATTAAATAATCAACATCTAAAGTTGATTCTCTTGGAGAAGTTGAAATAAAACCTTATGTTGTCCATTTTTTGAAAATCCATTATTTTCAACTCCACAAACTGAAATTCCCAACATTCAAACCTCTGTATCAGCAAGTTTTCCATTTGTACCTCAGCAACTCATGGCTCATCCTTCTCCTACAAGGATGCAACAGATTGTTATTGCAAGATGTGTGCCACTTGTCCTTCCTCAACCTTTGCATCCTCTTACTCAAGGGGATTATCTGAAATATTTTCCCAAATACACAGGGGAGGGAGAAGGAGTATTTGTTGAAGAACACCTATTTGCCTTCTATAGTTATGCTAATAATCAAAACATTGAACATGAAGATGTTCGGTCTAAACTTTTTGTTCAAATCTTTGATGGAGAAGCTAGGAAGTGGTTCAGAAATTTTCCACCAAACTCAATAGCAGGAATAGATGATTTGGAACATGTGTTTATAAAACAATGGGGTGACCTGAAAGATTACATGTATTATCTCACAAAGTTTGGAGCTTTAAAGAAGAAGATTGATGAGTCATTGGCAGATTTTACAAAGAGGTTCAATAAATTTTATCGAAAGATTCCTATAGAGGTTAAACCCCCTGAAACCATAGCCATGATTACCTTTTCCAATGCCTTAGATTCCAATTTTTCACTATGGTTGAGAGCTGAGAAGCCACAAACATTAGTGGGTATGTAGGAGGCTGTTATTGGAGTGTAGTCCAATATTATGGCCTCAAACAAACTGAAAATTGAAGAAGGGAAGGGGGGAAAATATAAAAGGAAAATGAAAGAGGAGAAGTCGTCTTCATCCTCTAAAAATTTCATAGCTGAAGAAAATCTACATCAAATGTCTAACTTGATTAAAGATCTTGCTTCTAAAATGACAAAACTAGAGTTAGAAAATAGGGCTACTGCTAGGCCCATCCAAAATGAAGGAAACAGAAATCGGGCTCCTTTTAAGAGACCCTTTCAACCCCAAAAATTGTACAACGTCAAAGAATAAATCCTGATGATCAAAATGTTCAGCCTCCACTGAATAAGTTTGCTGAAAAAATCAGCAAGAACAAGAAGAGGTGGAGGATGAAGAAATCAATCTTGTTGGAGAGACATCACAGTCAACTTGTTTGAATTTACAAGAATATGAAGATCAGTCTAGGATAAATCTATTTTCAGATGATCAGGAAGCTCATATTCATTCTCATAATGAGAAAAAGCAGGCTGAAAATCAAATGAAAAATTATCCTTTAAGGTCAAAAGGGGTTGTCCAACAACCTCAACAAAAACAAGATGCTGAAAAAATTGTTGCCAAGCAAAAAGAAAAGGTTAATGATGCTTCTTAATCACCTAACCTTGCTCCAATCATCAAAACAACTGCTAAAAATAAAGATTTGACTCCACTCAATTTCAGTTTTAATTATGAATTGAATAAAATCAAGATTCCAGTCCCACTCCTAGAATTACTGAAAAATCTAGCTTCCAGAGAATCATTCAAAAGTCTGCTTCAGCCATCCCTTTCTCCTGACTCTGTCAATCTTGAAGATGAACATCCTCCGATATTTTTAGGCAGCCATGTCCAAGATAAAAATGATGATAATTCTCCGCCTTTTTATCTTTCACTCAACAATCATAACAAATTGTTGCATAACTTCCTATAAGATTTTGGGGCCTCTCACAATTTGATGCCTAAGAAAGTGATGGATGAATTAGGACTGGAAATTACTAAACAATATCATGATCTCTACACTTTTGACTCCAAAAGGGTCAAGTGTTTAGGGGTGATCAGAGACTTGGTAATTTCTCTTATCTGGCTTCCTATGAAGAGTCTGATGATGGACATAGTATTTTTTGATATACCATCAAGATTTGGAATGCTCCTTTCTAGATATTGGTCCAAAAATTTGGGAGGCACTCTTCAAATGGATATGACATAAGCCATTATCCTAATTTTTGGAGGATAATTTAGGAGGTTGTATAGAGAAACAAGGATGGATTATATCATAAGTGATCAGAAAATCCCTCAAATCATCCTATATATGCAGAAAAGAAGGAGTTAGGATCATCTATTTTACATCTTGTTGCTGATTATAGTCATTTTCAGCCAAAAATTAATAAAAAAAACAACAGATACTCACCTCAAAACAGCAGAATTCAGAAGTCGGACAAATCTGGAAATTGTATTTTGATGGAGCCTCGTCAAGAGAAGGATCAGGGGCTGGTATAGTTCTTATTTCTTCCACTCAACAGGTAGTGACCTTATCATATAAATTTCAGTTTGTCACTACTAATAATATTGTTGAATATGAAGCACTAATTCTGGGAATGAAGGCGGCAAAAGGTTTGGGAGCAGAGCAGTTGATTCTTTTTTATGATTCAGAGTTGGTGGTATAGCAGGTGAGAGATAACTATCAAGTAAAAAAATCAAAGCTGAAGAATTATATAAATTAAGTCTGAGATTTGATTGAACATTATTTTTCAGCATTCAATTTGAACTTTGTTTCCAGAGAAGAAAATGAAATGGCAGATTCATTGGCCATAGTTGCTACTAATTTTAAGGTCCCTCTTGATGTCAAAGCTACTTATGATATTAAAATTAAAAGCAAACCTTCCATTCCTGATAATATCAAACATTGGAAAGTGTTTGAAGATGATAAATAAATTCAGAGATTTGTGGAAAGTATGGAGGAGTTTTCAGATATCCAAATTGACAATGAACAAAACACAGTTGAAAGTCAGAGCAACGAGTCATTCAAAAAGAATTTGGTTGGAAAAGACATTTTTGAGCTGAAAACAAACTTCATTCCTAAAGGCTTGGTTCCTTTAGAAAGGTTGTCTGACAATAATGATATATTTTTTAAGCCTAATAGCAAGACAAGTGGAGAAAGTATAGTTGATTGCAAAATTGGTACTGAAAATCAGCTTAGCTATGTTAAAGTTTCTAAATGTCTTCCTAAAGAAACTAGAACTAAATATGTCAAGTTAATGAAGCAGTATGCAGATATTTTTGCTTGGTATTACAGTGATTTGAAGACATATGAAATAATCATAATGGAGCATAAATTCCCTCTTAAATCATAAGCAAAACATGTGGCACAAAAGATAAGGCATATCAATATTATTTTTCTCCCTATTATTGAAAAAGAAATCAGAAAAATGTGGGAAGCCAACATAATTTTTCCTTTAAGATTTTCCAATTGGGTAGCTAATATAGAATCGGTTCGAAAGAAAAATGGAAAAATCAGAATTTGTGTTGGTTTTCGCAATTTGAACCGATGTTCACTTAAGGATAATTATCCTTTACCTAAAATGGATCATATTTTGTAGAAATTTGTAGGTTCAAAGAGAATGTCAATGATAGATGGCTTTTCAGGATACAATCAGATTTCAGTTGACAAGCAGGACAGGGAGAAAAAAACTTTTACTACACCCAGGGGAACTTTCATGTACAATAAGATGTCTTTCAATTTAATGAATGCAGGTGCAACATTTCAGCAGACAATGGATATTACCTTTGTAGGAGAAAAGGACAGATTTGTTTTCATTTCTTTAGATGATATAACAGTATTTTCAAAATCTAATCATGACCATTTAAAACATTTGCAGCAAGTATTCGATAAGTGCAGAAAATTTAGTTTGTCTTTAAACCCAAAGAAATCACAATTCGTTGTCCAAGAAGGAAAAATTTTGGGGCATGTAGTAACAGAAAATGGTATTTGAATTGACCCATGGAGAGTTGAAGAAGTTCAGAAAATTAGTTTACGCAGAAATAAGAAAGAGTTACAGTCATTCTTGGGTAAAATTAATTTTCTAAGACATTTTGTTCCAATTTTTGCAGAATTAATTAAGCATATAAATGTCTTGTTGAAGAAAGATGCAGAGTTCAGGTGGTGAGATGAAGCAAAAATCTCTTTCTCGGCAATGAAATCTACTTTGACTGAAGTTCCAGTATTAATCAGCCTGATTTTGAGAAGGATTTTCTAACTTTTTCATATGCCTCTGAAGAAATTATTGCAGCAGTTTTACTTCAAAAGAACAAGGAAGGCTTGGAGTAGCCAATTTATTTTTTTAGTCGTGCATTGAGGGATGCTGAATTGAAATACAGCTTGGTGGAAAAACAAGCATATGCACTGGTGAAGGCTCTAAAATCGTTTCGAAATTATATGATGCATTCTAAGATTATTGCTTTTGTACCAATATTATTGTCAAGGATGTATAGTTACAGCCCGACACAGATGGTAGGCGGGGAAGATGGTTGACTAAAATTCTGGAATTTGACATTGAAATCAGACCTACTAAGATGATAAAAGGACAGGTTTTATCCTACTTGATAGCATAATCAAATTGCAAAGCTCTGAATCTGAATGTGGAAATAGCTGAAGAAACAGACAAAGAAGGTACAACTGATTATCCTGACATATTTTATTCCAATTAGTACAAGAATAAAGCGTACATTTTGTTAAATTTCAGTTGTCCTCCACAAATAGAAAAATCAAAGAGGAGAGATTTTAAATTGAAGGTTTTCAAATATTGCATAATGGAGAATCAACTTTATTAGAAAGACCATGTAGGATTTTTGTTGAGATGTCTACATGAGGCTGATTCCCAAGAAGTTATAGTAGAAATACATGCCGGGGTATGTGGCGAACATTTGTATTGGAAGGCTACCGCAAACAAGGTTTTAAGAGCTGGTTATTACTGGCCAACTATTTTTTCTGATGTTTTTTCTAAATTCAAAGCTTGCACTAAATGTCAAAATTTCGTTGGTAAGCAAAAGCTACTCCCACTACCTCTTATTCCCATTTCAACAGATGCTCCTTTCCAACAGTGGGGGCTAGAATTCATTGGTGATATTCATCCACTATCATCGGGACAACACAGGTGGATTCTTACAGCCACAAATTATTTCACCAAGTGGATTGAGGCTATTCCAACCATAAATGCCACCGACACGGTAATCATTAAATTCCTGTTGGAAAATATTATGTCTAGATTTGGCTGCCCTCAGAGGTTGGTGACTGAAAATGTAATGGATTTTAAATCTTCCAAGATGAACAGTTTTTCTCGGAAGTATAATATTGATTTGACTCATTCTACACCTTATTACCCCAAAGGTAATGGGCTAGCTGATTCATCAAATAAAAGTCTAGTGAGAATTATAAAAAATATAATGACAGAAAAAAAAAGAAAAATCAAAAAAAAAAATTGGGATACTCAGCTAATTCATGCTCTTTGGGAAGATAGGATAAGTGTTAAAAGATCAATTGAAGCTTCTCTCTTTCAACTTTTTTATGGTGTTGATGTTGTTATGCCATTACATTTGGCCCTACCTGTGATGAATTTTTTACAGGATGAAACTGATAATTCAAACCCCATTCAAATAAGGATGCTGCAATTGATAGAAGTTCATCAAAATCGGGAATCCTTGATGGAAAAAACAGAGAAGTACAAGGCCAAAGTAAAAGTTGCCTTTGATAAAAGGGAAAAACAAAAAAATATTCCAAGAATATGATTTGGTATTGCGCTGCGATGCAAGAAGAGAAGACCATGGGAAGCATGGTAAGTTTGATATTTTGTAGTTTGGGCCATTCAATGTTGCTCAAGTTCTAGAAAATAATACATTTCTTCTTAAACATTTAGATGATGATCAGTTAGTTGGAGGTCCAGTCAATGTTCATTATCTTAAAAATTTCTTTGTCAATTGAGTCAGTTAGTCTCTCCATTGTAAATATATGGAGTGTTGTTTTCAATTAGACTCCATGCCCAATGGTGTTAATGTTTGTAAATAAAGTTAGTCTCATTACAATTAATAAAAGTCAGTTTCTCTCATTAGCTTCTAAAACTTGAAATTCCTTTAAGTTAAAGGAATTGAATCTACATTCCTTGAAGCCTCAAAGGGAGGACTTCATCCCCAATAAGAACCGTTGTTAGCACTGCAATTTTTCAAACAAAAAAAATCGAAGTCTGGTCATCATTGTAAGTTGTGTCTTTGATCCTCCCATGTCTCCTAACTTATGGTGAAGAGCCTTGGAGAATTAAATTGTATGAGACTTTGTCACTTTTAATAAAATTAAAAAGGAATTATGTGTCCAATACTCTATTTCTATTACAAATTTGATAGGGTAAAGTCTCTTTTAAATAGGTCTTTTAACTACTTTCAGTGGTTAAAGTCATAAGTTTCCATTTGTAAAAGGGTCTTATTCTTTCACTATCATTTCATATCCAAGGTCAAAGACATGATGTTATAACCATGAGTTTTGATAAGAATAACACAAAAATTAGTTGTTCTTTCCATGATAAGCAACTATATTTTTCAAAATCTATGGTTTTTACAAGAAAAATATCTTTTTAAGAAAGGTAGTAATTACCTGCAAATTAGTAAGGGAGAAGAGGAAATATTATTCAACTGAAGCTAGCATTTCTATTCAAAGATTGAGGATATGTTAAAGTAAGGGGTGTTGTGTGTTTAAAGAATGTTTTTTTTTCGTTGGAGGATGCATTAAAAGGGTGATTATTCTTCTGCTAAGGTTATGCAAATGTATTGCTACTCACTAAAGAGTATATGTGTCAAAGTGCAATATGAGTAGAAATTATGAAGATATGTGATGGAATTGGTGAAATGAATTGGCAATGGTTTTAAATCATTTATGTGTTCGTGTCATTCCTATTCACTGAGTCTTAGGGCATGCATAACCTTGTTTCCATCTGCTCTTGTGACAGTTGCAACTAATATTTGTATTCTCCATTTAAAACCATTTGTTAACAGGTGCCAGCAAGTAGGGTTTCGTGGAAGGTATTCCTCGTTTTACAGTTGTGTTGAAGGTTAGGTTAACAGCAAGCAGTATGGGCAAAGGAGGTAATGTGAACCGTTCCGAGCCAACTAAAACTCGCTTTGTGGATAGTCGTGCTAAGGCCGAGTTCAAGGAAGCATATTGGTACCAGTTCTCAAGGAAATTCTCATTTGAGAATGTGGTCGTCGTTGAAGCGTTCGTTGAGACCTTTCATGGAGAAAAGGTTAGGATTGGGTCTTAGACCTTCAACATTACTGAAACCATCATTGCAATGGAAACTCAGACTTCAACAACAGGTGAGCCTTTGAATAAGAATAATAAAACTCTCCTTAAAGTTGATGCAAATTTTTATTCAAATATTGAGCATGAACAAATTGGTTGACTCCTACCATACATATTTCATGCTTCAAACCTGAGTGGCAGCATGTCATATCTACTATACAACATTACATAACTTATGAAGGTAGGTTTTCAACTGTTCACAAATACCAAATGAGGTTCTTAGCCCATATCTCTGGTTCCAAACCCATGAACCTACCATTTTTTCTCCACGGATCCCTATTATCAGTGTCTCGAAAGATACAGAATACCCCAGGCTACTCACTTCACAATTTATATCATAGAGGCTTAATTAAGATATTGATAGTTTATCATTTAAGAAGGAAAAGGAATACATGGGATAAACTTATAACATATGAGGGATTTAACAGAGTTTATTCTAGAAGAAGAGTAGGGATGCCCAGAAAACTAAGAGATACAGAAGAACAACAGTCAAACCTTTTTCACACATCAACTCCCTCACAAGTTGGCTCATCTTCAATGTTATCTAGAAGGAAAAATAGGAGCTTAGCCAAGAAGACTAGAAATACTACATCTACACCAACAACACAACCAGCAAATGAGGTCTACACTAGCAATTCATCCAAGGAACCATAGACCTTGAGGTCATTAATGGAGGAGTGTAGAAATAATTTTAAATGAAGAGATACCATGTTTCATAAAAACACTGTGTCTAAAAGTAAAGAGGAGGTAGCTTCCTCTTCAAGGGGTAAACATAAGAGAAGGATCATCATGATAGAAGGACTTTCAGAGAAATTCAGCCTTGTACCCTGTTGAAGCCTCGAAAATCGTCGCTTCAAACATCGGGAGAAAACCACCCGGTCAGGACCTTAGGACAGCGCCTTTTCCGTTTGGTATGGTGGCTCCGACTGGATTTATAGGACCAATTTCCTAATAATGAGTGGATTGGTGATGGAGTGTTTGTGTAGGTGAATAATGGAACTAACTAACTAAAATAATTTATCTAACTTAAATTATAACTTGCAAATAATTCTAAAACTAACCCGGGCATTAAGTATGAATACGACTTAAAGATGGTTTCAGTTAAACAAATAACCATGAAAATGTATTATTATTCAACAGAAAGATGCAGTATCATATAATGATAACTCTGTTTAAGAAATTAAATAGAGTTAGAATAACACATCACATTCATAATTCTATATATCATTTGTATATACTATGATAGATGAATATTTCTATATCTTCAGAAATGATGTGATAAAGAAATATTTGTGAAAACAAGCATATATAAATGATAGCAAATTTCAAAGAGAATACTTCATAACATAAAGAAAATAACAGTAAATCAATAGAAATACCAAATTCATTGAGATATTTTATTGATGCAACTCAATATCTAGATCCTGTGCTTTAACTTAAAACAACCTCCAAGATACAGAAATGCAATTCTTAAAGATAATTCGCCATAAATCACAGGATGTGATCCTTTATAAAAAGAAAATAGTCAATGGAGTACATAAATGTATCATCCAAGCCAAAATTATTACAATTTCAGGACCCCTTTCTAAATGCATGAAAGGTGTTTAAATAGGAAATTAACAAAACAAATTATCTATAACTTATGCTAAAAACTATCATCGGAGATCCTAAAAAAGACTTGCGATATCCAAATAAAACAGATTCATTGATTTTCTCTTGTATTCAACATGCTGAGATGGCATATTTTGAGCATATCCTTGACTTCGTTTGGATGACTCAGCCTCGAATGCAATTGACCAGTGTACGTGGCATCGGATAACTTTGGAATGATGCAGTTGATGGCGTTTGAAAGGCATTTGATTGTCATTTGTTGACTGTGTGGTTTAATTAAATATGTCCACATGACATCCCATGTAATTTCCTAAATTTTGTTGATTTTCTGATTCTTGTTGATTAATTCTTGCTTCCACTTGGTATCAGTTTCTTTCACCTTTGGTAATTTACCTGGAATACAATATGAAATTAAATTAATAGCATATAAGCTATCATTAACTAATTGTGTCAGATTGTTTATCATAGCTCTGGCCCTTGATGTAGCTTTCTCTTCTTTAATCAACTGTTTTTCCCATTCAGCAATCAAAATTTCTTTATGTCTTTCTTCGATCCTGGGAAGATTTGCATTCTTTCCTTCTTCTGAGTTTTTCCATGAAATAAACTTTGATATCTTGTCATCTGCATTCTCAAATTCAAGTCTGAGGCTAATTGATTCATCAATAAGGGAAAATGTTATTTCACATAAAAGCTCTGCTTGTGCAATCTTTTGACAAAGATCATCTAACTGCTGAGACAATAGCTTATTTGTTTCCAGAGCTTCAGTTTTAAATTGGTCAATTTTAGGATAATCCTTAAATTTATCCAATCTTGCTTGAAATATTTTTCCTTGCTTTGTTTTGGAAGTTTTCTCATTTTGTAGCAGGGTTTGTAACTTGGACACCTCTTGGGACAACTGTTGTTGCTTATTCAAAGCTTGTTGATCAAGATTTTTCTTTTCCACACTCAGTTGTTCTTCCAGTTGTTTGGCTCTAAGTTTTTCTTCTGCTAACTGTTGTTCCAACTACATTATCTTTTGTTGATCATTTGTTGTCTTTTCTTCTAGCATTGATATTTGTGAGTCTTTTTGTTTGATCATGTGATTGGCTTCAGCAACTTTATCTATAGTGGTTGCACTATAGGCACCTGCATATTGTGACAGTTTGGTAAGATCCTCTAAAGGATCTACCTCAGTATTCTTCCAGACAATATTCATGAATTCAACCTGTGGGGATGAAAGTGATTCTTGATCTGTCCTCCTTCTTTTCCTTTGTTTCCGGACAACAGCCCTATTCTTAGGACTATAAAAGATATCCAGAGGAGGGATTTCTTCAAATTTTAACACAATTTCTTCTGATGGATGTTCAAGGATAATCTCCATATCTTGAATATTCAAACTATCAACTTGAGGATTATTTTGTCCTCCAATTTGCTGTTCAAATTTCTCATATTGTCTTAGCAATTGGGGAGTAACAATAATTTCAGCAGAATTTACCACTCTTTTAGTGCTTGTTTCTCTTTCAAGTTGATCATTGGGTTTATCATATGTATTTCTTTCTTCAGACTGCATATCGGTCTTGGTACCTGTATTTACTTTCTCTGTCTGAATATCAAGCTTGCTAGCTGCATTTTCTTTCTCAGTATGTACATCAGGCTTGTTTGTAGACACTTCTTTTTATGTCTTGCTAGTTGTGTCTTCCTTTTTCTTTTTTTCTGTTTCTATACTTTCAGCTTCTTGCAAAGGAATCCTTAGCTGGTCAAGGGGAGATTTCAGCAATCTCTGACTTCTAAATTGTAAAAATTTGTTCATATCCTCTACTTGAAACTTGGATTTGGCCAAGTCATAAACTTGGGAAAAATTTTCAATAGAGACAAATAAATCATCAAATTCATCGGGTTCATGCTCAAACCTAGCAATTTGAACCAAAGTTGTGAAATCAAAAGCTACTTTATTTGGATCATATTGTCTCCCTTGGACAGTTGCAAGCTTAAGATATTTTATTTTAATGACCTCCTTCTCAACATCTTTGAAATCATTGAGAGTATAATTTCCACAATGAAAGGGAAAGGTAGGCCACATCAATTTCTTAGCATTCTTTAAACATCTTGACATCCCTCTTTCTGTCAATTGGTAAGAAATTTCTTGGGCTAACAGTTTGTCAAGGATATATAGAGGTAAGATATGGGGTTCTACAATGCTTCCAAAAACTCTCATATAGGTAAATCTTTCTTCTCCAAACCAATTTCCAATAAGGGATATATCGTTCTTTGCTTTTTTAGAGAGTCGGGGAGGAAATTGGTTAAAAATGGTCTTATATACAGGTAACAAAAATCCGTGACAAATCCTATATACATGATTTTTGAAATGAGCCTTCCACAAAAGCTTATGGTAAATGTGAATTGGGATAGGTTCCTGTGAAGTCCATTTCCAACCCAGAATAGGGAACTCAGAATTAAAACACAAAGCATCTAAGATATAGGCATAGAAATAAAAAGGGGTTGTATTTCTAGTGTCTTTATCCTTTCTATATTCCAGAATTCTATTAGCTATCTTGTCAGAAAGGATAACTTACCATTCCATAATCTCAGAATTCAGGGCAGAATGAATCAAGGGTACCATTTGGATTGAAAACCTTGCAGAATTATCATTTCCAAAAAGCCTACACATCATTGCAGTAGCATAGAAGTATGGGGGTGCAAGAGACTCCACGGAGTACATACCTGATGCTTCATTTTTGTGTTTTTCTGGAGCTCGTCTCCATTCCCTTATTGGCTCTGATTGAGTTTCATTGCCTGCTGCGAAATATTTAATGAAGGCTTCATTATAGACTTTTTCAGGGTCTGGAAAATGGTACATTGCTTTTATATCTTCTGCTCTGAAAGACCAAAAACTTGTTCCTGCAGCTGAAACAAATGTTCTATTTGTGATGGTGATATTGTCTATCACCCATCGTATTACATCATAATAGGAGAATATATTTGACCGAGCCGCAATTCTGTGAAGAAAATAATTTCCAAGTGCTTTGAGAGGAGTCTCAGAATCAGAATCTGGGTCATCTTCATCTGGTACTGTCGCCTTTTCCACTATAACAGTAGGTTTTTCTGCTTCAAGAAAATTATAAACATCTTCCCATGAAAGCTTCCCAAGACCCTGGCATGCAGTATCTATAACCAACTTGATTTTAGCTGGTTTTTCTTTTGGTACTGTGGGAGTGACAACATTCTTTGTAGTGGTAGAAGTTCTTGCTTTCTTAAATTTCTTAGAAATTTTCTCGTCTGGTATCGTTTCACTGGCTAGGCGAACGAGAGGGTTGGATGGTCTATGGCTCTGCAAATGAGAAAAAACTTTCAGAATGGGAAGGAATGAAGTTAGAAGAACAATTGTGTGAAAAGATTTTTTATTAATGATCCCAATTGATTAACTCGTATTAAACTTAAATTCCCTCCATAAGAGTCACATTCACGCATTCATATTAGAATCGATCACCATAATTCGTTTGATTTTATAATTAATGAATATCATACAAATCGGAGATCGGCGATATTGATATGTTAACGTAAAACTTTCCTTTTGAATTTTCCGATTGCGATTAATAAATAATATATGCGCAATGCAAACGGTGATAAAAAAAGACTAACTATCCATCGCATCGGGGGTTTCGAAAGGGAATCAAATAACATCTCATATTTTCCTCCGATTTGCGATTGCGATGATGGTATATCGCATCAGATATTTCAAACGAAATTAAGTTGTACATTGATTTTTGCCGATTTTCGATTGCAATGATGATGGAATCTATCGCATCGAAGGTTTCGAAGGGAAATTAAATGACATCTCATATTTTCCACCGATTTTCAATTGCGATAATGGTAGGATCCATCGCATCGGGATTTTATAAATCAAGTAAATGTGATGTTTCTTCTCCAAAATGCGATTGCGATAAATCGCATCGCATCAAAGTTTTGCAATAGACCGAATCAAGGGTATCCTCTTCGAAAATTGAATGCGATAGGTTACATCACATCAGAGTTTTGTAAAACAAAAGTGAAACTTTTAAAACCCTACCGATTTGCGATTGTGATTTACTTTATCGCATCGGGCTTTTTAACATGAATACTTATATGCTTTATTCTGATGCGATATAAGAGTTGATATTTCATCGGATCAGAAAAATTCAATGTCACATTTTTTCACTTGTATTTTATATATGCGATATGCGATATATGACTTTTAAACAATCAATCTTTTTATTGTTTTATATAAAATAATCGGATTTCCCCAAAGTCTTTTATTTTATCTAAAAGAAAGGGGACCTATTTCTAGACAAACTTCATTCTAAAATTTTAAAATGGGGAGGGTTGTTGTACTGTACAACATACCCCTAACATCCAGACCTGTTCTACATTCAGAGGAAGTCAGCCCTGAAGCCATGAGATCAAACCCTGTTTTAGAAGCTACACAGGAAACTCAACAAAACAGTGAAATTTCATTCAAAGAGCCTACTCTTTCACATGTATTTTCCTCACACAAGAAAGGAGAAAGAAAAGTGTCAGAGACTATCACAATGGAAGAACCTACATTCGTTAAGCTTTTCTCATCTATCGGTTCTTCAGTCAAGAAGAGGAAGAAAACTATAATACATTCATATTAATCTTATGAGGTGGATAGCAATGATACAGAGTACATTGAGTCAGAGTTTGAAGAGGGAGATTCAAGAAGATTCATACATGGTGAAAAAGGCCTATGTATATAACAAACCCCTACATTCAAAGGCCTCGCACTAGGCCTAAAAAAAAACTTAGATTAACAAGAAAGCTCATTGCTAACCCTGCTCTTAGGGATGAAGTCATAAATATTAATGATAGCCCTGAGAATAAAGCTGAGAAGAAAAATGAAACACAGAAGAGGAGGTCAAACAAAAGGGTAAATAAAGTTGAAGCTATCATAATATTTGCCTCCATATTAGACCTCTGATGAATGAATATGTAGGGCCTTGAGAATCTGAAGAAGCTTCTCATTTTGGTTTAATTTCAGTATTTTTGGATTTAGTACATGGAGGAAAAGCTACTTTTTGGTTTTATTCTCACAAGGATGACAATAAATTTGATGAAGTGAATGTGATATATGTGATGATTAGCTTTTCCAGGTGTCAGAAAACTTCCAGTTGGTTAGCCACTCCTATATTTTAGCAGATATGTATACAGGTGTTCACAAGTGTTCCTTTCAGTTGCTGGATTCCACCTTTTATGGAGACAGTTTTTGACAAGCTACGAGGGCACTCAGCCAGCTTCAGCTCCATGATGCCATGCTTTATCTTATTTCTCTTTCATTTTTCTCTTTAATTTTTTATACAAACTCTATTATATGTAGAGAGTTGTAATAAATTCCTAAAAAATAGATTTCCACTTTTATTGAAGGCTTCTATACAGAACTCCTATTTTGTATAAATATTGTGTAATACAAAGAAAGAAGGGTTCGTTGGTTGTATTTTACAGAGCATACTATGTTACACATTTTTAATATATAATATCAGAAGCACTCTTGAGGACTTATGAAAGCTTCCTGTGTGTATTTTCTACTTATCTCATGTGTTTTCATATCTGAATTCTTCAGATCCAAATTTTGATATTAACTTTGTTCCATGTTTTCGTTAGTCTCGTAATATATCTATGCATGATTATCCAATTGTGTCAGTCTTGCTTAGCAATCTTTCTTGATAAGATATGAGTGGTAAATTATCTATGAGCATTCCTTGTAATAGGTATCTTTAGGTGTACAATGAAATTTTTGTAAGACTTATAAAAGCTTTCTTTCGCCGATGCACTACCATCTGAATCTTGTGTTATTTCTCCATAAAAACAGTGGAATTACATACTATAGACCCATTGTTATATTCATATTCTCCTAGACAACAGATTACCAATTTACCCTTGCTACCACATCAATTCTTAGTGTCCTCATATGTGTGAAAGAGAGTTATCTATTTGAAATATTTTCAGCAAATGTAATATTCAATCACTTTCCACAATCCAATTCAAATTATAAAATATCCCTTGAGCTTAAGATGTGTGTATTCAGGCACTTGTCATAATCCAAGTGTTGATTCCAACGCTAACATAATCCACATATAAAGTAGTACATTTACATATAAGATGTCAAGGAAAGAAAATTTAATTAATGAAAGAAAAAACCAATCCAGGATGGGACTACCACATTCCACCTGACCATAGATTGGCTAATCCAAATACCTCTTCATCCAATAACCCTCGTGCCATATTCCAAGCATGAATATGGGACTTATAACCAACCAAAAATAACCAAATAAGCATGGATTCTACCAGAGTTCTCCACCTACACCATGAGGAATTTTATTGTCTCCTAGTCTCATAGGCTTTACCACAATCCACACCGAATCATTAGGCCCTAAACTGAGACCCATTATTCAAAATTTACCGTATATCCCATCCCGGGATTAATAGGCCTGATGGAGAGCACACACTTCTAGGATTTAATATATATTCTATCATTCCCTAGTCGAGGATTCCTAGTCCCACAGAGGCACACAATATTTGGATTTACCGCTACCCATAGTATGGTTCAGGGGTCACTAGGCCAGTGGTTTTACCGCAATACACAGTTCGGTTCAGGGATCACTAGGCCATGTCTTCTTCCTTTCGAAGATCCACCTCACTCAGCTTTGAATCCATTCGGTAATCCAGCTCAAAAAAAAACATGAGAACCCCATCACACCATGGCTATCCGAAAATGGAAAAGCTAGAATGAAAACACTTTCACACCTACCAAAACCCATGCCATGAAAACAAAGAACCACATGCAACATCGTGCATACCAAATATAACAAGGAAATAACACACGCAAATCGATACCAACAAAGAATCTTGTTGTGGTTGCCTAATCTTGTTATTCCTTGCTTGATCATTCCTTCCTCTTGCCTTTTTTTTCCTTTCTTGATCCAATGCCAAAGTACTCCAAGAAAAATCTAATTGTCCAAGAGTGTGTGTGTGTGAGAGAGAGAGAGAATAATGAGTGAGCTCCAAAACTTAACTGACAAAAGCTTTGAGCAAAATCTTGCCCACTAAACCTCAAAAGCCTTTTTACTAATGAGGCCTATATTTTTTTCATTTTCCATTATTTTCCTTCAATTTTCTCCTCACATGGAACCTGTGACCTTTCACCTTCCTTTTCTCCTATTTTCCATTAGTTTCATAAATAAATGCCAATTATTTCCTCATGCCTTTCCAAATCCTTTTCCATTGACTTTTTCAATTTCCTTTAGCCATAATAACCGAAATGAACACCCACTGTGATGTTTTTCCCACCATTTAGCTTGGAATACATGTCCCATAAACTTTGGTTATTATTTTTCCTTTATTAATGTTTATTACATGGAATTTTTAACAGGGTTGTTACAAAACCATCCCCCTTGGGGGGACACCATCCTCAGTGTTTAATGACACCTACAACCAACAAGACTACTGAAAGAAAAACATACTGCCCATGGAGATTTATAACACAACTCATTGCAGTAATTACTGTTATAGGTCAATTTGGGCACCATTCCCAATGACCTGGTTAACTGGGCATCATCTCCAGGACCAATGATCAAGGGTCTATCATTCCCTATCATTTCAGTTGCTATGTGCCCTAAGACAAGAAAAAAGAAAAATCAAGCAAGACTTTCATCAAGCAAAGGTTTCCATGGTTTGAAGCTTATTATATAGCATATGAGAGCTCACCAACGTAGGCTCTAAGGGGCCTAAGTGCATTGCATATGCAGGTAGCCCCATGCAAGGCTGCTCTGCAAAGCACTTCCCGACATTCATAGGTGCTTTGGTCACATTGTGAGCGAAATCATCATTGTTCCAAAATCTCCACTTAGCCAGTGCCTTCTAGAAGAGTTCACATGTGTCAAGATTCGCATCCAAGTGTCCATTTGACATCTACATGACTGGAAACATGTCTTGCCTATTTTTGGAAAGTTATTAATTGCAAAACAACCTACAGTTCATCTATAAATTGAGCACAGATCTAAGTGCTTGAGGAGGAAGAATTTGAGTAGAGAAATGCTGGAGAATTTTCAATTGAGAGCTAGATTTGTGAAGCTACTGCTGGAGAGATTCATACTGTGATGAGGCTTGGGATCATTACTGGAAGGTCACTTCAAATCAGTCACTAGGTTGTAACCTCTCCTTCTATCATCAATAAAGAGCACTGCTTATTTTTCTCTATATACATTTGTATTTACTTTGATTTTCTATATTGCAAGATCTTGGTTGATGTATATGGTTTATGCTTTACTGATTTAGCTAACTAGCTTGAATAGATATCTATATTGTTGCATCTTATGTTATTTCAGTGTTCTTTCTTTCAGGAAGCATTCAGCTCACAAACCTCTTGAATTTGAAGCTGCAGTGGAAGCGACATAAGGAGCCATTTAGAAGCGACTGAACAAGTAAGCCTCCAATCCTCTCTGTGTATCTATTCTGAGTTAGGAGAAATAGTCGTATAGTCTTTCACTTGTTGTTCTAGACTAGCACCTGTCTAGGGAAGCGTGATTTATTCGTAATTCACAATTCTGGCCCAACAAATTGGCGACTCTGTTGGGGATCATTTCTCTTAGTTCTAGGTGTCTAAGCCTATGTTTTGATTTGTTTATCCACCCAATAGTTGTTATACATAAATATTAAAAAAATTCAGAGCTTAATTTGCAAAGATAGTGAGTTAAAAAGTAGTATTTTTTTTTCTATACTGCGCCCAAGGTACCCTTAGACTGGACACAGTGCTTTGCAGAGCATTGTCTCCCTTCCTAGCTTGTGTTGCAGAGAACTGTCTCCCTTTGGAGACTGCGTTGACTCTTTAAAGTGACCAAATTCCCTTGAATTTGACTTTGCAACTTGCTTTAGTTTTGTTTGTTGTTGTGTTCTGAAAAGTTTGATGCTCAATTGACCAGTGACTCTATATAATTTTTCTCCTTTGACTGAAAATTTGTTCAATGTTGTTTTAAAAAAAGTTTTTCTTTATCATTGACAAGTTGATTTCAAAGTATTTTTTACGGTCGCATTAAGAATCATTTTCTTTCGAAATAGGAAATTGTCCTAAAATCTTCATTTCCCTGATAGGAGAAATTGTTGTTGAAATCCTCCACTAGTACATTTCGGGGAAATTCCGACACTTGGTTCCGACTCTTTTGACCAAATGTCGGAAATTTCCCCAAATTTTTTCAATCCCGCCCGAAACCGTCGTTATACCGACGTTTAGAGAAAAGTGTCGCAATACCAACACTTAGACAAAGTGTCGCAATTGTGACATTTGGAGGAAGACGTCGCAATTGCCACACTATGCCCCAAAGCATCGCTATTGCAACGGCTGCCTCCAAACGTCGCAAGTGCGACACAATGTATAAGTGTCGCAATTGTGACATTTGGAGGCAGCCGTCGCAATAGCGACACTTTGGCCGTTGTCGGTATAATGACACTTCTATGCGCGCTACATAAAAATGATTTTATTAAAAACTACATTAACATCTGATATCACGCGCGCATTCGCCCTCAGCTCTTGCAGAACAGTATTCACCCTCAGCATTTGCCCTCAGCTCTTGCAGAACAGCATTCGCCCTCAGCTCTTGCAGAACAGCATTCGCCCTCAGCATTCGCCCTCAGCGTTCGCCCTCAGCTCTTGCAGAATAGCATTCACCCTAAGCTCTTGCAGAACAGCATTCCCCCTCAGCTCTTGTAGAACAGCATTCGCCCTCAGCTCTTGCAGAACAGCATTCGCCCTCAACTCTTGCAGAACAGAATTCGCCCTCAGCTCTTCCAAAATGGTAAGTTCTTACTGCAGGCCCTTCCTCCTATAGTATGGTTGACTCTATTTGGATTTTTTTGGTCAATTCCATTGGATTGTGTTAGGCTATAGGGTTCTCTCTAGATGTCTTGCAATGTTCTTTCGAATGAGTTTCAAAGAGGATGTGTAATATGTGTTTGTGCTTGCATGAATTTGACTCCACCAGTTTCATGAAGTTTAAGCTATGGATTTTAGTTCGAAAAACTCATCCATCTCAACACCCAGTAACAAATTGCCCTTGGTCTGATCTATATTGAAGGTGAAGTGCAAAGTGGTAGAGAATGGGAGATCGAAAGTCATCAACTTTATCACAAGGGTAGTACTCCAAATCGAAAGTGATGAGCTTTAGTTCTATGATATTTGGGGATTTTCCGATGACATACCAAAGGTCACATCCATACAACCATATCAAGGTCAATGTTGAGATCATTCTCATATAGATATAGGTCACTGATATATAGGGTTAATATCATCATCACTATCCATGGAAATCGAATGGTTACAAAATCTGTGATTGTGGTTGGCTCATTTATAATTATTACCCATTTACAGTAGAGCACAGAAACACTAAATATGGCCCGAGCAGAGCCTTTACAATAGGAAATGGAATTGCAGCTGCTTCATCAATAACCAATAGCTCCACTTGAGAAAACTTTTCATAATCTTGGGGCTGGATATACTGCAGAGCAAACAATTGTAGTTATCATTCGTGCTCCAATATATTAATATACTTTTTACATTGAACTGAAGAAAGGGAAACAAGCAAATGCTAACCATCATACAATGCTTTGACATAAGAGTTTTGAGTGACATACTTGAAAAAAAGAAATCATCCATTGATATTTATAATCATTTGAGTTATTCAAGTTAAACACAATGTCAAGAATCAAGATTTAATACCCTCTATTATCTTCATCACCCAATACAAGATTTAAATTTTTCCCAAAGAAACACTTATTAATTTGGCAGCCATTATTTCTCCCTGCTTTAAAAACCCTACATTTAAATGAAAACAAGCATTTCATTTCAACTACAAAAATCTATTAGTGTTAAAATGTACATGTGTGCATCACTTGTGTAGGGTATTCCTTTTCCACTTTCACATTATCCAAGAATGTGTGTAGTATAGTTCATATTTTTTGTGATTTAGATTATCTTGAAAAAGGAAAGGTAAATTATTTCCCATGGAAAAAGAAGGTTTTCCCTTTTTACTACTGGAAATGGTACAACAAAGTTCTATTTCTACCCAAAACTCCTATGAAACAGGAACCAATTAAAGGCCATGTCCTCAATGGGCATCATTTGGCTTTGAAAATGGCCATTGCACCGTGTTGTTTCTTATATTACATCACGATAGTTTCTTAGGTCATTTCTTGTTTCTTGAGATGAAAAACAACCAAAGAAATTGTGAAGATCCTTTCAAGAAATAAATGACCATTTCTCAATCATACCTCAACTATTTTTTATTTTATTCAGTGGTTGCTTAATTTGAGAGAAATTTGACACTTTTATAAGGAATATAACATAAAAACACAAAATGGGAAGGAATTGATGAGGTAGATGACCTTTAGTTGTTGTAAATTAAGAATTGATAATACACGATGCATGTTCTGTACTACAAAATAGATTCCTTCCTAGAGTTAGGACACAGAGTATTGAATCAAAGTTGTAGTTTCTAACTTCTTGTATTGGTTCATCAATCTTGAAATTCAGACATTTCATGTCTTCATTGCTTCATGTTTGAATAATTTGCATCATATCGTACAATAGGAAATTAGGAATTATGATTATTATTACTTTATGGATATGTTAAGTTACTTTTAAGTTTGCATGGTTTAGTGTGAAATTATTCTTGTGTGCCCCTAGGCCCAGGTGAAGGAATGCCAAGGACTGAGAACCCTAGTTTTTAAATGGTAGTGTTTCTTATACCCAAAAACCCCTCAACATCACTTCTTATTAGTTCTTAAGAATAGTGTTGTAAACAATTTGAGAATTGATATAGCAAAATCTCGCACTTCTCAAGATAAAGTCCTAAAGCTAAAGTGTGATACCATGTGTAATTCAATAGCCCCATTGTCACCTCACCAACCTCTTTTCACTTCGGGCTAGCTCTCCTCCAACTCAAGGGGGTTTCTCCCTAGTAGATGTTAGGGATCTAATGGCCCAACCAAACCAATTCAAGAGCCCCCTAACTCTCTATGTTTACTACTATCAATAAAAATATTGAACAATAGGGTCAGACATGCATCCTGAAGATAAAATTGCCAGGGTATTTTTGGGTAATTTCAAAAGGAAAGTCCCCAAACACATATAATCAAGGAATTATAACGTGATTTCAAACATTAAATATCAACAAAATCGTTTAAAGGATATTGAAAGGAAAAAGGTGATGGAAGATAGAAAGTGCCTTACTTAAATTCTCTAAGGATTTTTCAATAATTGCTCCAAAAGCTTCACTTCAAGGCCCTTCAAGATCGTCTCCAACAATGCTATACCATCAGCTTCAACAATGTTGCTCCAAAAATGTCCTCAAGGTCTTCACAACAAGTTTACTAGAAGTTGCTCCAACAATATATTCAATAAGGTCTTTATTGTCAACTCGT
Organism: Pinus albicaulis; assembly: GCA_034641835.2. NCBI lineage: Eukaryota > Viridiplantae > Streptophyta > Pinopsida > Pinales > Pinaceae > Pinus > Pinus albicaulis. The sequence continues at coordinate 680,034,043 of CM076572.1, read as the reverse complement.
CTCTTGTTTGGGTGCCTTAATGTGCAATGACATGTTTCCAGGACTGAATTCAATGCAAGGCATATTTGAAACTCTAACTCTCTCTTCCGGTGTCTTATTAGAAATTATTTCAGTTTTCATTTTGTGTTTTCAAGTTAGATATTGTTTTCAAGTTTTTACATTTATAATTTTATTGCAATGTGGCAGACTGATCAGGGTAGTACAGGAACAACCCCGAGATGGGATGATTATGGAAAGAGGCCAGCGAAAGAACATGTAAAGCGCCAGCATTGCTCTATCTTCAGGTATTTTCGTTATTTACATAATTGAAATAATATTAATTTTGTTCAAATATGCAGACACCTAGCCATGGTACGCCTGATGATTCCCTCTTTGAGGAAGAGCTTTCTTCATCCCTATCTCCAGCGCTCTTGTTGCAAAAAAAAGGCACGAGATGCAAGGTCGGAATTTAATACTTTCATAGACACGCCTCAAACACCTGAAACAGAAGAGAGGATAAAACAACTTATGACCCAGCTAGAAGCATATCAGGTAATAATAAAAATTCAAAAGGATATTTTTTTTGTTCTACATGAGATGAATTGTGATAGTTTGATTTTTAATTTTTACATTGACTAAACTAAAAAAAAGTTCTTTTGTATGTAGCGTTTTCTGGCACTTGCTGAACCCGGTGTTGGTGGTAGTGGGACACAAGGGCAAGATATTTCCCAACAACCCTCTCGTACACCTTCTACTCCTTTAGGTGCTAGCCAAGAAACACACCCTGCCCAAGCAGACACCCAGCCAACCGCTGAACGTGTTGTCAATGACGAGGCTGATATGGCCAACTACATTATTGCGTTTCCTGGAGCTACACGTGTCAGCTCCACAGGGACCATTAATGGCACGTTGTTGGTGAACGATGAAGGTGTCCCTATAAAGCATGTACAACTCCCATGTAAATTTTAATATTTTAACTATTTCATGTACTTTATCTAAAACATATTTATCATGATTTTTATTTTTAAATTAATGATAATATCTTTTTTTTTCTGTGTAGGAAACAATGAGTTCTACAGGTTTTTGGAGAGCCATGCATTGGTAATTTTTGGCCCAACCATATGCACAAGGTGGAATTCCCAGAATTCCAACCTGAAAAAAGAACTTCTAGATTATCTAGAAGCCCTTTTTGGGGTCGGCACATTTGACAGAAAAGCGGTGGCTCAGGTAGCCGGCAAATATTTGAAATATACTAGGGACACCTATAGGACGCAATTGCAATTTAACCCTAGATATGAGCATCCTCTTGCAGTTTCAGAGAGTGAGTGGAGAGCACTCATCCATGACGGAAAAGAGAAAAGGGCAAAGAAAGAAGGAAAAATGCCAACTAGACCCGCAAAGTAAATTACAACTTTAATTCAATAGCTTTAATTTTCTCTATGTCTAAAATAAAAGTGTGCTACGTCATATCTGACTTCAATCTTTTGATGCTAGGTTTCCTGACACCTCGAAGGCAACCAAAGCTAGGATTGAAAAAAAGGGCCATCACAAGCTAGGCCAGGGCGGCTACTTGAAATTAGCCGCAAGAATTGTAATTAAGTAGTTAAACATCTTATAATTAATTGTATCGTCTTCCAACGTTTTTGTAATCCTATCAAATATGATTAAAAATACACAATCATATGTAATGTAGGGTGATGACTTCGGAACAGAAACTACAGAGGAAGATAAAAATATCGCTTTCCATTTCGGCTATCAAGCTGTAGTTGAACGTCGCAGAAGCTTGGGGCAGGTCCCAAGATCCAGAATGCCTGATAAGGTAAAGCATTAACCTTTCAATATGTTTGTTTTCGTCCATAAATTTAATGTCTAACAACTTTGTTTAAATCAGGGGAGCAACACTACCGACGAGGCAAATAACCCAGTTTTAGAGCCAGATGTAGATGCTCCTCACGTGCAACCTGATCATTGTAGTGGGGACCAGGCCGACAATGCTACTATCAGTGAGGGCCGTGACGGTAATTAATTTCCACTTATAATTTTTTCTAATTATACCTTGATGGTTGTCCTTATAACGTTTTTTGTTTAAATGAAAGAGAATGTTTCCCTTGAGGATCTTACCACCAGAGAGGAAGACAGGGAAACAGTCCCAACGACGACAACTGGTGCACCAGGTAAATAATCTCATTGCAATTTTTTTTATTAATATTACCGAACTAGTTCAATGATATTTAAAAACTAAAAATTAAAATTTAATATTATCTGTTTTTGTAGGCGATGCCCCGTCACTGGATGAGACCAGACATCGTGACTACGCAACTAGGTCAGCAGTGCGGGTCGAAAGGCACGAAACAGGAGAAGAGCATGATGATATTGATGATGTAATTAGGAGCTTTAGAAATAGGAAGAAGAAAAAGAAAATTCGATAATGTAAAATATTGTATTATTATAGGACAAACGTTACCATACTTGGAACGTTTTTTGCGTTATATAAAAAACTCATTTATCATACTATTTTTATGTCAAGCATTAATTTCAATGTTTCCTTGCGTACTTTTTGTTGAATTGTTTTTTTATTAGTTATTGAATATTTTTTTTATGCTCATGAAAGTAAAAAATGAAATATGAATTGGGTATTGGGGAATTGAGAGTGATGTGAGGGGGGGGGGAGGGGCCATAAGAGCTTGCACCTTCACGTGGTTGGCCCTTCTTAGTAGAGAATAATTTATTGGAACGATTTAATCTTGGAGCAAACCTCCCTCGATCCAGCATAGCAACAAAAAATTCACTGTTGACTTAGTTGCTACTCTTTCAAATCGTGGGAGGCTTGTTCCAAGTTCATGCAACTCCAATAAATTGTTCTTTAAACGAAGAGGAGCTTATTCAGGTATGTTTTGACATTTTCAAAATATGTTTTAACATTATCATAAGAATTCATCCTAGAGTAAAAAATACTACATCAATTACTTGTATTTATTGTATAGATAATAATGGATTTTGATTGACTTGGCAGTGCAAGTACAAATCCTCTTGCATCATGAGCAATACAACTTTTCAACCAAGGTCATGTCTAGGATATTTTTTCTTGTGCGCTTGACCAGGTTCATAATGTCACATTTTGTAAGTTCCTTTACAGTTCATAATTCAATATTAAGCTTGTTCATGATTATTATCTAGGTTTTTTGTATGTGTTTTTTCATCTATTTGATTGTAAGAAACTATGCATGTTTCCTGTTGTTCACTATGATTTCTCCCATTACCACTCCCAGGATGAATCCGACTTTATTGTTACATAGGTTACTTTATTGTTACATAGATTTCTCCATTTACGATTTCATAGGTTACATCATGTAAATTTGTCAATCTCAGGTTGGTGATGAGCTTTAGTTCTCCAGATTTGGGGCTTTTCTGATATTTTCTCCCTCATGTCATTCCTGCATCACCTCGTTGTTTGAGCATGCCAATTGTCTACCACTTGTACCAATTGGCACATGTCAATCTCTGAGTGGTGCCACATTTCACCTATTTTCGGCCCACTTGACCACCTGAAAAACTCAAATCCACACACCATGTGTCTTTATCATGGAGTGCCACATGTCCTAGATATTTAGGTCGATAGGCCTTCTGTTATGAAAGAGATCAATTTTTTGTTTCGTCAACACTTCTTATCTAGGCACGATACCTGTTACTTGTTTAATCTGATGTTCACAGTCTCTCGAGTTACCTTCTAGGTTTGACATACCACTGGTTTCTGGTATATTTCCATGGAATCAGTCTGAAAATACCAGCAACAATCCACACACCTACAACCGTCGACAGACCTGCCGTTTTAGTAGCTGCATTTTCGCAACTGCCAATACACCTGCCGTTTTAGTTGCTGCATTTTAGCAGCTTCCAATACACCTGCCATTTCATTCTCCTGGACTCTGTGTATGCATACTTTTCATATAATTTTATCACGAAGTTGGATGCAGTGCTTTGACATGCCTTTAAATATTTCTGCAGGTTAGAAGACATTTCAGGCCAGAGCTATTGAATAGACTTGATGAGATAGTTGTATTTGATCCTCTTTCTCGTGATGAGCTCAGAAAATTTGCTAGACTACATATGAAAGATGTAGTGATTCGTCTTGCAGAGAGAGGTGTTGCTTTAGGGGTTACAGATGCTACTCTGGATCTTGTTCTTCAGGAAGCCTATGATCCTGTAAGTAATCACTTTGTTTTTCTTTCTTTCTTATTCAGAGTCTATCTTGCCAAGGGATGTGCCCGTTATGGTTTGTTATGAGACCGTTGTCAATTTCATCACCGTCCCTCATAATATGTTTGATTGTGTTTATAAATAATAAACAATTATTACACCAAACAATAAACAATTAACTGTACTATGAGTAATATGATATCTTGAAATAATTCTCATTATAATTTCACAACCTCTGCTCTCACTTGGTGGTGTCTATATCACTAAGTGTGTCTTCTTTAAAATTATAGTTACAGCAGACAATGAACAATCAACTGCACTGTGAGTGATATCTTGTAATAATTCTTATTATAATTTCCTAACCTCTACTCTCACTAGGTGTCTCTATCACTAGGTGTATCTATTTTAAAATTATAGTTTCAATGGTAGATAAATTGTTATCTTAAAATTATAGCTTTGATGGTGATACCTTGTGATTGATAATGCAGTTTGAAGCAGCTTTGGCTTTGACTAATATAGTCTCAGGAACCTCTTAGAATACAAAGGTTGTGATTGATTACGGGGCACTGCCTATATTTGTGGAACTTCTTACCTTTGGGAATGATAATGTTTGAGAACAGGTAGCACGTTTATTTTAGAGGCATAAAATTATTCTTCCCAACTATCTTTATATGTCTATAATTTTGGAATTTTATTTAAAAAACCAGTACCCAACTTTGAGTTCAATTGGTGTTCGTGTAAGGTTGTTTGGGCTTTGGGAAATATTGTTGGAGACTCTGCAACATTTAGGGATCTTGCCCTCAATCATGGAGCTCTGAGGCAGGTGCTTGCCCAGTTGAATGATATTGCCAGAATTTCAATGATAAGAAATGCTACATGGGCTCTATCAAATTTTTTCCATGACGTAAACCCCAACCAATATTCGAACAGGTAAGCAGAATACATTTTCTGCCTCTTCTTCTTAGTTCGCAGATACTATGGATTTTTTTTATAGATCTTGGTGCTTGGTAGATTTGGACGTAATATGGACCTAGGCGCTTGTTCATTACAATGAGTCTGTCATCAGGTTTTAGAAAATGCTCAGAAATTTGGGTTTCACAAGGGGATTACCCTTGCTTGCAATTATTGATTATCAATCACATTCAAAAAAAGTCTTTCCTAGCATTGTTGAGCTCTTTGCAGGTGAATTTTCAAGGCAATTTGACAATATCTGAACTAAATTTGTCTGTCCTTTGCAATACTCTGCGCTTGTAACATAACCAGAAAAACAATCTAGTGGCCAATGCAACAACAACAACACCTCCTATTGCAATGCCTGCAATTCACCCTCTCTGCACGCATGAATGACTATGGCACCCTCTTTTGTGAACAAGTACTGGAGCTGAAAGTACTGGTTTCCATTAGGATCATGGAATTCAACATCCAAAATAGTATCAAATTCCACTGCAATAGTATTCCCCGGCGAGGGAAACAGTTCATTGAGACCTATTGGACTCATCACCCCCAAATAGCCTCCAAGGCTACCCAGAGTGTGATCATCTTTGTTGCTGAGTATATTTTTATTTTTTTAGTGAGATTTTAGGGTTTCTCTAACATAGCTTCAGAAATCCGATTCAATGCCTGCTTGAATATCATCACATAATACTCATGGTTTGGATTGATGAGCATGCTCTGAATGGTTGGTTGATTCATAAGAACCACCCATATAGTCATCTTGAGATATTTCAGAAGTTTTCTCGGGTCTCCTTTTTCACCGTTTCTAGTGGGTGGGATGGTGTGGGGTGATCCATCAATACCGGTGCTCTTGTAGTAGGGAATTTGTTTTTGGGGATATAAAGGAGCATTTGATGTAGATATCCCATTGGATGCATTCATAGATGGGCACGAGAGGTCAAGAATTTAAATTAAAAATATACAACCTCTAGCATGGCAACCTGAAGGCCGCGAGAGACATTGGTTAAAGATTGTTTTGTGCTGGCCTTAATATAGTCTTGATTTCTTTCTATTATCTTAATGCAAATATATAGTCCGGTCTCATTAAAATGAGGATTGTGGTTGTATTTCTCTTTGGTTGTTTCTCTCTTAATGCTCCAGAAGTTGCCAAAAGTTGCGATAGTTGTTTAGTTTGCCTGTTACAACTTAAAATTGGTTTTTAGCAATGGGAGTCATGTTTTTTAAGGTTCATACTAATATGAAGATCTTGTAATTCTATATTCAGGATAAGAGAAGATGGCCTCTGCTTTGGGCAGTATGACAACAATTGCCACATCTACCTCATTGAGTAACAATGGAAAGGGGAAGAAGTTGGGTGCAATGTTTGATAATTATGGCAGACAATTGTCTTATCTTTTAGTTTTTTCACCCATTTCCTTTAATCGCTCAAGCAGAAGAGGGACTCTGAGATTATGCAACAGAGAGAAGGTAGTTAATACAAGAGCTATGGAAAAGTAGTTGTACTTCAACAAGGATGGCTCAGTGATAAAAAAATTGCAAGTCATAGAAAAAATTATGTTTAAAGGAAGGTCACCTGCACGTGAAACTTCACTGTGGTGGATCTTTCCTTGTCCACTTGTATTCGATTTTAATGTGTTATTTTAATTTTTCATAAAGGGTTATTTTGGCATATGGTCTGGCATTCAATTGCACACTTACTGAAAGCATTGCCAATTTGTCTTGCAGGCGGTGTGAACAAACTTGTTGATCTTGTTGGAGTCACCCTTGGGGCGAAGGGAAAAATGTTGTCTTGGAGAGCAAGCATGGTTCTCCTAAAATAGTTAATGATGGTGTGACAGTAGCTAAGGAGGTAATTTGTAGATGTGTGCTCTGGTTTTCTTTTTAACGTTGTATTAATTCCCCCTCTTAAATGTCTTAGATTTGGTAGGCATAATTTGAAAACTCAAAGGTGAAAGGAAACATATTTGTTACCCAGTGGTCTACTTGGCCTATGGACTAGCCACATTAAAGTAATGCATAAAGCTTTTCACAACAATAAAAGGAAAGGGTTATGGCTGAGTCAAATTTTATTGTTATTGACAGTGTAATGAAATGTATCTCAATGCTATAGTTTTGGCCTTTTTATTGGTTGAATTAGAGGACCCAGTTGAAAATATTGGGGCCAAGTTGGTAAGGCAAGCTGCGGCAAAGACAAATGATTTAGCTGGGGATGGAACCACAACCTCTGTTGTTCTTGCACAGGGTTTAATAAGTGAGGGTGTAAAGGTAACTTTTTGTCGATAGTACTGGATTAAGATCATCTATTCATTTTTGTAGGGTCTTATGGTGTTTGGTTTTTTAGTTTTGGGTTGGGCTTATTGAGTCTAAGATAGTTTTTTAGTGAAAAAATTGCTGTCAGGTATTAAAAAAATTTGGTTCTTTTGTCAAAATTTATGAGCTTGTTAGGAAATACAAAACTGACAATGGTTGTATCTTAAATTTGTGGAAAATAATTTGAAATGAAACCTTTTTGTTTAGGTTGTTGCAGCGGGTGCAAACCCCATTCAAATTACTAGGGGCATTGACAAGACAATAAAGGCCCTTGTTTCAGAACTCAAAATTTTGTCAAAGGAGGTAAACACTTGCCTTTTGAGTAGGCTGGTTTTCCTTTTTGTTGATGGTTTGGTGTATCTAATTGAATTAGTTGCCTAAGGTATTTTTGGTTGCAAACTCCTTTTCATTTTTCATACAAAAAATATTGGCCTTATGGAATACATTTGATTGTGTGGTCTTGTTAGATCTACAACATTTTTAGTTGTTTAGTCTTATGGCCGAGGTGCACTTTTATTATGGAAATAGTTGATGCAATATAGTCATTTAATCCTTACTGCAGGGTAGCATGTTGAGAATTTTCTTGTGAAACATTTGGTATTCAAAATGACACTTGATCCTATACAGCATCATGCACTTGACTTCAAAATTCATATTCAAAGTGTGCTAGACAATTCTTGCAAAATTTAAAATATTTATGTTGTTTTAAACCATTATCTTTTTCATGTATTGGATGTTGAAAATGTGAAAAAGACTTTGGTATGAAACCAACTGGTGAATAATTTCCAGCAAAACAACCGCTTCCAAGACATGATTTAGAAGTAGAACATATGTACTTATGAAGCATAGAAAGATATCCTTGATGCATTGTCAATGTTTGGCTAGGGTTATTTTTGGAGAAAATAACTCCTTATTCCTATAATAGTGATATTCAATACAATTAAATGCCAGAGAAGAGAGATCGTCGTGTGACATAAACCTATTAACAAAAGTGAATAGGGAATGATTATTAATTATGGCATACTAAGTTGTCAGTGATTTTGACTATTTGTCTTTAACATGTAAAAATGTTAAATTCCAAGCTTACATCATCATGGTTTGGCATCATGAGCTTGACTAATTTTCCACCATGCTCATAATTTCATTGTTGTATTCATATCTATAAACAATGTTTCAAATAATAATAATAAAGTTCTATAAGAAAAATCCAGACCTCCATGCTGCTGCTCCTTGTGAGACAAAGTCAAAATTGCATTACACAATCTGACACATAAGAATCTCCTATATCCTGGTGGTATGTATCCAAAATCTTATAATAGTGTCTTCAAGACTTATGTTGACATTGCCAATGAGATATTTAAGCAATGAAAGATGGAGCCTTCTTCATTGTTGTATATGTAACAGTCTTTTATTAATATAAAGATTGATGGTTTTGTCTTTCTGAAAATGAAATGTAAAATAATTTATTGTGGTCAATTGAATTTTTTTTTTTTTAAAGCTTTTCATTATGGAAGGGTGACATAGATATATGCCCTTCTAATTGAAATTCGGACCTGCCCTTCAAATTTGATCACTGTGTGGGACCTTAACAAACAATAAAACTATTCTACCGCGCGTTATATAAAACATATAACAAAACCTTTGTCAAAACTTCAAATGAACCCTTTATCCGTGGAGCCCGCCAGACTTCAAACGGCGATAAACCATAATTCAAACCAAATTCGCATTCCAAAATAGCTTGCTGACGTCGGCCAATTTTGTGACGCGAAAACCAAATGAATTCCGCCCTAATCTTTTTCGGGTCCGAATTTGGGCTGGCGTACGGAGAGAGAGTTCTGACGCGAATTTCTTATCAAATTCGCCCTAATCTTTTTCGGGTCCGGATTTCCACTGTGCGAGCGGCCCAAACAAAGATCCGCTCCAATCAATTTTTGCCACGTGTCCTCAATCAAAAGTTGCCCTATTCCCGGATGCGGGTGCATTCGATGGCGTTTAAGGCGATGGGACATGGATGTGGCTATTTCATATCAATCGCATTAATTTTTAACGTTGTTCAATCTGTAATATCCCCAACGGGAAATAGGCAGCAATACAAGCATACAACTATATATAAAAATGCCGGAAACAGAATATAAAGCAAGTACACATAAAATGTCAGGAATGCTAAGCCATTTTATTAATCTGAGAATATAAATGGGTAAAATGGCTAATCAGAATAAGAGCACCTATCCTTGCACCAGGCAAGTGAAGAACCCTCTCAGAAACAGGAAATGGCTACTACAGAAACTGCTTCCCAGCTGCTGGAAGAAACTGCCGTAAACTGTTGCTCCTGGAAAGAACTGGAACTAGAGGCTGATCCCCTCGCCGGAATGAGCTAAAAATCTACAGATCACCTGTACTCGCTGCTCCGGACAAAACCCAGAAATCATAGACAAAATGGACCACCTCCGAAAATCACCCCCAGAAACCACCCTCCTAGAAAAACGTTGTCCCTTCAGGACCAGCGCAGAAGCTCAAGGAACACGCTGAGAAAAGGGCCTGAATCCTCCTGCAAAACCTCCGGCTGACACAACAATCTCCCAAGACGGAAAAACGCTGAAAACCACCACCAAATCACCTCACAACTGCGCTGCACCACAATGACTGCGTCCTCCCTGCTGAAACTGCGTCCTCTCTCCTGAACTGCGCAGTCACTCCAAGGGGCCAGCTCCTCTGCAACGTCCACCCAAAATCCACTGCAAAACCACCTACAGAAACTGAAGGAAATACCTTGCTCGAGCAGGCACTCGAAGTCCCCCGGAGCCAAGGGCGAGATCTCCGACCGGAGACACTCAGTTCGCACTAAACAGTGTTGCAGACCGACTACACAACCAGCGTGCTGAAGTAGACAGAAGTCTAGCTCTCAATATCAATAACATATCAATAATGCCAAATGGAGTGAAACCCCCACCTTTTATAGTGCTAGCTCCCTCAAAACCCTAACTGCGTCCTTGAGTTCCTCTTTGACCTGCGCAGTTACCTTAGGAGCCTACGTGAGGCCTCTCTCATGTGTGGGTGGAGCCCCAAGGCTTTCCCCTTTAAGTTACAACGTTCATCTACTAGGAAGCACTTTATTTTATTAAAGTGAGTTGACCCCCTTTTTCTCACTTTATTTATTAATTTAACTATAGTCGGCAAAACTATACAAAAATCAAATATTCCAATTAGCGGTGCTAATTAGGAATATTACCACTACACCAAAAGCTCGAACTGTTAGTGAGGGTGGCATCCCAGGGTGTTAAGGGTGGGGTCTTAAGGCCCACCGAAGCATCTCGAGGACGGCAGCTAAACAGCCTCGCAGACCCCGGCAGTTTGTCAAGGCCCACCGGACCCTCAACAGGGAGGCTACCCTAAACAGGGATATTACAGCCCACCACGCTCCGCGAGTCTCGACCTCGAAACCTCGGCTCTGATACCACAAAGGCCCAACCACTACACCAAAAGCTCGAACTGTTAGTGAGGGTGGCATCCCAGGGTGTTAAGGGTGGTGTCTTAAGGCCCACCGGAGCATCTCGAGGACGGCAGCTAAACAGCCCCGCAGCTAAACAGCCTCGCAGACCCCGGCAGTGTGTCAAGGCCCACCGGACCCTCAACAGGGAGGCTGCCCTAAACAGGGATATTACACAATCAGCCGATATTTAAGTTCCAAGGTTTTCACATCAAATCGCATTAAGTTTTAATGTTGTTCAAGATCAGACCTCCACTCCTGTTAGCGATTCCACATGCTCCAATATGATCCGGCCTTCGGCTCTCATCAATGAGAGATTAATTATGACGAGCGTTCTTCGATGCCATTGCAGTCGGGTCGATAAAATGGCATTTCGTTATGGTTTTTCAGACGAGCCGCAACCTTTGAATTTCATATGCTCTCCGGTTGTTGGGTTACACTGCCTGCTCACTGTGACGAGAAGGAGAAGTGGCCAGCTGAACTGTTGCTTAGACCTTGGTGCAAATCTGCATTTCTCTCGGTCTGGTCTGTGTCTGTCTTCCTCGGTTTCTTGGAATCCTGCTTCTCCGTCTCGTCTTGTGCCCACTACTGAGACTGCACCCATGCCTCGCCTGTGTCAAAGGATGCATTGCCACAGGGGGAGCACTAGAGGTTAACCCCTGCGTGCTCCCTCCATCCCCTCAACCGAGTCGTCTTCTGGCCAGTCCAGTGATTATTACGCAGGTCGTTATCCAAACACTAGAAGTGGGCGGGGTCAGGTTCTAGGATCTAGCCACCGTATGGGCTCCCCTGCTCCTCATTTCCCCACCGCTTCACCTTCTCCCACGACGCGCACTACGCTTTTTTCCTTTAATTTCTCTCTGAACCACCCACGAATCAAAGCTTCAATCACCGTGGTTTTTCGTGAGGAGGCCCAAGTGGAGGAACAATGCACCCGTCCGACGGGTCTGAGCTCAGAAAAAGCCGGCCAGCATTCGGGCCTTCAGGAGGGGAGTGGTGGCATGAATGTGGAGATAGCACCTGGTGATCCTGGACCTTCCGAAGGATGGTGCCGAATCGTCGAGGAACCACCGAAGCAGTAGTTTGGTTAATTTGGTTTTCTTGCTTTGCGGCCCACTTAATTGGGCATGTTTTAGATTATATTACTGTGATGGACCTCTGTAATATTTTTGAATTCTATAAACGTTTAAGACCGGTTTCCCTGTATGAGGGCAGTCTTCTTTTTTTATTTTTTGATGACAAATTTTCCATAAGTCTGGGCAATTTTTTTGACTTCGGTCATGCTGTAATTTTATTCCCACTGTTAATAGATTAACTTTACTTAGAAAAAAAATTTGTTGCCCTATTTCTATTTTAAACCTGTTTTTTGAAATACAGAGCCATGTTTATATGATTGTTTATAGTCAAAGCGATGCGGGGTGGTTTATTATATTAATATTTCACGGTCGAATTATGTTCATAACAATTGGAAGAAAAAAAATGTTGCCATGTTTCTATTTTAAACCTGTTTTTTGAAATACAGAGCCATGTTTATATGATTGTTTATAGTTGAAGCGCTGCGGGGTGGTTTATTATATTAATATTTCATGGTCGAATTATGTTCATAACAATTGGAAAAAAAAAAATGCCATGTTTCTATTTTAAACCTGTTTTTTGAAATACAGAGCCATGTTTATATGGTCTACGTATTATACTCTTTCTCTGTATATCTATAGGAACCTTTTTGCTATGAACAGGGTGGATGTTGTAGTGGCCTACTAATGGAAACAAGCGAGCTTGAACCTTACATCTCGGATGCAACAGATAGTTACCAATTTTGGAATCAAGCGAGCTTGAACCTTACATCTCGGATGCAACAGATGGTTACCAATTTTGGAATCAAGCGAGCCTGATCTTACAAGCGAGCCTGGGTTTCTGCAGATGGTTTTTATTTCCGGGAACAAGCGAGCCAGAACATACAATCGACCCTGGGTTTATACATATTTTTTCTCTATCATGGATGCTTTCTGTGTGAGGCGTATATCAACAATACATGTCTCTGCACATTTCCTGTATCTGCTTTATGATACAATTTTATGTGTTGACATGTTATCACTCTGCCTTAAAAACTAGCGATGTTGATCTATGTTGTTGGTTTATTGATATGGTCTGATGGTCTTTTTATATTTTGGACATATCACACTCCTCACATGATTAGCGTTTTTCTCTGTTCAATGATTTTGGGTACTTTAATTTTTATTTGGAACAATGGATGTCGGTACTCTATCTGTTGCTTTACTATTCTACATATTGTTATTTCACTTTCTCATAGATTCCTCGGGCATATTTGGATGCTTTCTCAAATTGTCGATAATCTCCATGTGGACCGTTACTGGGTTTTATATCATGCCCCTGTATGTGACATGGGGTATTTTTCTATCATTGTCTGGGGTGGGACTTCCACTTTTCTGGATGGATATTTGGGTTCCAATCTTCAGATGTGAAAATGTAATGACTTCATGGACTGTTTTTCTTGATATAATATATTCAAAATAGCATTTTTTCTCTTGTGAAAAAAAAAATTATTGTTTATAGTCGAAGCGCTACGGGGTGGTTTATTATATTAATATTTCACGGTCGAATTATGTTCATAACAATTGGAAAAAAAAAATGTTTCCCTGTTTCTATTTTAAACCTGTTTTTTGAAATACAGAGCCATGTTTATATGATTGTTTATAGTCGAAGCGTTGCGGGGTGGTTTATTATATTAATATTTCACGGTCATTGGAACGCCCATAATTCATAACAAATATTGGATATTTACTATCTTGTTTTAAAGTTTCATTTTTTTTTTTTTAAATTGAACCCTCCGTCGGTATACCAACGCTTTGTAAGCGTCGATCTTCCGACGTCTTGAGCGATTTTCGTCGGTCTTGTGACGTGCGTCGATATTGCGACAGTTCTTCCTAGGGTCGGTATTGCGATGCTTTTGGAATGCGTCGGTATTTCGACGCTTCTGGGACGCGTCGGTCTTTCGACACTTTTGCAATGTGTCGATCTTGCGACACTTTTGTATGGCGTCGGAATTGCAACAGCTTAAAAACGTCGGAAGAGCGATAGTATAAATACGTCGGAAGAGCAACGTTCAAAACGTCAGACCACATTTCATCGGAATTCCGACAGTTTACAAACGTCGGAAGAGCGACATTCAAAACGTCGGACCACATTTCGTCGGAATTGCGACAGTTTACAAACGTCGGAAGAGCGACGTTCAAAACGTCGGACCACATTTCGTTTGAATTGCGACAATTTACAAACGTCGGAAGCGCGACAGCTTGGGAAACATCGGAAGAGCGATGCTTGTTTGGAAGCGACGGAAAAAGTGTCGGTAGTGCGACACTTTGTCGGTGCGTCGGAATTGCGACGTAATGATAAACCACGTTTTGCCCGTCCTCGAACTGTCGCTCTTGCGACAACTATGTGTCGGAATAGCGACGAAGTGGCCGTCGAAAATTGGGCCAAATTTTCTAGTGCTCGTTTTTCCTTCAAAAGAGAAATTTTTGTTTGTATTCTTCATTTCTCGAAAGTAAAAAGCATTTGAATTATTGATTTAGTGCACCTAGTTTCTTTTCTACATTCATAACATTAAGGAAACTGAAAAGAAAAACTTGCATTTGCATGTAGGATTGTGTGTGTTTTTCAAAAGGAACATTAGGAAATCTACATTTAGTTTGAGATTCATTGATTTGTTTGCTCTCAAATTATTTACTCTCTTCCCTTAGTAGTTAGGTTCTTCATTAAAAAAATTGAAAGTGAAAGTTTGTTTATCATTCTTAGCTTTCATTTTAGGAATTTCATATACATCATCGCAGTGAACCTTTGAAAGGCAAATTGTTAAGCAAGATCAACATAAAATTAATCTCATTTTACTTAACAACGCTTTGGAACCATAATGATAACATTTAGAAGGTCTAGGCTATAGGCGTGTTCCGGAGTCATAAAACATAGCAGTTGTCGTTAACTTGTCTGCGATACATTCCAAGTGTGATACCTCACTCCACATACGTAAGTATATCGTAGCTCGTCCACGTACTTTCGAGTATATCGGGCGGTGTTACAATACGATAAGTATAAATGGGTTCTCTCACTGTGCGGTTTCGCATCAAACAGTGCTAATACGGAATTGGGTCTCCACGTACCTTCGTGTATATTTGGGAGGACAACTTTTAGGTGTTATCCATCCATAGTGAACCAAGTCGGTCACCTTGAAATTGTGATACACCGAACACAGCATTCGGGGAGATTACCTGCCCGTACTTCTTGGTTCGCTGGGAGGTATTCTGCAGTTCACAGTTTCTTGGTAAACCCTTTTGCCTAGCATTACCCTTTTTGTCTATTTGTTTTTGGATAAAAAAAATCAGTAATCGTGGAAGAACAAAATCCCATCCCCCATCGTTCGCATAGATTAGCTTTAAAACCAACTTTACCACCGGAAGTTCCTTTTGTAAGGCGAAGGCGATCACGATCTGTCGAATCAAGTACAATTCGTGCCTCTGGCGAAACATTATATTTTAACCCAGATTTAGCTCAAATTTTTTCCACACATCCCGGTTCATCTACTATTGTCGAAACGGAATCTTCACAGCTACCCGTGGTCACGATCCATTCAATCGCTGAGACCATACCTCCTGGACTCGACGTTGTTCAACCACAAATTGATCTAGATCCTGTCTCTTATTTACTAGAACATCTGAATCCTGAAGTCAAACAATCAGAATTTGTTCCTACCTTGGTCATCCCACAAAGTTCTGTAGCTATTGAAACTCCTATATCGCATAGTCAACCGTCTGAAATATATTTTGGGCCTGGCAGTGAAGGTTTTCCTCCTGGTTTAATTGCGATTGAAGAAATCCCCCAAGATGATACACCTTTAACTCCAACCCATTTTGGAGGGGACCTTTACCTGTACCAGTCTTTTCCTTAATCGTTTCCATCTGCTTTTGTTGATCCTATTGCCATTCAATCTCCCATCGATTTTCAAGGGTAAACATTTGGTCAAAAAACCATGTCTAAACCAGCATCTTCGGTTGGGTCTGTTGTTCCAATTACGTCAGCTCCTACCCTAGATACTCCGTTGATGTTCACAACCTCACCAAATTCATATTTGCATGGTGGCCCTTCGGTCCCAACAGGTTACAAATCATTGTCTGGTACTTTCTCTGGTGCATATTCATGTTCGTGGTATTTGCCAATGTCATCATCTGGTGTTTTAACTGGTAGTCCTATATTTAGTACTGAACGACTTGATTCATTAGATCCATCATCAGGGCAATATCAAGTCGGTCCTTTTGGGTCAATTCCTTTAAGTACCATATCAACTGGACTCCTAGCATTCGGGGAACAATATTTTTCGTCTTATTATCCTCCTTATGCTGGGGGGAAACCTTTGGTCACCCAATATGACAGTAATTAGTCACTTTTTGGTCAAACTAATGTTAACATGAATGTTTTTCAATGGCAGCCCTCTCTACCTATACAACTAGAAACGGTTGTACATTCGTATCAACCGGTTCAACCTATTACACCCACTTCATTACCACTTGTTAATACATCTACACTCCTGTTAAAGAACCAAAATATTGTACATCAACCTTATCAAGCGAGTTCTTCAACTCAATAACATCAAATATTGGGTCCATAGACTCAAAATCCTTTGGTTAATTTACAACAACCTATATCATGAATTATTTATTCACAAGCTAGTGTACCATTTTATGGGGTGTCACAAACGCAACCTGGTTATACATATCAACCGAATCCAACTTATACTAATTTGGGTTATAACATTGGTGGACAGATCCCTTGGCAGCCACAGGCGAAAATTCCTCAAACTTCATTTCAACAAGTATCATATCCAAGTTTTGGTCAATAGAATTCTCAAGCGTTTGCTATCCAAAACAACCCCTATTTAGTTTACCAGCAGCAGATTTTGTATGCTGGTGCTAAAATATCGGTTTCCCAAGCAATTCCATCTTACCCTGGCTATGCTCAACCTGACCTTAATAGACATTTGCCTTTTGTTGCAACCTTGGAATTACCATATTTAAACCGGTTAACCAATTATCCTATAAATTATGCTCCTTGGTGGCCGGTGATACCTCATAAATTACCCTCTGATATTCCTAAATTCAATGGAAACCCTGGAGAAGATATGTCGACTCATATCATGACTTATCATTTATGGTGTTCATCAAAGTCCTTAAATGATGATTCTGTTCGACTACATATTTTCCAGCGCATGCTTACAAGTACATCTGCTAAATGGTACATTGAGTTACCTAGAGCTTCTTTTGACAATTTCACTGCCTTAGCTACTGTCTTTTTGACCCATTTCCAGTTACCGATCAGATACAAAACTGGAACGAAACTCTTGACCAATTTCAAACAGGCTAATGCTACTCACATTTCTGATCATATTCATGAGTGGCATCGTCGCTGACGAATGGTTAAGACATTTGTTCCCGATCAGCTCCTTGCTGAATGGTTCATTAATTCCCTGTTACCATCTATAACTGAGGATCTGGCTAAAGGTGGCATCATCACAAAAGATCAAGTTATCGTTCGTGCCCAGTATTTAGACTTGATTTACACTTAGTCTGGCACACTCTAATTTCAATGTTCCTCCTCAAATAAAGGACTCTCACGCCGAAGACGGCTTGATAGGCACTGCAAACACACACCACGCTATTGCATCTGATCCTGCTCCTACTTCCAAAATTAACGTCATGTCATTTGACAAAGGCAAAAGTGACAAGCAACCAGGAAGTAAGAAAAAGGGGAAATCAAAGAAAAAGAAAAATTCTAACCCGTAGGAAATATCAACCACTAATTTGGTTGCTACGGATCCATCTCCTAGTTCCCAAGTGTTAATGTTATCCACCACAAAACCTTCACAAGATATTTTGGTGTCGACGCGGAATAAAGACTATGGTAGTTCGGCCACTAATCAACCTACTACCTCGACAACAAATCCATATAATGAATTAGTACCACCTACTTTTATCCCTGAATTGATAATTAAGCCACCGAAGGGAGTAATTCATAAATCGACATATAATCCTCGAGCAAGAGCTACACAAAATTATAATATAGTTGAAGATTTGGCTCAATCCCCTTTAGTTATGTCTGCTCTTGAGGTATTACAAAATTGTTCCTCCCAAAAGCAGGCTTTATTGTCAGCCATTGGTGGAATTGATCCGACTAATTCTAATCTTGTCGTATTTAATCATATAGGCTATGTGTTATAGAGGTAAATCCCCTCTGCAAACAGAGGCGATCCCTACTAGCCCAGATTGGGTCTAGCAAAAATCGTATCATGCTAAGGTGCAAATTCCTAATTGCAATAAACCAAATGGAGAAGAAGGCTTACCTTGAATCCAACGCTTTTGTTCATAGAGAAGATAATTCTCTCATTTCCTTGCTCCAGCAGATCACAATCCTCATGCTCGCCACGATCGAACACCTGCACACGCAAGAAACACGACAAACACAAGCATAAAACCCAATATATGCAATTATGTATCTGTCAGAGAAGACACAACTCATGATCATAATGAACAATACGAGTGGAACCATAACCAAAGTCGCTTATCATTAATTCATACAAAGGAAAATACAACCTGGCTCTGACGCTGAATCTTCCTTCGGCGGGTCGTCAGCGGAATACATCTCGGTAAAGCTCGTCGGGGATGGGACAAGCCTCTCTCTTCGATCGTCAATCTCCTTGCTACTGATTTGGCTCTATGAGGACTATCAAGGCTCTTGCAGCATTCTTTAGGCTATGAAGGCTCTTGGAGATTAGCTTGCAAAGGAAAATGGCAAGCTTATATAGATGGTGGAAGGGGAGTTGGGATCCCTACAATCATGGGATTGGCCCTATCCTCAAGGAAGCTTCCATGAAAGGTGGAAAACCACTTCCTCTACATGGAAACCCAGAGCCAACCTCCCAACTCAATTTAGAGACCAGTTCAGGAATTGGTTGGAGTCAATCTTCCGCAATTTATTTTTAAAAAACACTCCTTATTAAGCCTGGCGCGGGTGAAACACTGGGACAGAGCACCAATTGGCGCGCCCTCTTTGGAGGATTTCCCCCATTGGCGTGAGGGGTGAACTGTCTAGCTGCGCCAATGCAAAAAAGGCTATTTTTAGGGTTTTTCACAAGGAATTGTCTTCGGGGGAATGAATGTCCATGTCCAGGGGATGCCATGAAAGTGGTTTTAGGTCATGTCACTTCTCACAGGTCACGAAATAAGCCCTCCAATGTGCGGGACGGGGGATTGCAGGGATGGTGACAAATTACTGTGTAATAGATGCCCCCTAAAGCATGAGGCCTGAAAGAGAGAGGGGTGAAATGCTTTACGAGAACACATCCAACTGAAAACACTGCCGTCGGAAAACTTGCGTAGAGAAGTACAACTGACATCTCAAATACATGATATATATGTGGTATGGGTGCAGCCATCCATAACAGAGTATATAAGAATCCAGATCCAAGGCATGGATGCAGCCATCCAATAAGGATTGATAAAGAGACTCAAGTATGGTCGCAGCCATCCAATCAGTGAGTCATGTAACCAATCATAATAATCCACAAAATCGCAGCCTGGATTCTAATAGATAAAATCCAGAGTCTTGCGCTCCATCTCGACCAGAAAAAAGTACAAGTTCAAGCATGCGAATAAGTGAGCTAAAGTCAAACATGCAAGAACATCGCCTAATTACCAGCCAATGATGAAAGTTGTTAATAGACGCAAGAGGTACCACCAATAATGATAATGGACCTCAAGGTATTATAGGTACAATCTACGGCATGTGAATCAGTGAGCTGGTGTCGAACACCCGTAGAATCACTCGATCGGAGGCCAATGATGAAAACCTCACGTCGAACGCAAATAACCTGCCATTGAGGCATGCAGGCTCCAAGGTACCAGAAGGGAGTCTCTAGATCAGCTTCCCGGATAATGAGTTGAAGTCGACAGGAAGTGACCTTGATCGAAGGTGGGCCATAGTGTTTCCCACATCATCGACGCGAAACAGAGGAACATAATGTCTTTGTGAATCAGGATCAGATGAGAATCAGAGGAAGGTTGAGACTTTTGCAGAGGTCAACTTCTCTTGAACATATCGGCGGCACGACAGTGGATTTGGCAGTATTTGACATCAACAGATCAGGGGTCATGATGACGAGGCAAAGAGCAGATGAGAGGTCAAAAGGGATCACTCAAACCCACGGAGGAAAGCGAAAAATGAGATGAGATGTCCCTAACCCGAAACGAATGCAGACAAGTGCCATGTTCAAGAGCGACATACTGCCGACACGACAATGATGCTGGTTCCATTTTTCCCCATCATTTCTGGCGAGTACCTCTTTATTTTTACACAAGCTTGAAGAGGATAGCATATGCTTGTCATATAAGTCCGTCCTTCGGACGAATCTAACCTAGTACATTTAACGAGCCCTAGGAAGGAAAAACACGAATATCGTCATTACGACTAAATCCAATGTCATCAGCGTTTAAGGAGTCTGACAAAGGAAGAACTCGGCGTCTTTTCATGTTTAAAGAGTTTGAAAAGACAGCAGAAAAGTAAACTCCAATGGTCCCTTTTCGCAAATAGTTCCTCAGATCCGAAAAGGTAGAAAACTATGTCTGAGAAAACCTCCTAGTCGCGATAAGCTAGGGTATTCCTTTTTCGTAAGTAATCTATCCCAGCCCGAAAAAGGGTTAAACGTATACTGGGTAGACGTTTTTTCGTGGCCACTTTAGCGAGATCGAAACAACAAGGGACTCGGAAATCTTTTCATCTTTAGAGAGTCAGAAAAGAGCTGAAAGATGACTCTAAAATGACTTTTTCGTGTTTTTACCGAGTCCGAAAAAGTATAAAATACAACTCGTATCACCGTCGAAGCCGCGTAAAAACCTGTTGCTGCACATAAAGGCAAGTATAAAATCCATTTTTCATCAAAATATATTAAAATATTGAGAAAAATGACTTTTAAAACCTAATTTTGACTTCAAAATTTATAAATATGCTTCAAATGGTAAAAACTAATTTACTTTTGCTTTTTACCTTACTTGGAGAGCAACAGTGGTTTGTTTGTGTGCGAAATTGCGGCAGTGATTGCGACTGATCCGAGACATCATTCAGATCCTCGTCTGTTCCAAGTAAAAGGCGTTTCCTTAAGCTCTATTTTGATCCATTTTTTATGATTTTTCATTGTGCATTAGACCTCTGGGGGGAACCTTTTAAAATTTTATGGCTCGCTCCATTGGCGCGGGTATCGGGCATAGACCCGCGCCAATGGAAATTTTCTCACAAAGGGGTCGCACCAATGGCGCAACGCAATTTTCCGCTTTAAGTTTTCAAAATGTGAGCCATCCAAATGGATTTTCGAATGCAACAGAGATCTAACAATGAATTTTTAATCATGTTGATGCATATATTCAGGCACAATGGTTATCGAATGGAAGGAGAGGGAACATGGGGAGGAAGATGAAATGGCTATGGAAAACGAAGCTTGCATGAATGCACTCAGGAACTGTGGACTCAAAAAATTCTTCCTCACGCCATGCTTACGAGCTCAACCTGAGCTGCTACAGTACTTGGTCAGCATATGGGATGAAAACAAGGAAGTGTTCAAACTTTGAGACCAAGTATTAGCTCTTGAGGTCTCTGATGTTTACTTTATAACCGGATTGTCGCGCAGAGGGCCAGTGCCAATCATAACGGGCAGCAGACCTTCTAAAGAGAAAATGGACATGGTAATGGCAAGAGTGTGCCCAGGGGCATGAACAGGATCGGGAAGCGGGAAGGTGGACATCCACACTGTCTGCAACCTAGCACTCAGGGTAGTGCTTCATACCATTACGCGAGCTGCAGGATCGCAGGCTCTGCATGAGGCAATGAAGGCGCAGCTCCTATTAGCCTCCGAGTGTATGAATCCTACATTGTTCGATTGGGCTAATACAGTGACAACCAACATAAAGAGGCAGCTAACCAAGTGAAAGCAAGCCAAACTAAATCAGTTTGGATACGGTTCCATTCTAGTGTCGTTCATCCTAGAACAAATACCCATTTTCCAGGGCCAAGGGGCAATAGTTGTCGAGCCGATACCAAGGGAGCCAAGGATGGCTCGCTGGGTAGCACTTATGCCCAGGTCAGGAGGGGGTCAACAGATGTCTTGGAGACCCAAGTTCTTTGGGTGGTTACGGTGTCAACTGATCGTGGTTGAGGATTGGCCTTATGCTGGGACCGATTTCATTGGAGATCCCAATCTTCCACTCCCAGAAGGGGAGGACTGGGATGAGGAGCTGGGTATGATTTTCTTTTTTATTTTATGTATTTATGATTTTTTTTGGTAATACATGTATGTTCTAACAACATTTTTATGTGTATGCAGACGTTGGCCCAGAGAGGCCCGCAGGCATGTCGCCCATTGCGCGGAGGACCCATCTCGTACATGACCCTCAGGCTGAGGGTGGTGAAGGGAGCGAGCTGATCCAGAACCTAGAGGGCATTGCCCGGAGAATCCAGGACTATGCACGGCTGGCAGACGTCCCATTAGCTTACCAGCGACACACTGTGGGGGTGCCTAGTCGCCTCCATAGACTGCTGAGGCGATTGGTGCGCGCGGTGGCGTGTTACCACGAGCACCATGCTGATTAGCTATTTAGGGCTTTCATATGCATATTTTTTGAGAGACATGTTGTCTCCGGCTATTATTAGACAAACATGTATATTTTTTGACTTTATGTGATGTACTTCAAACTATTCCACACATATATCTATATATCTATTTCTGGATGGATATTTTTACATGTGATGATGTTTTTAGAAGTTGTGCAAATGTCGATCTAAAACCAAATTAGCGACTGCATCTGTTAATGTATTCATATGTTTGGGTATGTGTTGATATGTGATATAGTCAAAATTTCTTTCCAGTAAACAAATACGTAGATACAGACGTAAAATGGATGGGTTTCTTACTGAATAATGATCGTTAAGTTGTAATACTACAAGCTGTGAGTCCAGATACACAAGTAATGCACAAATACCGAGGTTAACAGCCTCGGTTAATAATTCTAAAACAGCACTATACTCCGCAACATTATTTGTGGTAGGCCCTAGACACACACCTTGCAAATTAACCAACTCACCAGCAGGATCATAGATTACCCAGGCTGCCGAGGACAGATTCCTGGTACTACAGGAGGTACCATCCGTGAAACCAACAAAAGGAGTAATAGACATCTGCACAATCAGTAAGACCCAATCAGCAGAATGACGCTTACGACGCACATCGCACCACACATGCACACAAATGAATATACACACCTATGTACACACACCACACCAAAAATAACTCAAGCGTAGTATTTTTTAAGGTACAGCTCTTTCCTAGGTTGTGCCAACAGAACTTCTTTGTAATCGATAAGCTCATAAGCCCCATTTTTCAATACTCATTTTACTATGTAGGGCCCATGCCACATAGGTTGGAACTTTCCTGCTCCAAGTTTGTCATGTGCTTGGTCGTATAGGAGGACGAGGTCCCCTTCGACAAAGGAACGTGGAGAAACGGAGTGATCAAAATGAGCTTTGACCTACTTCTTCTATGCTTCAATGACTAATGCAGCCAAACGACGGGTTTCATATAGCCGTTCCAAATATAAGAGACATTCTTCTTCAGGAGAAGTGTCGGGAAAAATTTCCATAGCCAAATTTAAGGAAGGAATTTCGCACTCAACCGGAAGAGTTGCTTCTAGACCATACACCAATTGGAATGGTGTGAATCCAGTCGCACTCTTTGCTGACGTCCGGTAGCCCCATAGAGATGAGACCAATTGGAGATGCCAATTGGACTTATGAATACCAATTGTCTATTGAAGCATTGTGACCAAAACTTTGTTCACAGCCTCAACCTGGCCATTTTCCTGGGGGTAATATGGCGTTGAGCTATCATGTCATAAGCCCAATCTTGATGTTAGCTCGGCCATCATGTAATCTCGAAAATGAGTGCCATGGTCGGTAACAATGGCCTGAGGGACCCCGAAACGTGCAATAATGTGCTTGAAAATAAACTCGGCAGCTGTCTTACAGTCAGCGGCTAGTGTAGGCATCGCTTCGGCCCACTTAGTAAATTAGTCAACAGCGACGATTATATATGCATGCCCCCTAGCCGAATGAGGGTTACACGTCATGAAATCTATGCCCCATTTTGCAAAAGGGCCGACAGTAATGACAGGATGTAGAGGGAGAGGTGGCGCGCGCATCTTGCGTTGAAAAACCTGGCACGCATGACATTTTCGGACTGCAACAATACAGTCTTTGAATATCGACGGCCAGAAGTAACCTGCACGCAGAATCTTCTGGGAGGTGGCATATCCGGACATGTGACCGCCACAAGTGCCAGTGTGACAGTCATTCAAGACTCTTTCAGCCTCTTCCAGTGTCAAGCACCGGCGGAGCACCGAATCTACTCCAACCCGGTATAAAGTATCTCCTACAATGCGGTAGGGTTGAGACTGATGCCGAATTCGACGTTGGGCATCCTTGGTCAAATCAGACTGGAATGTCGATGTTTGAAGATACACAATAATGTCACCATACCATGGATCGCGAGTACTGATAAGGAAGAGGGTTTCGTCTGGGATATGTTCCTCAAAGTGAGATGCGGTGGAGTCTGTCGAGAGGGAGCAAATGAGATCCGCAAAAACCAGTGATTTGGTCAACTTAGTAGTGGTAAACTCTAAGTCGAACTCAAGAAGGATAACTATCCATTTGGAGTATTTTCCCCCCAGTAATTGTCGAGATAGAATGTACGTCATGGGGTTGCAATCTGAAACCACGGTTATCGTACGCAGCAGGATGTAGTGGCGGAAACGCTGCACAGCTTGCACAGCGGCTAATGCCAATTTCTTAACGTGAGCATAACGTGTTTCTGTTTCGAGAATATTCCATGATAGATAATAAATGTGTTCATTTCCATCATCGTCATCTTGCACCAGAACCATAGCTATGGTGCTAAACGTGATAGCCAAATATAGAGTGAAATCACGGTGATAGTTTGGAGGACGAAGCAACGGAGCATTAACAAGTAACGTCTTAAGCTTCTCAAACGATCATTGAGCAATCTTGTCCCAGCGAAAGGGAACATTTTGCTTTAAAAGACGCGTGAATCCTTTGGCCACTTCCACGTAGTTCGGGATGAAGTGTCAAAGGAAATTAGCTTTTCCCTGCAGACTCTGCAATTGATGTAACGAGGAGGGTGATGGGAGATTGACAATAGCCCCAACCTTTAGAGGGTCGAGGCGAATCCTGTCCTTTGAGACTATGAACCCCAAAAGACGGCTAGAATACACGCAAAAGACACATTTATGAGGGTTAAGCCGAATATTATAGCGTCTACAACGAAGGCAAATCTGGCGGAGGTGTTCGGGATGGTCCTCTCGCCGAGCTGAGTGAGCTGGCAAATCTTCCAGATAAGGCTGAATGATATGGTGTATGTCATGGAATGCATAAGACATAGCACACTAGAAAGTAGCTCCAGCGTTCTTCAAGCTGAATGGGAGTTTTTTATAAGCAAAGGTACCCCACGGACAGATGAATTCAATCTTGTGTTGATCGGCATGTAAAATATTTATCTGATTATACCCGGAAAAGTCGTCCATCAGGGAATAAATCTCACTCCCAGCACATTCATCAATGATTTGATCTATGAAGGGAGTGGGGTAGTTTTCCTTAGGACAGGCCCGATTAATATCACGGTAATCAACACAGACTCTTATAGTACCTTGTTTCTTATCTATAGGGACAATATTTGAGACCCATTCTGTGAGGGGAATCGGGTAAATGAAGCCCACATTTAGAAGTTTTTCAACTTCTGCTTTAATGGCAGTGGCTTTGCGAGGATGCACTGGGTGTAGGCGTTGGCGCACGGGTTTCGCACCGGGATAGGTAGGAATCTCGTGCACTACTATGTTGGGATCAATCCCAGGCATTTTCTCATAGGACCAAGCAAACACGTCTCTGAATTCACGGAAAAGATCAGTGTAAACTCGTATCTCATCAAGAGAACAAGTTACACCCACATGTATGTTCTCAACTATCCCCGCTTTGACGGAGATGTCGATCGGAGTGGTTTGAGTAATGTTGCTCAGGTTTCCTTCCGAAAGGACCTCATGAGTCAATATAGGCGTCTGGAGAGGGGGAGTAGGAACCTGAGATGGGAAACGCTCTAGACAATTGGACATTGCCCCCAGGCTAGGCATGAAGGAGGAAGGATGATGCCCATCGCTCCAAGGCAGCTCCTCAAGAGACATTGTTTCAACAATGGCTTCGTCAGAGGGGAAAATCTGTTTAAGAGGATCAGGCGAGTCGGCCTCGCTGAGCCAGGGGGATTAAGAATAGATATCTAAATCCATGCTCGAGGGAGCATGTTGAGAAGGAGGAGGATCGGATGCGGCGATGATTTCACAGTAATTAATCTCTACTGGAGTTAAGGGCATCGATTCTCCAAAATCAGTCACCTGTTCAGGCAAAGGGATGATCCATGGGTCGTTAGACCTAGAGATCATATTAACTTGAACGGTGTGCAGTGGTGGCGCGGGAAAAATACCCATGAGAACGGGGTCCTTGAAGAGACCGGGTCCTACACTGTCAGGGGGATTGGGGATCTGATCCACGTAAGGAACGTTGTTCTCAGAGGTGGAGGTGAAGAAAGACAACTGATCCACAGTAATGATTTTTCCCTCATGAGGGAACTTAAGAATTCGGAAGAGGGTGGACGGCACGCATAACATGGCGTGAGTCCAACTACGGCCAAGAAGCATGTTATAGTTAAGCTTGGCGTCAACCACCTCTACTTCTACGTTGACTGTCTTCCCCTGTAATGTAATCGGCAAACTCTCAAGAACACCCAAGGGTTTCGATTCCCGACCATCGAATACCTCTAAGGCATTTCGAGATGATGAAAGCACCGGAGAGCCAATGGCCTTCCAACAGGCAGACAACACGACACAAGTAGAAGCACCTTCATCCACAACAGCCCTATGGATGTTAAGACCATTGATCCCGACTTGTATCACAAGAGAAATTTGATGTGGAAGTCAGGGGGGTAAAGTTCTCTAGGTCAAAGGTGAGAAGACTAGAATCAATGGGATCAATTCCACCGATCGCAGACAACAAAGCTTTCCATTGTGAAGGGAAACTTTGAAGGACTTCCAATGCGGACATAGTAGAAGGCGCCTGTTCCAAATGCTCAACAATACTGTAGTGCTGAGCGGCACAGGCATTTGGATTTTAGGAATATCTTCGCAGAACAACTTTATACGGTGGCCTCACAATAGGTTCAGCAGTAGGCTTCTCAAATTCTAAAGGATCGGAGACAGGAGGAGGAGGTGGGCCATCCACAACTTCCTTCCCAGCTGCCTGACGCGATCCAGCATAATCCTTCGAACGCGTAGCAATTGAGACAGGTGCAGCACCATTCATCATAAAGACCTGGGACCCAAATGGTGCAGATGGTGAAGGTTGTTCAACCATCTGGGTCTGCTGAGATGGGAACGGTTCTTTGAGAACTTCTGAAGTCCCTTTGGAGCCTTTGAGAAGTTGACTAATTTCAGATCGTCGGGGACAATACTTGGTATAATGATCTCCTTCACAAATAAGGCAGGGGTACTTCGGTTTACGTTGAGAACCGTCCTCAGTACGAGGTTTAGAAGACTCTGGTTTAGGGGCGTCGGGTTTGGATTTTCCTTTGCCCTTCTTCTTTCCTTTGGAGGCCTTTTATGTAGGATTAGCCTGAACGGCATTGACCTCTGCAGTTTTCCCAGAATCTGGAGGGACGGGAAGAGCAGAATTATTGGAAGAATTGGACTTTTGCTTCCCATTCGAAGATTTTCGAGAATTTTGAGACACGGAACCAATAACACCATTCACCGTTGGGGTAGGTGGAGCTTTAGAGGTTCCTGGGCATGGAGCATCAGTCAAAATATCATACACCATGCCAGACTGAGAGTATACCAGATCTAGGTACTGGGCACGTGCGATGGCTTGTTCTTCTGTCACACACGCCCCCATAGCAATATCTTGAGCGATTTTTTTAACGAAGGATGTGGTGAACCAATGATTTAGTATTTGATCAGGTATATCAAACTTGATCAGCCTACGACGACGTTGCCACTCATGAATATGATCGGATATGTGGGTGGCTTTATCCTGCTTTAACAAAGTCAGGAGATGTGTCCCAACTTCATAGCGAACCGGTAACTGAAAGTGAGTCAGAAAAGCCATTGCTAAAGTATTGAAATCCTGAAAGATGCCACGAGGTAATTCAATATACCACTTAGCGGCAGCACCGGTAAGAGTGCGCTTGAAGAGACGTAGACGAATTAAATCATCGACCCAAGAATTAGACAAACACCACAAATGGTAGGTCATTACATGAGCTTGGGGGTCTTCTCTAGCTTTACCTTCAAACTTAAGGCAGTTGCCAGGTACCTTGGCGGAACCAGACTCCAATAAGGATTGTGAAGAATTGGATCATTGGTTAATTTAGAAATGTCCAGTAATTCCAAGGTAGCCAAGAACGGCAATTGCGGATTGAATGGCATACCAGGCCCTCGATAAGGACTGGTACCTGTACTCCACGCTATTTGAGAATATCCTTGCCCCCATGTGTTTTGTCCCGAAGGATTCTGACCGTAGGGGGTATAGGGCATATAACCAGTCTGATTCGGTCGTTGGTAACCAGTGTACGGGGTTTGATAAAAAGAGTATGGACCCTGATTATATGTCGGTCCCGTTTAAGCAGTCTGTCGATTTGGCTGTTGAGTATAGGTGTAGCCGAGTTGTTGAGTGTAATAATGGGAACCTTGGGGCGGGTTATAAGTCGGTCGAGATGGACCTTGAGAATAGTAACCGCCTTGAGGTTGAGCGGGCTGCTGATAGGTGGGACCCTATTGAGTCTGATAATTAGGGCGCACCGGTTGATTTGGTTGCAGCATTGACTAAATCGGTTGTTGGGCAGGGTTAACAGGATGTGCAAGCTGACTTGGTTGGATAGGCTGACCTAGCTGAACGGGCTGCCCTGGTTGAACAGGTTGACCCGGGTGAACAGGTTGCGCCGGTTACGTAGGTTGACCTCGCTGTTGTGGAGCACCAGGTTGTACTGGATGGGCCGGTTGGCCTGGTGGGGGAATGGAGCCAGGTGGTGGCTGGTAACCGGTTTGGCCTGCAGCAGGACCATAAGATGATCCTAGCTGATGTGCAACATTCGAACCAATAGGATACTGAGGTTGCATGGGTTGGGAAGGTTGGACTTTCCCCCCAGGACCATATACCAGCCCCGGTTGGTACCCCGGTTGTCCTGTGAGTCCTTGAGGTTGCCCAGGTTGGACTCCAGGGAGAGGCTGCATAGGTTGACCTGAAGGGTTGTAATATTGTCCTTGCAGGCCGTATAATGGCCTTGACTGGCCCGAAGGGTAGCCCTGTAAGGGCTGTCCTTGCGGGTCATAAGGATAGCCAGGCTGGCCCGAAGGTTGGCCTTGAAAATGTTGTCCTTGCGGGTTATAAGACTGCCCAGCCTGGTTAGATGGAAAACCCTGAGCATGAAGGTGAGCCTCTGGAGCGACTAAACGTAAAGGATTCCTGTACTCATCGTACTGATATGGAAAAACGTACACGGGCATACCGTCCTGTGCATAATGCGAAAAATACGGGCGGTTGGGATCTTGAGAGGATTATCCGACCTCGGGGTTCGATTGTTGTAAGGACAATCGATACTCCTCAGGAGAGATGTTCTCCGGAATAGCAGATGCTATATAGACATCTTCGGGAAGCGACGCAACCCTTACGGACTGAGTGGTAACAGCAGGTGTAGATGCAGCCACACATACAGTGGCCCTGACAGGTATAGAAGTGACCTGAGGGGATGACGTGATGGGTGTCCTAGGAGACATCCCTAATGAAGGAATAACCGGCCTCCTAGAATAAGTTTATATCCCCATAGAGGCAACGGTGGTGATAATCTAACCTAAAGATCTATACCGTGCTGGTAGTGAGGGACCAGGCGAAGACATGACAGATAACTCGGGGTTGTCTTCTAGGAACAATTGGTAATCTTCACCAGACATGGGTATTTCCTCACTAGGAGAATGGCTGGATGCACCCATATCTGAACCTACTGCTAGATCTCGTAATAGACGGCGAGGACTAGGAGGAATAACAGCAGCTAGAAAAGGCGAACCTGATGTAAGAGGAGGGAAATGTTCCCCTACTCCAAATCCAGACCAAGGGTCGGATAAGGGCCAATTGAACTCAACTGGTCCTCCAAAGGGAAGCTCATACAGAACCTGTCCCCCGTCGGGAAACTCGGAAACAATGGGTTGCTGATGTTTAGCAGAGGATTGCGAGACCTCTGATGAATCGTCCATATATAGACTCCCAGTAGATGAAACTGAGGGTTTCGCCACTGTGATAATAATGACAAAAGGAAAAGATCAATCACAACACACAGGCTGAAAAAGAATCAAGGCACACAATCAAACGACCAAGAAGAAAGATCTAACAGGGCGTGTGATCGCGGGTGATTTATTTTACGACATTGAAACTTAGAAACTTCACCGTTTCATGTTTTAAGAGTCGAGAAACGGATGAAAGATGACTCTATCTCTTTCAGTTTTCAAGCAAGCATGAAAGGACAAGCGCTTGCTGATCTTTTCAAATTTAAGGAGTCAGATAAGATCAAAATGACTGCTCAGGAATACTAGGAAAAGGGTGTACCAAATAACTGTGAACTGCAATATACACCTTGGTTTCAAAATGAAAGAGAAATCAACCAAAAACTTAACGTACGTGCAGGCAATCTCCCCGAATGCTTTGTCTGGTGTATCACGGGTATAGGGCAGCAGACTCGACTTCCTATGGATAAAGGATAGAAACCTAGTGGGGTCTCCCTTTATATACGCGACGGTACGGGGAGCACAAGTCCGTACTAGTGTTGTCTAAAGCCAAGAGGCGAACGACAGCTACTAGGTTTAAAGACGCCGGAACATGTCTCTAGCCTAGACCTCTAAATATTTTTTTCATGTTTCAATGTTGCCTTAGTGTAAATTGAATAAATTTTAATGTTTATCTTCAATTATGTTTCATTTTTCAGGCCCTAGTGAGTGTTATGTCTCAAAATCTCCTAAATGCACACTACATGTCACAGTATATCCTTTCATTCAATGAAAGCCAATTACGAGAGAGTTAAGAGCTTTTCACACAATAACAAAATGATCATAAAACAACCAGTAATGTCTCTAATGCAGCTAATGGAAACTAAAAGCTTTTCTTTCAAAGTTACTAATCACTAATAACATAGAAAAGATTTAATCCACGCTAACTAATCAAAAGCAAAAGAGATTTTTTTTTGTATTTTCAATGTTTAAGAGCAAATTGCACTAAACAAAATGAAAATTAATAAAAAGAGAAATTTGAGAAACGATAGAAAAGGAGTAAAAACAAGCAAATTTCACTCACTGCAAACACAATCAGACCTCAAATTGTCAAAACAATCCCTCAAAACGAAGAGAATCCCAAAGACTCAAATGAACCATGTAATCTAGGCTCAAAATGAGACGAAGCGGAATCCGAATGAAGAAGAAACCAATCACTCAAATAGTGCAATAAAACGATAGACAACCACCAAACGAATGCAGAGAAGCAAACAAAAGGTTGACTGAACAGATAGAAACCAAAAACTCCCACGGGAGGCTCGACACACTATAGCACCTAGATGCCCTAGGGATAGAATGTAAAATCGATAGAAATGGGAAAAAAACCAAAGGATGAAGGTCACAGTCAGTCAAACAAGGCTCCAAAACACTCAAGCAGTCGTAAAAATGAAACCAAACACACAGATCAAGCTCAGAAAGCTCAAAACAGAGTAAACCCTAGCACCTTACAGGATTGGCGTGACTGTCAGGTGGAATCTAGGGCCAAAATAGGATTAGCGCGGGTAATACACTGGCAGCATGCGCCAATGGGCACGACTGTCAGGCTAATAAGTGCGCCAGTCGAGTTTACTAAGGAAAAATAAAAAAGAGCAATCCAAGGAACAGACTAGTGATGGTAAAGCTAAACAAAAGCCAAACACACAGAAAGAGCCAGCCAAAAGAGTTGATCAAGCAAGAAAAGTCAAGAATCGACCGAAAAGACAAGACAATACTCCAAATCAACGATCCCCAGTGGAGTCACCAATTTGTTGTAGAGGTAAATCCCCTCTGCAGATAGAGGCGATCCCTACTAGCCCAGATTGGGTCTAGCAACAATCGTATCACGCTAAGGTGCAAATTCCTAATTGCAATAAACTAAATGGCGAAGAAGGCTTACCTTGAATCCAACGTTGTTGTTCGTAGAGAATATAATGCTCCCGTTTCCTTGCTCCAACAGATCACAATCCTCACGCTCGCCGCGATCGAACACCTGCACAAGCAAGAAACACGACAAACACAAGCGTAAAATCCAATAGATGCAATTATGTATCAGTCAGAGAAGACACAACTCACGATCATAATGAACAATACAAGTGGAACCATAACCAAAGTCACTTATCATTAATTCATACAAAGGAAAATACAACCTGGCTATAACGCTGAATCTTCCTTCGGTGGGTCGTCAGCGGAATACGTCTCGGTAAAGCTTGTTGGGAATAGGGACAAGCCTCTCTCTTCGATCATAAATATCCTTGCTATTGATTTGGCTCTATGAGGACTATTGCCGCATACTTTAGGCTATGAAGGCTCTTGGAGACTAGCTTGCAAAGGGAAATGGCAAGCTTATATAGATGGTGGAAGGGGAGTTGGGATCCCTACAATCATGGGATTGGCCCTATCCTCAAGGAAGCTTCCATGAGAGGTGGAAAACTACTTCCTCTACATGGCGATCTGGAGCCAAAAGTCCCAAATCAATTGAGAGACCAGTTCAGGAGTTAGTTGGAGTCAAACTTCTGCCATTTATTTTTAAAAAACACTCCTTATTAAGCCTGGCGCGAGTGCAACACTGGGACAGAGCGCCAATTGGCACGCCCTCTTTGGAGGATTTCCCCCATTGGCACGAGGGGTGAACTGTCTGGCTACGCCAATACAAAAAAGGCTATTTTTAGGGTTTTTCACAATGAATTGTCTTCAGGGGAATGAATTTCCATGTCCAGGGGGATGCCATGAAAGTGGTTTCAGGTCATGTCATTGTTCACAGGTCACGGAATAAGCCCTCCGATGTGCGGGATGGGGAATTGCAGGGACGGTGACAGTGTTTAACTTACTATATTGCCACGTTGCCAACGGAAATTGGCATTCTCCATACAAGTGAATGTTCTCAATCACCTTGTTCATCATACTATTATTGATGAGGGAGAATATACCTGTATTTTGTCTCTAAATTGTTGGAAGTCACTTGGCTCTCCATGCTTATCATAATCATCAATGACGTTGAAGGCTTTTGATGGAAGAACATATAAACCTTGTGGTATTATCAATAACCTGCATATTGAATTAGGGGGAAAATAAGTGAATATTGATGTTGAGGTTGTTGACGAACCGCTTGACTATAATATTTTACTTGAAAGACCATGGGTATATGCGATGACTGCCATTGTTTCTACATATTTTTGAATGATTGCCTTTCCACATAAAGGTACAATCACAATCATTAATCAATTATCCTTCTTTGCCTCCGCCTCACAGGTAGCTGGAAGCATTATGTTTGTTCACTCACCCCAACTATAAATCCAGAACATTGGTGTAGGAATCTTAAAGGATTCCACTCTTATGGGAACCTTTGCATTACCGCTGCCCGCGACGTCAATGTAAATTGCAAGTATAGAGACCTGCTACATGATCTATTCCACTCTATCTAGCTTAAGGGAGATTACGGGTTTTTCTGATATTTCTACATTGGATGATGTTTTACTGCCCAAACCTATTGAGATGGCATAGAAATCAATTTATTTGGCTTGGGCGGAAAATCTAAAATCAGCATCGCTGAGTGTTTGGGTTGATCGTTCCTTAGATTTTGGTACTCCATCTGATCCATTTTCCTCAAAAATTTTGACAGATGAAAATATTTTGGAAAATATGATGTCAGAAGGAGAACCATGGGAAGATTATCATCATCGTTCCCATCTTCTAAATTATGAAGAAAATAATGTAAGTGAACTATATCACCCATCCATCAAAACTTTCTTTTCGAATTATTTTCCAATTAATGCAATCGATTCTGAGTGAAACTTATCAAATACTAAAGAAATTATTTCTATCGATATCTCGACCAAACCTAGCGTTGTAGAAAATATTCATGTCGATGTATCTTGTTCTCCATCAGAACTTGATTCATATTGCTCTCTTTTTCATGAATTTCATGACATATTTGCTTGGTCTTACGAGGAAATTCCAGGCATAGATACTAGTATAGTTTAACACACTATTAATATCTATCTTGATTTCAAACCGGTGCATCAATGGCTTTGTCCTGTTCATCCGAAGAAAGATGTTGCCATCAAAGTAGAAGTAGAAAAAATTTTGCGTGCTGGTTTCATTTACCCTGTTCCGCTAACTGAGTGGGTTTCCAATATCATTCCTATTATGAAAAAACAAGGAACCATTAGATTGTGCGTCTATTATCGGGATGTTAATCATGCTTGTCCAAAAGGCAACTATCCTACTCCCTTTATCGACCAGATTATTAATGATTGTCCTGGATGCGAAATATTCTCGTTCATGGATGGATTTTCCGGCTACAATCAAATCAATATCCACCTAGATGAACAACATAAGACAGCATTAATCTGTCCCTGGGGCACATTCGCTTATAGGAAATTTCTGTTTGGTTTAAAGAACGTTGGGGCAACTTTTCAGAGAGAAATGGATTATGCTTTCAATGACATCAAGCACATTTTTCAACCATATCTAGATGATTTACTAGCGCATTCACAAAATCGGACTGATCACCCGATGCATTTGAGAGCCATTTTCTTACGCTGTTGACATTGCAAGATACGCCTCAATCCACATAAATGTGTGTTTTGTGTTGTTTCTGGTCGATTGCTCGGATTCGTAGTCTCAAAAGAAGGAATTCGAATAGACCCACTGAAGGTTCAGGCCATTCTTGATTTTCCTACACCATCAACTTACTTCAAATACAGAAACTTCAAGGAAATGCTAACTTCTTGAGAAGGTTCAATCCAAACTACGCCGAAATGGCTAAGGATTTATTCAATTATTGAAAAAGGGGGTTCCCTTCCATTGGGACCAAGTTGCGCAAGTTTCTTTTGATGATGTCAAGGACACTCTTGTCCGAGCGTCATTAACGTATCCTCCAAATTATCAAAATAATTATCTCCTATATATCGTCGCAGCTGAAACGACCATCGCTATGGCTTTGGTCCAAGTAGAAGATGGAATTGAACATACGATCTATTATTTGAATCGTAATCTCAATGATACGGAATTTAAGTACTCGTACATGGAAAATCTTGCCTTGGCAGCTATTCAAGCTGTCCAAAGATTTCGCCATTATATCCTCCTCCGAAAAACAACAATAGTTTCAGATTGCAACACCATGACTTATATCTTATCACGTTAATTGCTGGGGGGCAAGCATTCAAAATGGATTGTCATTTTGCAGGAACTTGATTTGGAATTCATCAAATCCAAGTCAAAGAAATATTTAGTTTTGGCTGAGCTTCTCTGTGACCTTCCCTCTGATAATACTCCTACTAAGTCGAAACCATCTACTCTAGACGAGTCTCTGTTTCTGATCGGATCATCTGATCCTTGGTATGGTGATTTCATCATTTATCTCCAAACCCAAACTTTTCAACCTAATACCTCTCGCTCTGAACAACGACGTATTCGATACCAAGCCAAAGATTATCTGATCACCGTCGATACACTTTATCGTCATGGTGTCGATACCATTTTAAGGAGGTGCCTCACTCATGAGGAGGCCGAAAAAGTGTTAAATGATTGTCATGTTGGGGCTTGTGGTGGACACTTATCTGGATATGCTGTCGCGCAGAATATACTCTATGCTGGTTACTTTTGGCCTGCTATTTTTCGAGGTTGCATCCTCGCAGTCAGAAGTTGTCATGCATGCCAGATTTTTTATCGTAAAATCTGCAAATAGCCAACACCAATGCATCTTGTTGTCTCTGCTGGACCATTTACGAAATGAGGTATTGACTTCATGACCTGTAAACCTCCTTCGTCCGGGGTGCATGGTTATATTATTGTTGCAGTTGACTATTTTACCAAATGGGTCGAAGTAATGCCTACATTTAATAACACAAGACAAACAACCACATTGTTTTTCTTCAACCATGTTATTCCACGATTTGGGGTCCCACATGCTATAGTTACGGATCATGGGAAGCATTTTCGCAACGACATGATGTCTGAATTGACCGCCAAGTTAGGATTGTCGCATGATAATTCTACTCCTTATTATCCACAATCAAATGGACAAGTTGAGGCTATTAACAAAATTCTTAAACGAATGCTTCAACGAATGATAGGAGTCCGTAAAAGGAACTGGCACTTGATCCTGTACTCTGCCTTGTGGGCATATCGAACCTCGGTGAGAAACGCAACCGGATGGCATATCGAACCTCGGTGAGAAACGCAACCGGATTTACTCCTTTTCAATTGGTGTATGGTCTGAAATCTATCTTACCAATCCAATGTGAAATATCATTGTTAAAACTCACGATAGACTTGTTACCTGACACCTCAGAAGAATAAGCGTGTCTCCTTAACCTCATCCATCTAGATGAAACGCATCGTGAAGCCCAATTGGCCAACGAAGCGCATAAGAGATGTATAAAGGCGCAATACGACAAAAATGTCCAGCCTCGCATCTACTCAGAGAGTGACTTGGTCCTTCTTTACGACCAAGAAGCTAATGTAATAGGTACAAGGAAATTCGAGCCGTTATGGCATGGCCCCTATATTGTCAAAAGAGTTCTTGCTAAGGGTGCCTATGAGTTAGTTGATTATGATGGGACTCCATTGGCACAGCCTAGAAATGGGTTGTATTTGAAACGTTACTATGCTTAATCATGGGCATAATAATTTTTTGTATTATATTATTTATATGCTTTTGATTTGCATTCACTATCTTAATTTGTTTTTTAGATTTTTCTTGACGTTATTAATCCGCTTTACATTTTATGGCAGATGTCTGAATCTTCGGAACCATTTGTTGGATATGCTGATGGTGCTAGTCGTAGTACGCAGAATCTATCCTCTGCAGCATGGTCCATTTTCACTCTGAATGGCGAATTAGTGAGTTTTCAAGGGATTTGTATTGGTAGATCGACGAACAATATCGCTGAGTTTAGCGCGTTGATCGAAATTCTCTCTAATACCATTTCATTTGGTATTAACCACATAATCATAAGGTTAGACTCACAACTTGTGGTATTACGACTTACTAGTGTTTATACTGTTAGAAATCCAACACTTCTTATATTGTTCCTCAGAGTTCGAATTTTGGAAAGACATTTTGATTTTGTTCAATATCAACATATTTCCAGAAATTTGAACACTTTAACTGAGTCATTAGCTTATCAAGTTTTAGACAAACATTTGTGACATAGGTAAAGAAAATATTCACAACATTGAATAGGATTGCACATTAAACATAGGAAAAACTCTGAAAACATATAGATAGATAGTTATAGGTTTTTTACAAAAATATTTCCCAAGACACATTGGTCATCTGACCTCAAAATGTATGCAAAAATGTCACAAGTAAACTAGTGTTGCTCATGGTAACATGCTATAGATCTAACAATCCTATGGAGCAATCGCATCCAATGGTTAGGAACCCCAATTGTGTGTCACTGCAGTCGCATGGGAAGCTCTTCGATCCAGCAATCTGGAATCCCGAAGGTCAACCCCTCTATGTGCTGCTGGAGCTCAGCCAAAGTCTCAGCCATATCAAGGTCCTGAAGGAGTGCTCTCCCGACAGCCCTCTCTGCTGGCGCATCTACTTCGCGCTCTGGTTCCTCTACTGGTTGAACACGACAGATATCTGCATTACATCAAACATTTAGTTTAGTCTTGGAAAGAAATCAAAACACAAAAACATTGTATAAACCTTAGAAAAATCAAAAAACATGGTCAAATCATTCTCACCTATTGCACCCCACTGAGAGCCTTTTGGTAATACTAGATCTGGATCTCCTCGGAAGTCAATGCCTGCGTATGCGTACTCATCAATGGCGACAATCTATTGCTGGAACCAGGCAAAGAATGCAGTAGAGAATACAACGGTCAATTGGCCTGCATGCCGACCCATGAGTTCTACCCATCTCTGCATTCGAGGATCTCTAGGACTAGATATATCCAATGTTACATGTTGTGGCTACATCAGTGGAATCTGTTCCAAAGTGAAGGATATAAGGATTGAACCATAACTGAAATTTTTCTTCCTTCCTCCCTTTGCTTTATTCATTTGTTCCTTTATCTGAGATAGAATAGCTTCAGACTAGTTGAAGACTGTTGGCTCTAAGCACTCTAGCGCATACTGCATATACGATATGTTCGCTACATGTAGTGTAACGGTGCCAGCAAGTTTAGCGATCGTGAAAAGGATGGTTCTCAAAGGAAAATCCCTGACATCCCGGATGTTTATTTTTCCATCTTTGCTAGGTTCTGCCCCTAGATAGCAATACTGCATAACATAATCCCTCACTGTCTCTCCTCCAACGGTAGACCCTGTGAGAGAAATGGGAAAACCTCTCCTCGACAAACCTGTGAGAAAATACACATCCTCAACTGTTATGGGTAACACTTGATTTTTTATGTGAAATGCCTCTATCGCTAGATCCCATGCTCGAACTAAGAACTCCAAGAGTTCTATTTGTTGCCTCATTCCCGACAATTTGAAGTACTTAAGTAGTCCGCAATCCCTTAAGGCTCTTACAGTACCCGGATCATTCAAGGCAATCATATCTTGTTCTTCATGTTCTCTTTCCCTCCATATAATCGTCATTATAATCCAATGGAAACCTAAAATATAACCATAAGATCCATTAGATACCATTCATTGCAAAAAACTAGGCAAATTTTGAGCACAACATGAAAACCAAAAACTTGAACTGCGCCCAACACACTCCCTGGGTTGAGACACTGCGTTGCATATGCAGGTACCCTTCACTGTACCTGCTATGCAATGCAGGTTTCGATATTCAGGGATGTGTTGCCCTCAATTTGGGCAGAATTTACCCTAGGGGCCTTAAAACCCTAAAAATTTGCAAGGAATAGAAATGAAATGAATACTAAAGGGAAGAGGAGGTTCAAGTTACTAACCTAGATCAAACGGTGATGAAAACCGTCCACAGAAACGACCGCAATCAACGACTGAAGTTCGGGGGAAAAATCAAGTTCAGAGCTCCAAAATGCAAATGGTAACTATGGATGGGTAAAAATGAATAGTGAAACTACTTTATATAGTCATTTAATTGTTTGCAAGTTAAATTTATTGTTGTGACTATAGTTTTATTATGTTTTTATCATGAAACAGGTATTTTTAATCCATTTGATGTTGTTCTGAACAGGAAATACAACTGATGAACAGATTAGTCGTGCAGATTTATTTCAAAGAAAAACTTGACCACAAAGCATAATTTTTCTCCTTATTTTTCGAGCTTTGTTAAAAATGAAAAATGATTTGAAGCGCACTTTTAACTCTTTTTCGAGCTTCGATAAGAGCGAAAAAGGAACCCCTGGAGTATTCTTTCGGCTCTTTTCAGACTCCAATAATGTGAAAATATTGACGAGCACTTTTATTTTTGAGCTCGTTAAAGTAAATGAATTGATATCTACTCAGTATAACTTTAACCCTTTTCCAGACTGAGATAGATTATTTACGAAAAAGGAATACCTTGGTTAAACATGACCAAAGAGGTTATTTCAGATATTATTTTACACTTTTTCGGATTTGATAGACAAATTTACGAAAAGGTACTTTTGGAGTTCTCTTTCGTCCTCTTTTTCAGACTCTCTAAATATGAAAAAGGACCGGGCTATCACTGTCATTAAGCTCGTTAAAACATAAAATAGCGACGGGCTTGTCGATCATGGAAAGAATAGAGTTTCTATCATCGCTAGACTCGTTAAATTATTAAATAGCGATACTTTATTCGCCCGAAGGGTTGAATTATAGATCAAGCAAATGTTATCCTCCTCAAGCTTGTTAAAAAATAAAGAGGTACCGGTCGACAAATGACCAAGGAAAATTTGGGAAAAGTAAGCAAAGTTTCTTTTTGGTAGCAAGTCACTCTTGAACATGAGACTTCTTTCACTCCATGTCTGTGACTGTTTGCGTTGGGTAATCATCTTGACGGTTCATTCACACCTATGGTTCATCATACCTTCACTTCAGTTTTGGGTCAATGTTGCCATCTCATCACAATGTCGCCGATATGTTCAAGGGAAGTCATCCAGTGATTAAAAACTCATCCTTCGGCAATACTCGTAAACCTTCATTTTCATGACCGTCATCCCTAAAAATTTCTATATCAAGTCATACCCTTGTCTCTGAAACCAGTAACTCCAGTTTTGCAATAAGGTGACTTCCTGTTGACGACAAATCAATATCCAGGAAGTTCACTTAGAAATCATATTCCAGTACCATGAGGCTTGTTACAGCATCAACAAGATCCTCGCTTTCGGACCTTTAACCAAAATATTTTGTTTGGCGTTCAAAATCAAATCATCTATTCACACTTTACAAAATTTATTGCAATGCCTTGAGGGCCATTGACATTAATGGTGGTTCTTTCGCGTTTGTTAACAGCTCACATCATTGGTTGGTAATCAAACGATGTCTTTCCATGTTCAACTACAAAGCATATATTCGCATGGATAGACTTGTACCCAAATGATCGAGTGAATGAGATAAGAAGACCCCAGATCTAGTTTCAGCCATCCAGGCTGTGATTTCAGGATTGTTGTACACATCATCTATACGGTGACCTTACATACATATTGTCATCCAAACATGGGCCTATATCTGTAGGCATGTCTACATCTGGGAAACATTCCGATGTAGACGACTTTCTAAATTATGTACATGTTATTAGATTGTTTATGTGTTGAACATGGGAATGCCTACCCTCAGCAATTATGATCAAAGAGGATATGTCATGATGTAATGTATTGTAATATTGATGCAGGTGACCACTCCACTTCGTTTCCAGACTCATCACAGTGTAAAGCATCTCAATCAAATGTTCTTATTATTTGGATCTCATGCTTTAGGGGGAACTTTTTATAGGTCAATTTGGGCACCATTCCCAATGACCTGGTTAACTGGGCATCATCTAAAGGACCAATGATCAAGGATATAACATTCCCTATCATTTCAGTTGCTACATTCCCTAAGACAAGAAACACGACAAATCAAGCAAGACTTTCATCAAGCAAAGGTTTCCATGGTTTGAAGCTTATTATGTAGCATATGAGAGCTCACCAACGCAGGATCTAAGGGGCCTAAGTGTGTTGCATATGTAGGTAGCCCCATGCAAGGCTACTTTTCAAATCACTTCCCGACATTCACAGGTGTGTTGGTCACATTGGGAGTGAAATTCTCATTGTTCTGGAATGTCCACTTGGCCAGTGCCTTCTAGAAGAGTTCACATGTGTCAAGCTTCGCATCCAAGTGTCCATTTGACATATACATGACTGGAAACATGTCTTGCCTATTTTTGGAAAGTTATTGATTGAAAAACAACCTACAGTTCATCTATAAATTGAGCACAGATCTAAGTGTTTGAGGAGGAAGAATTTGAGTAGAGAAATGTTGGAGAATTTTTAATTGAGAGCTAGATTTGTGAAGCTATTGTTGGAGAGATTTATACTGTGATGAGGCTTGAAATCGTTGCTGGAAGGTCACTTCAAATCAGTCACTAGGTTGTAACCTCTCCTTCTATCATCAATAAAGAGTACTGCTTATTTTTCCCTATATACATCTGTATTGACTTTGATTTTCCATATTGCAATATCTTGGTTGATGTATATTTTTTATTCTTTACTGATTTAGCTAACTAGCTTGAATAGATATATATATTATTGCATCTTCTGTTGTTTCAATGTTCTTTCTTTCAAGAAGCATTCAGCTCACAAACCGCTTGAATTTGAAGCTTCAGTGGAAGCGACAGAAAGAGCCATTTGGAAGTGACTGAAAAAGTAAGCCTCCAATCCTCTCTGTGTATATGTTCTGAGTTAGGAGAAATAGTCGTATATTCTTTCACCTGTTGTTCTAGACTAGCACCTGTCTAAGGAAGCGTGATTTATCCATAATTCACAATTTTGGCCCAACACTTACAATGATCAACCTGCTGAAAACATGACAATCATGCCATTTACTGAAGCTTTATAACACGACTCATTGCGATATTTACAATAATATACACATATATACTCTGACACATTTGTTGAACCATAAAATAAAAGGATATGATGCTTGTATAAACAACAAGGGAATCCAGAGGCTCACACCTCCACCCTCAAAGTGATACTAGGATTCCCCTCCTTCACAGGAAGTCCAAAATCCACTACCAAACTCTAATTTTCACCCAATGTCTAGCACTACAATCCTATGCCACTTGTCCTATCAGTGAACAATTACCAACTCATTATTCCAGGGCACACTTCCAATGTGCATCTAATTCCATTTGGCAATGTTGATGACTAAAAAAATCCATCCCTGGCCTTCCCTTCTCTACTACACAGTCCCTCGAGAAATAAGGTAATCGCCTTCTGTGCAATCACTCACCTTCCAAGTTCCCCTACATCCCCTATCATGGGCGATCCATCATTTGGCAAGGTTATCTCACATTGGAAGTTCAAACAACAAGGGCATACACCTACCTTAAAACCATCATACCCGTCATAGCATTATCATGGCAATCAATGGACACTATTGGGTACCAGTGTCCCATAATGGCCCTGCTCCTAAAGTGCTTTACAATCATACTGTTGTTTATTTCAATTCATTTAATTATTTTTGTTAATTCTTGCAATTATTTTCAACCGCCCCAAATCAGGCATTACATTCTTTCCTATACCAAGCACATAATTTTCATTAGATTCAAATTAAATTGAAATAACTTCAGGTCATACCTCATTGGTAGCTCATCAATAAGGTACAGTTGCAATCTTGTTTACTTCATATCGCAACAAGTCAAACTAGTTGTTTGATAAAATCATCATATACAAACATATCACATCAAGTTAGCTCAAAACAAAACCATCATAAATCAAAATCATATATTACAACTAATCATAATGAACCATAATCATAAAACACATGTAACCATCATAAGTCAGAATCACAGATCACATGCATAATAAGACTGAAATAAAATATAAATACTTATCCTTTGTCGATCCTTACTTCTGCCTTTGTTCTTTTGTACACACTCTGGATCAATTGCCACACTTGGAAGGCACCCAGTGTCATTGCTTCTCTTGAATCACGTACACATAAACACAATGTACATCGCAACACATACATCCACACATTACGTACCACACTGCACAATACACGCACCCACACTGGCATACGACACATATTCCGACACCTAGTGCATAATACAACACAATACATATGCCTACACCGACATACATTGACACATACACCTACACCCGGTGTACAATACAACACAACGAATACACATGTCACGATACCAAGACTACACCATGCACATACATAGTACCACATGCCCGCAACACAACATGTACGACATGCACACAATACCACATGTATACTAGTACAATATGCAGAACATGTACACAGTACCACCTGTACACAACATTACTTGCACAACACCA
This sequence comes from Pinus albicaulis, assembly GCA_034641835.2. NCBI lineage: Eukaryota > Viridiplantae > Streptophyta > Pinopsida > Pinales > Pinaceae > Pinus > Pinus albicaulis. Next base: position 679,990,198 of record CM076572.1, on the reverse strand, counting down.
CACGTACATGGCACCACCTGCACAACGTGTACACAATGGCACTTGTACACCGCACCACCTATACAACAAGTAAACAATACCACATGTACACAACACCACATGCACGACATGGACACGACACCACATGTACACAGTGCCACATTCACGACATGTACACAACAACACCTGCACACAACATGTACACAGCACCACATGCAGACAACACCATATGTACAATCATGCACACAACACCATATGTACATAGATCCACATGTAAAACATGCACACAACACCATATGTACATAACATTACATATACAACATGTACATAATACTATATGTACACAACACCACATATCAACATGTGCACAAAATCATATGCACACAACACCACATATCCAACATGTGCACGATACAATATGTACACAGCACTGCATACCCAACATGTACATAGCACCATCTACACATAACATTGCATATGCAATATACATGCAACACCATATATACAATATTCCTACAACATCATATGTATACAATGCTAAATATGTTACATCTACACACCACCATAGGTACCATCACTAAATATACAACATGCACAACATATACACAGTAGTAGTATTGCACATTCATAGACCACAAACTGACCCCACAAGCAACCTTTATTCCAATGTCTCTTTGTCATCCATGCTTGTCCTAGCATGCCGCAAATCACGTTGTTTTTCATAACGTTGATTTATCTATCAACATTACCTGTCCAAAACATAGGCATAGTATAAACACATAATATCAACTTATGTCCATGTGATATTGCCCTCATAAATTTGTCAGGACTACTCTTCCCACTTGATTCCTCATAATACCATGAACCTCTTCATGCCATTCACATGCATAAGCAATCATTCCTCCACAAGAATGATCTTTGAAAACCCTGTCATACAGTGACATACATACATACATACATACATATATAATCATTAGTGTAAAACAATCATCATCATGTCAGACAATGACATACACACACATATATTAATATAAAAATTTAGAATTAAACAAACATGATCCATGATGACCCTGTCAGACACGACATACATACATGTATACATATATAAACATCAGCATAATCATGATCACAACATAATTACCAGATAGAAAAAGGTAATGGTTAAGAGAACTTCCTTATTTGTACACAAAATGCACAACATTGAGAACCATGGTTCCTAACTTATCCAAGGCATTTAACACCTCAAATCCCTTTACTTAACCTTACATGATTACCTTTCTCATGACTGCTCTGCCATCTTCCATTTATCCCAATGAACCCCACCAGTTCAACCGATTTTCATATTCCTACCTTCTGTTGCCCTTTACTCATGCACCGAGCTTCATTCAAGCCTTAAATTGTTTGTTGGATACCACACAACTCTCCCCAAGATCCATTAACTTTCCTCTTTCCCAAAAAAATCCCAACACTCTAAAAACATAAAAGTCAATAATAAGAGCAAGCAATAAGAAGACCATGAAAACCAAAAGCAATACGACACAACAACAAAAATGGCATGATCATGCACCCAAAAAAAAAAACAACCTGCAAATCAAGCACAAATAAATCACAAAGACCAAAAGCATAAGACTGGCAACAAACACCATGACTCAATCACCATGGGTTCCCTAATGATTCCAAAGGAAATCTCAACTTGAGCCTTCTTCAATATTTCATGGCAGTCTCTCTACCATGCAATTCACTGCATCATCTCGTCATAGACACACAACTATTAGTGTATAATATAAACATACATTATACCAGTTACCTTACCTTGTTATACCAGGCACACTGCCTTGTATCTGAACACATACATATATCAGCTCTCAAGGGACTCCAATCCCTTGACGAATTCAGCCATAACTAGAAACAGATTGTTATACTTTTCAAATACATGTTCACAAATATCAAGGGATCATATCTATTAACTAAAATCAACCTCTACCAAGACTAACAACCATGTCATAATCAACTAATAGTCAAAATCATAATACTACAACTATCACCTACTTATTCTAGAGTACACATCATCTATCTCAACACATATGTGTTAGTACAGCCATCTTAAAATAATATCATTACTTCATGCAATATTACAGACACATACGATAAATCAAACATTCAAACAAACTATAAACGTACAATGTTAGATAATTCAACTAGACGACATAATAGACAACAAACACTTAACACCAGATAGATGACATAAACAAAACATTAAGCACGAGGTACACTACATAAGCTAACTCATACCTTAATGTATCTCAAGGGAGGATATCATGTATACACAATCAATCTATATTAGCACGATATAACTTCACAACACATCAACTTAAACATAAATAAGGTCATGATATCCATAACAATAACTAGCTAACACGTTCACTTCATAAACTCATAAGCAATTTCTATTCATGGATAACAATCACATATGCACAGTCATTGTAGATTAGTATGACATAATATCACAACATATTAACTCAATATATATATCGTGACCATAACCATATGCATAGGCCAATCCAAATTAACATGATACACATAACATCAATATCTTAATGCAATAACCCTAATCATCAAGTTAACTAACATATAACAACAACAAGTTAACATATAACATACTTATCACCAACATATAACATATTCATTAAGTTAACTATCAAGTAACAATCAACAAGTTAACATATAACATACTTATCAAGAACGTATAACATAATCACCAAGTTAACTAACATAAAACAACAACAATGCATATAACAACAAAATACTATCATTCATGACTATTCGCCACATGTGCATATGACCACATTGATTCACTAGCATCTACCATGCATGTAACCACAACAACAATAGACTAAAAAACATGTATATAACCCTAATGCATATAATTATCCATTAACCAACATACCTGCGTGCCAAACATACAATACTTGTTGGTGATCTGCTCCTACCCCAAATTCTAATGTCGCAACTTCACTCTAATAGTCTGCATCTCCCGCTCTATGTCAACCAACACATTAGCATCATAACATACCTATAACATCATGATGACATAATTTCATACAATGACCTCATGCACAACAACCTTCATCATGAAAATGCATGCATAACAACATATAGACACAGACATGCATAACAAATTCATATACAGCAATGCATTATGTTATCACTCTGTAATTTCCCAAGGTTGTGAAGGAAACCCAAAGGTAACCACAAAACCACTTTGGAAATTGGGAATCTATCCCTTCTACTTTCAAAGAGGAATCTCTCTATATAATTTATCTTTGTTTGATTGAAGGTATTAAGATAGCTATTAAGTTCAGGTTTGGGTTTTCTGTGTTGTTGTTTTGAAACTGTGAAGATAGGCCATTGGGAAAATGGAGTCAAAAGAGCTTTGGATTGATCAACTACAAAGTTAACATGCTAACATTACAGGGAATGGTAGGAAAATTCATTGGATTCTTAAATATTTGAGGTGTGGAGGAGATGAAAAGATTTAGAAATCCACTTAAAAACAGAGCAATTAAGAATTATGATTTTAATATTCAATGGAAAACATACAAATTATTCTTAAGCCAAAGACAGAGTGTAGATTTAAACAAATTTTGTTATTTATTTTCTTATAATAATTCAGATTTTGGAAAAACGTATGATAACAAAGAGAAAATAAATCAACAAAGAGAGATGCACTTCACCAATAAAATTGACACAAGAATCATGTAATCATTGCATTGTATTACTAAAAATCTGATCAATGGTGGCTCTGTGAGTTGCTTTACAATACAAGTCGGTTTCTTCAAACAAGTCCCAACCTGTTATAAGTCGTGTTACAACATATTTACAGATTTTCTGCTAAACAAATATCAGATTCCAAAAAGGAACTGATTTACAAAATATTCTCTAAGACTTTCTAGAAAATCTGAATAAAATTTATTACAAATAATATCTACCAAAAACATGTAGATATTTCCAAAATATAACTAAGTACTAGGAAGTCCATACTATTTATGATCTTTTGTTCAGACTTTAAAGTGAATTTTTGTTGACTGTGGCTATTTCTAGAAAAAATCTGCATAGTAAACTAAAGATAAAATAATTTCTCCAATTTATCTGTTGGAAACTTTGAACTCCCTGCAAGTATTGTGCATTGAAATCTGGAATTGGTTCAACTGCTGGAAATATGATGTTTGACCTTTAATCTATCAATCTTTTGCTGCTAGGTGTCTTCATGCCCTTGAAATCTAAAAAAAAGTTGAAATTGTCTTCACAAAATCAGTTAATTGCCCTCTTAAATCGGATTGCTCTACCTTTGAGTTCTATTTCTGTCGTTTTTGGTTTTCATCGTCCTTTAAATACTTTATTTTGTCACAAAAATATTTCGGAAAAGAAATATATTTTTGAATAATATTTCCAAATATTTTGATGAAATTCGTAATTCAAATTTTAAAGTATTTATTTTGAATGATTTATAAAACAAGTTTTCAAATCAATGTGTTGTTTCCAAAATCCATGACTTGTTTTCAAAAACCATGTCTTGTTTCTCCTTTCACCTTCCTCTATAAATTCATTTCATACCTATAAATTTCCTTTTACCCTTGTAAAATATTTGGAGGGCTTTCCAAAACCATGTGTTGTTTTTACTTCTTCATTGATTACCAAAACCATGTGTTGTTTTCACTGGCCTTCCTTTTGCTTTCACCTACAACTATAAATTCAAATTCACTCGTACCTGTAAATTATATTTACACCTGTAAGTCTTATTTTACTTATCCTTCTATCCATAAAACTCATTTACATTAGTGTCATTTTAGCTCAGCCACTCATCCATAAAAATATTTCAAAAATGTATGAAATATTTCTTTATATACTTTCCAACTGTGTAAAATTTTGTTTTCACTCGTAACTTCATAGGAAAAATGGTTTTTGAAGGGGGAAGTAGGCAAAAAAGTATATGACCTTTCTATTTATATACTTTCCCTCCATAATTTAAATGTAATAGGAAAAATGTTTTTCGAAGGGGGGAGGTAGGAAAAAAATTATTTAGGAGGAGGGGGTCCGATTTAAAAGGAGGGTGACAGCTATAAAACCCGGTAAGAATGAAAAAGACTTTCCATGCCCCCCTTGGTTAAATAACAAAGGGGTTTGGGCTCTGAAATTAATCAATAACCATTGATTTGACTTTGCACTTATCTCAATGCATGAAAGGTTACGGTGAGTTAAATGCGGGGTGGGTTATAGGATTTTGACTTTTGGATTTATGACTTTCGCTGAATGATAATGCAGGGGGGTTATAGGATTTTGACTTTTGGATTTATGACTTTGGATGACGAATGATAAAACAATGTGCTCTATATAATTTTATAAATTGAATTTATTTATTATTTTTGAATTAATTTTGATAGTTCAAATAAATTATTTCTCACTTGTCTCTTTTTCTTTGCTTGTGGTTTTGAGGAGAAGACTTCATATTGCTCTACCTTTTAATCTGAAAGTCGATTTGAAGCACCAGATATGCACCAGATATACCATTGGAAACACTTTTCCATAAAATCACTTGCAACAAAATCTCCCAAACAATCACACATTTTCTTGGCCATAAATCTTAAAGAACTAAATGGTTCCTTGGACAAACAAAATTTTAGGCTATGACACCTAGTGATTCATAGTCTAAACTTTACCAATAGATTTCCAAAATAGATAATTGAACAAACAGATTACCTATAATATAGGACCCTAACACATTCATTACAAACATATCCCAACAACAACACCGTCAACTTCCACATGACATCGCAATGACAATAAGGACAACCACCATGCATACATAACAAGCACATAATCCACAACATAAAGAACACATATGCAATCGGCATGAATGCACGACCAACACACACCACCCATCCAGTCGAAGGGGCGAACCATGCTCTGATACCACTTTGTGGTATCAGATATCACACAAAGAGAACATAGACCAAACACCAGCTAAGGAGAGCACAACCACATTATGATACCACTCTATAACACCTTCCTCCCACATCTACCCAAGTAACCGACCAACCGGGGTAAACATGTGACAAGAGGCTACTATGATCTGATTAAACCTCCTAGGTGACCTTAAGCAAGTGGAATCGATTGTAACACATCACACAGACCTTCCACATCAACAAAAAAACTCCCAAGATCCATTCCAACCACTCACGTAACCATCCCTTGGGTCCTACTGATTTTTTAGGCCATTAAACCCTCATATGCTCCCTTGATATGGACAAGGGTGCATCTGGGAGGCTTTGGACGCTCCCACAGCATGGGCATGCATGCGTCCAAGGACTTTTTCCCTCAAACCTATGCCAGCATCCTCGATATTTGAGCCACTTTTTCAGGCCCAAAGCCTAGGTCATTGCCCAAAACCTAATGGTAGGTTTATAGATTAATTATAACAACAAAACAATGATACATTTCCAAAAAATTTAACAAGGTCTAGACTAGACCCCTACTAGACACGACAGGAATCTCATCAAACATGTCACAAATATATGGTCTACTGGTTTAAACAACATATCTCAGCATAGGGGTCTCATACTTATCTTAGAATCGCTAAGAAGAATTGTTCCCTTATATCATTAGTTGCATTATCATATATTAGGTCATAGATACATTGTTCATTCTTTTACAAATAAAAACATGAGGAGATCCATACATCATCACCATCATAATACATGCTTATAACCAGCATAATAACAACATAAATATCAATGATACAGCATCCATAGAATCCACATATAAACCAGTACATTTACACATAAGATGTCAAGGAAAGAACCTCTTACTAATTAATGCAAAAACCAACTCGAAATGTGACTACCATGTTCAACCCAACCATAGATTGGTTGAGCCAAATATCTCTTCAGCCAATTACCCCCGCACCATATTCCAAGAATGAATGTGGGCCTCATAACCAACCCAAAAGAACCAAATAAGCATGGATGCTACCAGAGTTCTCCACCTATACCGTGAGGAATTTTACTATATCCTAGTCTCTCAGGCTTTACCACAATCCACAGTGAATCACTAGGCTCTAAACAGAGACCCACTCTTTAGGATTTACCGTATATCCCATCCCAATATTCCTAGGCCTAGTGGAGAGACCCCACCTCTAGGATTTACCATATATCTCGTCATTCACTGGTCGAGGATTCTGAGGCACACAATAGATGGATTTATCGCAACCCACAGTCTAGTTCAGGGGTCACTAGGCTCATGGATTTGCTGCAATCCACAATCTACTTCAGGGATCAGTAAGCCATGTGTTCTTCCTTTCGGAGATCCACCTCAGTCATCTTCAAATCCATTTGACAATCTAGCTCAACCAAAACATGAGAACCCCATCACACCATGACTATCCAGAAATGGAAATGCTAGATTGAAAACACTATCACACTTGGAAAAACCCATGCAATGATAGCAAATAACCACATGCCATAACATGCATTCCAAATTTATCAATGAAATCACACATGAAAATCGATACCTACAAAGAATCTTGTTGTGGATGCCTGATCCTGATCTTCCTTGTTTGCTCCTTCCTTCCTCTTGCCTTCTTTGCCTTTCTTGATCCAATGCCAAAGTGCTCCAAGAAAACTCTAAGTGTCCAAGAGTGAGAGAGAGAGAGAGAGAGAGAATAATAAGAGAGCTCCAAAATTGAATTGACAAAAGATTTGACCAAAATCTTTCCCACTGGTCCTCATAAGCCTTTTTATCAATGAGACCTCTATTTTCTTCATTTTCCATTATTTTCCTTCAATTTCCTCCTCAAATGTAACCTGTGACATTTCACCTTCATTTTCTCCTATTTTCGATTATTTTAATAAATAAATACCTGTAAATTCCTAATTCATTCCTCTTGCCTTCAGTTATTTTAGTTTGTAAGTTTCGGCACAACTTACTATTTTTAGCAGTTTTTCGGGTCTTAAACTTTCGGAGCCGTTTTGAGGCCTAAATGACGTTTTTTTGGGAAAACGGAGAGCAACATGGGTCCATGGATCAATGTTGCTCGTTCAAAAATTGAATTCCTCAGATAGATCTTTCTAACGAGCTATTGAGCGCGTCAAACGGAGATCGGATGCCAAAGTTACGTCCCCGGGAAGTTGAACCACCAATTTACCCAAACGGGGCCCACAGTTTTGGCGCTTCATCTCCTACGGTTAGGGTTTTGGAAGTTTCAGATTCTAAATTGTTTCTCAACAATAAATAGGCCCTCGAGCCTCATTGTAATACAGTTCAGGGGGCTGGGAGCCGATACATCTCTTCTCAGAGATAAGCGCTACCAGTGCCCTAGCTCGCCACATCTCCATTATGTCTGCATTGTAACACAGTTCAAGGGCTGGTAGCCGCCACATCTCTTCTCAGGGATACGCTGCCAGTACCATAGCTCTTCTATTTCCATTATGTCTATAATAGGCCTGCGAGCCTCAATGTAACACAGTTCAGAGGCCTGCGTACGCCACATCTCTTCTCAAAGATACGCTACCAGCGCCCTAGCTTGTTTCCATTATGTTTGTAAGCTTATTTCAGTCATTCGTTTATTAATAAAATGAAGCATAATTTCCAGTGCATCTTTGTATCTATGGTTATATCTATATTCTATGCGTTCCTGCATAAAATCTGGATCAGTGGTATCAGAGCGGGTCTGCTTTTTCTCTGTTTTTCTTTTCATATCCCCAACGTGGCCAAGGTATAAAGAGTTCAACCTCGCAACCCCGACGACCCCCCATGGAGGAAGGAAAGAAAGACGAGGGAGCAGGAGATCCTGTCAAAAATCTTGCTCAAGGATGACCTCGAGAAACAGAGGAACGCGATGATGGACAATTTTTTTTTTTTCAGATCCTTCAATGGCTACCCATCGGTGGCACATCTACATCCAGCACGTCTGCCAACAGGTCTGCGACATCCTGGACAAATCCAACACCAAGTTCAGCAAAATTTTCTCCCCCATGGAGGAACTTAACACAATGGAGACCATTGCTTCCTAAGGAGGGAGGAATGATCCAGGTGGATATCGGTGGCCTCCCACCTATTCCATTTGGACCCGCAGCATCAATTCTTTCAGTTTTTCAGCTTCAGCACAACTTAATATTTATAGCAGGTTTTCGGGTCCTGCACACCCGGAGCCGTTTTGGGGCATTAATAATCCAGGTGGATATTGGTGGCCACCCATTGAGTCCATTTGAACCCCCACCATCAGTTATTTCAGTTTGTAAGTTTCGGCACAACTTACTATTTTTAGCAAGCTTTTCGGGGTCTTAAACTTCCAGGAAATGCTTTCGAGGCCCTAAACGACGTTGAAAACGAAGAGCAACATGGGTCCATGGACCGATGTTGCTTGTTCAAAAATTGAATTCTCTGGATAGATCTTTCTAACGAGCTATCGAGCGTCGTCAACCCGAGATCGGATGCCAAAGTTACGTCCTCGGGAAGTTGAACCACCAATTTACCCAAACGGGGCCCACGCTTTTGGCGCTTCATCCTAGGGTTAGGTTTTTGGACGTTTTGGATTTTACATTGTTTCTCAACAATAAATAGGCCTTCGAGCCTCATTGTAACACAATTCAGGGGTTGGTAGCCACCACATCTCTTCTTAGGGATACGCTGCCAGTACCCTAGCTCATCTATTTCCATTATTTCTGTAATAGGCCTGCGAGCCTCAATGTAACACAATTCAGAGGCCTGCGTACGCCACATCTCTTCTCAGAGATACACTACCAGCGCCCTAGCTTGTTTCCATTATGTTTGTAAGCTTATTTCAGTCATTCGTTTATTAATAAAATGAAGCATTATTTCCGTCAGATTCGTATCTATGGTTACATCCCGTATTCTATGCGTTCCCGCATAAAATATGGATCAAAGGGTATCGTAGCGCCCCCGTTTTTTCTCTCGTTTTTCTTTTCATATCCCCAACGTGGCCAAGGTATAAAGAGTTCAACCTCGCAACCCCCGACGAATTCCCCATGGCGGAAGGAAAGAAAGACGAGAGCAGTGAGATCCCGTCAAAATCTTTGCTTGAGGATGCCCTCGAGAAACCAGTAGAGGAACGCGATGATGGACAATTTTTTTTTTTTCAAATCCTTCATCGGCTACCCACCGGTGGCCACAGGTATCTACATCCAAAGACGTCTCTCAACAAAATCCGCGACATCCGACAAATCCAACACCAAGCTCACAAAATTTTCCCCCATATATTCTAACGCAATGGAGACCATTGCTTCCTAAGGAGGGAGGAATGATCCAGGTGGATATCAGTGGCCTCCCACCTATTCCATTTGGACCCGCAGCAGCAATTATTTCAGTTTTTCAGCTTCAGCACAGCTTACTATTTATAGCAGGTTTTCGGGTCCTGCACACCCGGAGCCGTTTTGGGGCATTAATAATCCAGGTGGATATTGGTAGCCACCCATCGAGTCCATTTGAACCCCCACCATCAGTTATTTCAGTTTGTAAGTTTCGGCACAACTTACTATTTTTAGCAGTTTTTCGGGTCTTAAACTTTCGGAGCCGTTTTGAGGCCCTAAACGACGTTTTTTGGGAAAACGGAGGGCAACATGGGTCTATGGACCGATGTTGCTCATTCAAAAATTGAATTCCTCGGATAGATATTTCTAACGAGCTATTGAGCGCGTCAAACGGAGATCGGATGCCAAAGCTACGTCCCCGGGAAGTTGAACCACCAATTTACCCAAACGGGGCCCACAGTTTTGGCGCTTCATCTCCTACGGTTAGGGTTTTGGACATTTCGGATTCTACATTGTTTCTCAACAATAAATAGGCTCTGATCCTCATTGTAAGACAAGTCAGTGGGGTCGGAGCCGATACATCTCTTATATGTTTCTCTCGTAGACAGTTACCGGAAAGGCCCTAGCTCGCCACATCTCCATCATGTCCGAGATTGTAACACAATCTGTACAGCCGCTACATCTCTTCTCAGGGATATGCTGCCAGTACCCTAGCTCATCTATTTCCATTATGTCTGTAATAGGCCTGCGAGCCTCAATGTAACACAGTTTAGAGGCCTGCGTACGCTACATCTCTTCTCAGAGATACGCTACCAGCGCCCTAGCTTATTTCCATTATGTTTGTAAGCTTATTGCAGTCATTCGTTTATTAATAAAATGAAGCATTATTTCCGCTGCATCTCTGTATCTATGGTTATATCTGTATTCTGTTGCGTTCCTGCATAAAATCCGGATCAGTGGTATCAGAGCGGGTCTGCTCTTTCTATGTTTTTCTCTTCATGTCCCCAACGCGGCCAGGGTATAAGGAGTTCAACCTCGCAACCCCGACAACCCCCCATGGCGGAAGGAAAGAAAGACGAGGGAGCAGGAGATCCTGTCAAAATCTTGCTCGAGGATGCCCTCGAGAAACAGAGGAACGCGATGATGGACAATTTTTTTTTTTTCAGATCATTCAATGGCTACCCACCGGTGGCACATCTACATCCAGCACGTCTGCCAACAGGTCCGCGACATCCTGGACAAATCCAACACCAAGTTCAGCAAAATTCCCCCCCCCATGGAGGAACTTAACGCAATGGAGACCATTGCTTCCTAAGGAGGGAGGAATGATCCAGGTGGATATCGGTGGCCTCCCACCTATTCCATTTGGACCCGCAACATCAATTCTTTCAGTTTTTCAGCTTCATCACAACTTACTATTTATAGCAGGTTTTCGGGTCCTGCACACCCGGAGTCGTTTTAGGGCATTAATAATCCATGTGGATATTGGTGGCCACCCATCGAGTCCATTTTAACCCCCACCATCAGTTATTTCAGTTTGTAAGTTTCGGCACAACTTACTATTTTTAGCAGTTTTTCGGGTCTTAAACTTCCGGAGCCGTTTTGAGGCCCTAAACGACGTTTTTTGGGAAAACGGAGAGCAACATGGGTCCATGGACCGATGTTGCTCGTTCAAAAATTGAATTCCTCGGATAGATCTTTCTAACGAGCTATTGATCGCGTCAAACGGAGATCGGATGCCAAAGTTACGTCCCCGGGAAGTTGAACCACCAATTTACCCAAACGGGGCCCACAGTTTTGGCGCTTCATCTCCTACGGTTAGGGTTTTGGATGTTTCGGATTCTACATTGTTTCTCAACAATAAATAGGCTCTCGAGCCTCATTGTAAGACAGTTCAGGGGGCTGGGAGCCGATACATCTCTTCTCAGAGATAAGCGCGACCAGCGCCCTAGCTCACCACATCTCCATCATGTATGCACTGTAACACAGTGCAAGGGCTGGTAGCCGCCACATCTCTTCTCAGGGATACGCTGCCAGTACCATGGCTCTTTTATTTCCATTATGTCTGTAATAGGCCTGCGAGCCTCAATGTACGATTCGAGGCACAGCGTGCGCCACATCTCTTCTCGGAGATATTGCAGCGCCCTAACTGTTTCGTATGTTTGTAAGCTTATTTCGGTCATTCGTTTATTAATAAAATGAAGCATTATTTCCATTTGCATCGTTGTATCCCTATGGTTATATCATGTTCTGCGTTCTGCATAAAATATGGATTAGTGGTATCGGCAGATACCTTTTTTCTCTGTTTTCTTTTCATAACCAGCAATGGCCAAGGTATAAAAGTTTCAACCTGTAACCAAAGCGACCCCCATGGCGGAAGGAAAGAAGAGGCGAGGGACGAGGAGATCTGTCGAAATACCTTTCGAGGATGCCCTCGTCGAGGAGGAACGCGATGATGGACAATTTTTTCGGATCGTGATAGCTGCAGATGGCACATCTACATCGACACGTACGCAACGGGTTCGCGACATCACGGACAAATCCAACACCAAGTTCGGCAAAATTCCCCCCCCCGGCCGTGGAGAGACCCAACGCAATGGAGACCATTGCTTCCTAAGGAGGGAGGAATGATCCAGGTGGATATCGGTGGCCTCCCACCTATTTCATTTGGACCCGCAGCATCAATTCTTTCAGTTTTTCAACTTCAGCACAACTTACTATTTATAGCAGGTTTTCAGGTCCTGCACACCCGGAGCCGTTTTGGGGCATTAATAATCCATGTGGATATTGGTGGCCACCCATCGAGTCCATTTAAACCCCCACCATTAGTTATTTCAGTTTGTAAGTTTCGGCACAACTTACTATTTTTAGCAGTTTTTCGGGTCTTAAACTTCCGGAGCCGTTTTGAGGCCCTAAACGACGTTTTTTGGGAAAACAGAGAGCAACATGGGTCCATGGACTGATGTTGCTCGTTCAAAAATTGAATTCCTCAGATAGATCTTTCTAACGAGCTATTGAGCGCGTCAAACGGAGATCGGATGCCAAAGTTACGTCCTCGGGAAGTTGAACAACCAATTTACCCAAACGGGGCCCACAGTTTTGGCGCTTCATCTCCTACGGTTAGGGTTTTGGATGTTTCGGATTCTACATTGTTTCTCAACAATAAATAGGCCCTCGAGCCTCATTGTAAGATAGTTCAGGGGGTTGGGAGCCGATACATCTCTTCTCAGAGATAAGCGCTACCAGTGCCCTAGCTCGCCACATCTCCATCATGTCTGCATTGTAACACAGTTCAAGGGCTGGTAGCCACCACATCTCTTCTCAGGGATACGCTGCCAGTACCATAGCTCTTTTATTTCCATTATGTCTGTAATAGGCTTGCGAGCCTCAATGTAACACAGTTCAGAGGTCTGTGTACGCCACATCTCTTCTCATAGATACGCTACCAGCGCCCTAGCTTGTTTCCATTATGTTTGTAAGCTTATTTCAGTCATTCGTTTATTAATAAAATGAAGCATTATTTCCACTGCATCTTTGTATCTATGGTTATATCTGTATTATGTGCGTTCCTGCATAAAATCTGGATCAGTGGTATCAAAGCGGGTCTGATTTTTCTCTGTTTTTCTTTTCATATCCCCAACATAGCCAAGGTATAAAGAGTTCAACCTCGCAACCCCGACGACCCCCCATGGTGGAAGGAAAGAAAGACGAGGGAGCAGGAGATCCTGTCAAAATCTTGCTCGACGATGCCCTCGAGAAACAGAGGAACGTGATGATGGACAATTTTTTTTTCTTCAGATCCTTCAATGGCTACCCACCGGTGGCACATCTACATCCAGCATGTCTGCCAACAGGTCTGCGACATCCTGGACAAATCCAACACCAAGTTCAGCAAAATTTTCCCCCCCATGGAGGAACTTAACGCAATGGAGACCATTGCTTCCTAAGGAGGGAGGAATGATCCAGGTGGATATCGGTGGCCTCCCACCTATTCCATTTGGACCGGCAGCATCAATTCTTTCAGTTTTTCAGCTTCAGCACAACTTACTATTTATAGCATGTTTTCGGGTCCTGCACACCCGGAGCCGTTTTGGGGCACTAATAATCCAGGTGGATATTGGTGGCCACCCATCGAGTCCATTTGAACCCCCACCATTAGTTATTTCAGTTTGTAAGTTTCGGCACAACTTACTATTTTTAGCAGTTTTTCGGGTCTTAAACTTCTGGAGCCGTTTTGAGGCCCTAAACGACGTTTTTTGGGAAAACGGAGAGCAACATGGGTCCATGGATTGATGTTGCTCGTTCAAAAATTGAATTCCTCGGATAGATCTTTCTAACGAGCTATTGAGCGCGTCAAACGGAAATCGGATGCCAAAGTTACGTCCCCGGGAATTTGAACCACCAATTTACCCAAACGAGGCCCACAGTTTTGGCACTTCATCTCCTACGGTTAGGGTTTTGGACGTTTCGGATCCTACATTTTTTCTCAACAATAAATAGGCCCTCAAGCCTCATTGTAAGACAGTTCAGGGGGTTGGGAGCCGATACATCTCTTCTCAGAGATAAGCGCTACCAGTGCCCTAGCTCGCCACATCTCCATCATGTCTGCATTGTAACACAGTTCAAGGGCTGGTAGCCGCCACATCTCTTCTCAGGGATACGCTGCCAGTACCATAGCTCTTTTATTTCCATTATGTCTATAATAGGCCTGCGAGCCTCAATGTAACACAGTTCAGAGGCCTGCGTACGCCACATCTCTTCTTAGAGATACGCTACCAGCGCCCTAGCTTGTTTCCATTATGTTTGTAAGCTTATTTCAGTCATTCGTTTATTAATAAAATGAAGCATTATTTCCGCTGCATCTTTGTATCTATGGTTATATTTGTATTCTGTTCGTTCCTACATAAAATCTGGATCAATTTATTACATGGAATTTTCATCAGGGTTACTACAGAACCCTCCCCCTTGGGGGAACAACGTCCTTGGTGTTCAATGACACCTAAAACCAACAAGACTATTTAAAGAAAAAATATTGCCCATGGCGCTTTATAACACAACTCAATTCAATACTTACAATGATCAACCATCTAAAAACATGACAAACATACCATTTGTTGGAGCTTTATAACACAACTTATTATGTTATTTACAATAATATACACATTTGCTCAACCAACAAATAAAAAGATACGATGCTTGTATCAAAAACAAGGGAATCCAGAGGCTCGCACCTCCACCCTCAAAGTAATACCAGGTTTCACCTCCTTCCGAGGAAGTCCATAATCCACTTCCAGAGTCAAAGCTGCATCTAATGTCTAGCGCTACAATCTTGTGTCACTTGTCCTCTCCGTGAATAGTTACCAACTCATTGTTCCAGGACACACTCCAAATGTGCATCTGATTCGATCTGGAAATGATAATGACCAAAACAAATCCATCTCTGACCTTCCTTTATCTGCTACACATTCCCTTGGGAAATCTGTTAATCCACTTCCATGCAGTCATTAACCTTCCAAGTTCTCTGACATCCACTATCCTGGGAAATCCATCCCTTAGCAAGGCTTCCTCACATCGAAATTTCAAACAACCAAGGAATATACCTACCTCAAAACCATCATACAGGTCATAGCATGTTCATGGAAATTAATGGACATTATTTGGTACCAATGTCCCACAATGGCCCCGCTCCTAAAGTTCTTTACCAACATATTGCTCCCTTTTTCAATTCCTTTTGTTGTTGTTTCCAATTCTTGCAATCAGTTTCAACCACCACAAACTCGGCATTACATGTTTTCTTGTACTAATAACATAATTTCCATTAGATTCAAAAAAAATTGAAATAACCTCAAATCATACCTCGTTGGTAGATCGTCAATAAGGTATAGTTGCAATCATGTTTACTTCCTCTCATAATAATTCAAACTAGTTGTTTGATCAAATCATCATCTATCAACATATCACATCCAGTTAACTCAAAACGTAACCATCATAAATCAAAATCATATATTACAAGTAATCATCATAAACCATAACCATAAATAACATGTAATCATCATAAGTCAGAATCATAGATCACATGCATAATAAGACTAGAATAAAATACCGATACTTATCCTTCACCAGTCCTTACTTCTGCCTTTGCTCTTTTGTACACACACCAAATTGGTTACCACACCCGAAAGCCACCTAGTGCCCTTGCTTCTCTTTAATCACGTACACATACACACAGTGTACATCACAACACATACATCCACATACAACATACAAAACCACACAATGTTGGGTGTGGAGCCTGATTATCTTGTTTACTTTGTATCACATCATTGGACATCTGTACCTTAAAAGGGGCGGCAACACCACCCGTAATTAATCGTTGCCGTGGGGGGTCGAGCCCCCCCCTGGCGGGGGCTTTCAGGGGCAGCACCCCCGAAGCTAAAAATAGATGTAAAATTGCCTTGTAAAAGTATAGTAATTTCTAGTCAATCTGGACCATTCATTAGGCAAATGATCTGACGGTAGAAGTTATGTTTAGATTAGGGTTTTTTGCCCTAGAAAGCAACCCCTCGCTTTTATGAGGGCATTTGTATTGCGGCTGTGCATTGTATGTGTATTCTCGGAGCGAGAAACAGAGATGGAGACTGTGAGAGAGAGCAGAGGATATTATAGCGGATCTGCTGTAGGTTTTGTCTCTTCATTTTTGCTGGATAATAAAAAGGAAAGACTGGTTGTTCGGGGTGGACGTAGCCCAAACTGGGTGAACCACGTATATCTGTGTCTCTCTAGTTTTATGTGTTTTGTGTGCTTTTATTTTCCGCATATTTTTTATATGTTGCATTGCTCTGTAATATTTAATTTTCTAACAACTGGTATCAGAGCTGAAGGTATATTTGGCTGATAAACTCACAGAAAAAAAAAAAAAAATGGTTCCTGGTTCGAGTGGGAGCAATGGCAGGTGATGGTAAGTTTAGGGTCGAGAAATTTAATGGCCAAAACTTCCCACTGTGGAAGATGCAGATGGAATATTATCTGTATCAGAAAGATCTGTACCTACCATTGACTGGAAAAACAAAGAAGTCGGCCACCATGACAGACGCGGAATGGAACATTCTCGATAGAAAGGCACTCGGAATAGTACGGTTGTGTCTTGCGGCGTCATTCGCCTTCAATATTTCGAAGGAAACAACAACAGAGGGTTTGATGCAGATGTTGGCGAAACTATATGAAAAACCCTCGGCCTCAAACAAGGTATTTCTTATGAAACGACTATTTAATATGAAGATGTCGGAAGGTGGATCTGTTGCAAACCATTTAAATGAATTTAATACAGTTACCGGTCAGTTAAGTTTTGTAGGGGTAAACTTTTTTGATGAAGTTAGAGCTCTGTTATTCTTGTGCTCATTGCCAGAGAGTTGGAATGGTTTAGTGATGGCCATTAGTAACTCAGTCTCTGGATCTAGTACTTTAAAGTTTGATGATGTTGTTGGTGCTATCCTTAGTGAGGAAATGCGACGGAAAAGCTCCGGTGAGACATCAGGTAATGCTTTGAGTGTAGAGTCTAGGGGAAGAAGAATGGAAAGAGGAAAGAGCTCGGGATATCGCAGTAAATAAAGGAAAGGCAGATCCAAGTCTGGATCAGGGATAGTGTGCTGGAATTGCGGAAAGAAAGGACACCTAAAGAAAGACTGTAGATCTCGGAAGGGAAAAGAAGGAGACACACAGCAAGAAAACAATCATGAAGCAAATGTGACAGGTGATGTATTACAAGATGCTTTGACTCTTTCTTTCGAAAATGTTACTGATTCTTGGGTTGTATATTCAGGGGCTTCATTCCATGCCACACCTGATAAGAAATATTTTCATGACTATGTTCAAGGAGATTTTGGACAAGTTCGTTTGGGTGATGATAAACCCTGTGAAATTGTTGGAATGGGTAAAGTTCTTGTAAAACAACAGAATGGAAACCAATGGCTACTAAAGGAGGTAAGGCATGTTCCAGATCTGAAGAAAAATCTGATTTCAGCAGGGCAGTTAGGCAGTGAAGGTTGTGTGACAACTTTCACAGATAAAACTTGGAAGGTCACCAAAGGAGCGCTGGTAATAGAAAAAGGTGAAAAGGTTGGTACATTGTATTTATGCAATAGTATTTCTAACTCTGTTAATGCTTTAACTTCCAAAGGAGCAGATGCAGCATTATGGCATCATAGGCTCGGACACATGAGTGAGAAGGGAATGAAGATTCTTCACTCAAGAAATTTTTTGCCAGGTTTGAAGAATGTTGATTTGGATTTATGTGAGAATTGCATTTATGGAAAACAAAAGAGAGTCAGATTTCTCAGATTTGGGAAAGAAAAGAAGAGCGAAAAATTGGAGCTTGTGCATACAGATGTACGGGGACCTGCTCAGGTATCATCTCTCGGTGGCTCTCGTTATTATGTTACTTTTATTGATGATGCAACTAGAAAAACATGGATTTATTGTATTCAGAATAAATCTGATGTATTTGATATTTTCAAGAAATGGAAAGTTTTGGTTGAGATTGAGACAGGAAAGAAGTTGAAGTGTCTCAGATCAGACAATGGAGGTGAATATTGCAGCAAAGAGTTTGATAGGTACTGTTTAGAGCATGGAATTCGTAGAGAGAAGACAGTTCCGAGAACACCACAAGAAAATGGTGTGTCAGAAAGGATGAACAGAACAATCATGGAGCGTGCAAGGTGCATGAGATTGCATGCAGGATTGCCTTTACATTTTTGGGTAGATGATGTAGATACTGTTGTTTATCTAATACATAGAGGGCCTTCAAGTTCCTTGGATGGTGGTATTCCAGAGGAAGCATGGACAGGTAAAAAGGTAAACTACTCTTTTTTAAAGTCTTTTGGTTGTGAGGCCTTTGTCCATATTAATAAAGAAAATAGAACAAAGCTTGAGGCAAAATCAAAGAAATGTACCTTTATTGGATATGGTGTTAATGATTTTGGTTATCGCTTATATGATTATGAAAATCACAAAATCTTTAGGAGCAGAGATGTAATATTCAATGAAAAGGTCTTGTATAAGAATCAGTTGCAGGAAAAGAAACAGGAAAAAGAAAGCAAGGAATACACGGTTCTTGATGAGATAACTAAAAAAGTAAAGGTGCCTGAAAATAATAATAATCAACAACCACAGCAGCAGCAACCACCACAACAGCAACAGGCACCTCAAACACCTGAAAGTGGTGTTAGAAGATCTACCGGGATAAGTAGACCCCCTGAACGATACTCTCCTTCATTATATTATTTATTGTTGACTGATTCTAGTGAACCTGAATGTTATGAAGAAGCAATGCAGGTTGAAAGCAGGAAGAAGTGGGAGCTAGCCATGGAAGAAGAGATGGACTCCTTAATACATAACCAGACTTGGGACTTAGTCAGGTTGCCTGCAGGTAAAACTACATTGCAGAATAAATGGGTTTACAGGTTGAAGGAAGAAGATGGAGGAAAACAGAGGTACAAAGCTAGACTTGTGGTGAAGGGGTTTGCACAGAAGAAAGGCATTGATTTTGATGAAATATTTTCTCCTGTTGTTAAAATGAATTCAATCAGAACTATTTTAAGTCTTGTAGCAGCGGAAGATTTACATCTTGAACAGTTAGATGTAAAGACAACATTTCTCCATGGAGATTTGGAGGAAGAGATATACATGCAACAACTAGAAGGATATGAGGTAAAAGGGAAAGAAAAATTGGTGTGT
The DNA here is from genome assembly GCA_034641835.2 of Pinus albicaulis. Taxonomy (NCBI): domain Eukaryota; kingdom Viridiplantae; phylum Streptophyta; class Pinopsida; order Pinales; family Pinaceae; genus Pinus; species Pinus albicaulis. Next base: position 679,970,162 of record CM076572.1, on the reverse strand, counting down.
AGGTTAAAGAAGAGCTTGTATGGCTTAAAACAGGCTCCAAGGCAGTGGTATCTAAAATTTGACAAGTTTATGTCTGAACAAGGTTATACTAGATGTCACTCTGATCATTATGTTTATCTAAAAAGGCAAAATGACGGCAGCTATATTATATTGTTATTGTATGTAGATGACATGCTTGTTGCAGGATCTAACATGCAGGAAATAAATGTGGTCAAAAGAAAATTGGAAAATTCATTTGCAATGAAGGATTTGGGAGCTGCAAAACAAATCCTTGGTATGAGGATAACTAGAGACAGGAAAAATCGCAAATTAACATTGTCTCAGAATGAGTACATAGAGAAGGTGTTGAAAAGATTTAATATGCAGAATACAAAACCAGTTAGTACACCTTTTGCTAGCCATTTAAAACTTAGTAAGGATATGTGCCCAAAGACCCAAGAAGACATGGATTATATGTCTAAAGTTCCATATGCATCAGCAGTTGGAAGCTTAATGTATGTAATGGTCTGCACAAGGCCTGATATTTCACATGCAGTGGGAGTTGTAAGCAGGTACATGAATAATCCAGGAAAAGAACATTGGATGGCAGTAAAATGGATTCTCGGATATTTGAGAGGTACCACAAATCAAGCATTATGCTTTGGTGGTTCAAACATTTCTTTACAGGGATATGTTGATGCAAATATGGCAGGTGAGAGAGATAACGGGAGGAGCACTACAGGATATGTATTTACTGTAGGTGGAACATCTATCAGTTGGGTTTCAAAAATCCAAAGTGTTGTTGCACTTTCAACAACAGAAGCAGAGTATGTTGCTGCTACAGAGGCTAGTAAAGAAATGATTTGGTTACAAAGTTTTATGGATGAATTGGGTAAGAAGCATGACATGGGCACACTATACAGTGATAGCCAAAGTGCTATTCATCTTGCAAAGAACTCAGCATTTCATTCCAGGACTAAACACATACATCTCAAGTACCATTTCATACGGTCAGTATTGGAAGATGGAGAGTTGAAGCTGGAAAAGATACACACTAGCGAGAATCCTGCAGATATGCTAACAAAAGTTGTAACCAGGGAGAAACTGAGAACATGCTCAGTTTCAATTGGTCTTCAAGGATGACAATGAAGATGAGAAACAGCCAGGTCCAAAGAGGAGTCATTGTCCAGCAAATGAAGCAGCGATGGAGTTGCTACAATCAATCTCCAAGTGGGAGATTGTTGGGTGTGGAGCCTGATTATCTTGTTTACTTTGTATCACAGCATTGGACCCCTGTACCTTAAAAGGGGCGGCAACGCCGCCCGTAATTAATCGCTGCCGTGGGGGGTCCAGGGGGGCGGCAACGCTTTTCGGAGCCCCCCCATGGCGGGGACTTTCGAGGGCAGTGCCCCCGAAGCTAAAAATAGATGTAAAATTGCCTTGTAAAAGTATAGTAATTTCTAGTCAATCTAGGCCGTTCATTAGGCAAATGATCTGACGGTAGAAGTTATGTTTATATTAGGGTTTTTTTCCCTAGAAGGCAACCCCTCGCTTTTATGAGGGCATTTGTATTGCGGATGTGCATTGTATGTGTATTCTCGGAGCGAGAAACAGAGAGGGAGACTGTGAGAGAGAGCAGAGGATATTACAGCAGATCTGCTGTAGGTTTTGTCTCTTCATTTTTGTTGGATAATAAAAAGGAAGGACTGGTTGTTCGGGGTGGACGTAGCCCAAAGTGGGTGAACCACATATATCTGTGTCTCTCTAGTTTTATGTGTTTTGTGTGCTTTTATTTTCCACATATTTTTTATATGTTGCATTGCTCTGTAATATTTAATTTTCTAACACACAATACATGTACCGACACAAGCACACGACACATACACCTACACACATTGTACAATACATACACCTACACCAATATACAACACATACACCTACACCCGATGTACAATACAACACAACAAATACACATGTCGCGATATCACAACTACACCATGCACATACATAGTACCACATGCCTGGAACACAACATGTACGACATGCACACAATACCACATGTACCAATACCATATGCACAACATGTATGCAGTACCACTTGTACACAACACTACTTGCATAGCATCACAATTACACGGCACCACCTTCAAAATGTGTACACAATGCTACATGTACGCCGCACCACTTGTACAACGTGTACACAATACCACATGTACACAAGACCACATGCACGACAAGTACATGACACCACATGTACACAGCGCCACATGCACGACATGTACATAGCACCAACTGCACACAACACCACATATAAAACAGTACACAACACCATATGTACATAGCACCACATGTACAGCATGCACACAACATCATTCGTACATAGCACTACACATACAACATGTACATAACACTATATGTACACAGCACCGCATATCAACATGAGCACAACACCATATGCACACAACACCTTATATCCAACATGTGCACAATACGATATGTACACAACACTGCATACCCAACATATACATAGCACACTCTACACACAACACCATATACACAACATGCATACAATGTCATATGAATACAATGCTACATATGTTACATGTACACACCACCATAGGTACCATCACTGAATATACAACATGCACAACATATACACAATATTAGTATTGCACATTCATAGACCACGCACTAACCCCACAAGAAACCTTGCTTCCAATGTCTCTCTTCCATCCATGCTTATCCTAGCATGCTGCAAATCACGTTGTTTCTCATTCTGTTGATGTATCTCTCTGCATTACCTGTCCAAAACATAGGCATAGTATAAACACATAATATCAACTCATATCCACATGATATTTACCTCATCAATTTTTGAGGACTACTCTTCCCACTTGATTCCTTATAATACCAAGAACCTCTTCATGCCATTCACCTGCATAAGCAATCATTCCTCCATAAGAATGATCTTCAAAAACCCCATCATATAGTTTCATACATAGATACATACATATATAATCATTACCATAAAATAATCATCATCATTTCAGACAATGACATACATTCACACATATATTTATATAAACATTTAGCATTAAACAACCATGATCCATGACAAACCTGTCACACACGACATACACACATACATGTATACATATATAAACATCATCAAAAATCATGATCACAACATAATTACAAAATAAAATAAGGTAAAGGTTAAGCAAACTTCCTTATTTGTGCACAACATGTGAAACATTCAGAACCACAATTCCCAACTTAGACAAGGCATCTAACGCATTAAATCCCTCTACTTAACCTTACTTGATTACCTTTCTCATGTCTACTTTTCCATCGTCCATTTATCCCAATGAACCCCACCAATCGAACCGACTGTCATATTATTGCCTTTTGTTGCCCTTTACTCATGCACCGAGCTTCATTCGAGCCTTACATTACTTTTTGGGTACCACACAACTCTCCCCGAGCTTCATTAACTTTACTCTTTCCAAAAAAATTCCCAGTACTCCCAAAACATAAAAGGCAAGAACAAGAGAAAGCAAGAAGAAGACCATGAAAACCAAAATCAATATGACACCGCAATAAAGTGGCATGATCATGCACCAAACACAAACAAAACTACAAATCAAGCACAAAAAAATCACAAAGACCAAAATCACAAGATTGGCAACAAACACCATGACTCAATCCCCATGGGTGTCCCAGTGCTTCCAAAGGAAATCTCAACTTGAGCCTTCTTCAATATTTCATGGCAGACTCTCTACCATGCAATCCTCTGCATCATCTCGTCATAGACACATAACTATCAGTGTATAATATAAACATATACTATACCAATTACCTTACCTTGTTCTACCAGGCACACTGCCTTGTATCTGAACACGTACATATATCATCTCTTAAGGGACTCCAATCCCTTGATGAATCTAGCCATAACTAGAAACCAAGTGTTACACCTGTCAAATACATGTTCATAAATATAGCACATATCCACATAATTCCAGACAAGACTAGAGTTAAGAAGACTTCATGTTTCCATGCAAAGCGCTCATTCATTTGGAATTGTGGTTCCCAAACATTTCCAATGGAATTCTTACTCAATTCCTTTCCTTACTACAATTGAGTCTTATTATGCAATGTTACATCACCCAACTATTAGTTATATAAACAAATCAACTATTACCTTGTCACACAAATGCCAAGCATGTTTCCATGCAATTGTTCACACATGTCAATCACATGTTCCAAATATCAAGACATCATATCTATTAACTAAAATTAGCCTCTACCAAAACTCACAACCATGTCAGAATCAACTAATAGTCAAAATCATAATACTACAACTATCACCTACTTATACTAAAGTACACATCACTTATCTCAACACATATGTGTGAGTACAACCATCTTAAAACAAGATCATTACTTCATGCAATCTTACAGACACATACTCATATCATACAATAAATCAAACATTAAAACAAACTATAAACATACCATGTTAGATAATTCAACTAGGTGACATAATAGATACCAAACACTCAACACCAGATATATGACACAATAAAGCAATTAAGCACCAAGTACACAACATAAGCAAACTCATACATTAATGTATCTCAGGGGAGCCTATCTTGTCTACACAATCAATATATATTACCGCGATATAACTTCACAACACATCAACTTAAACATAAATAAGGTCATGATATCCATAATAGTAACTATCTAACATGTTCACTTCATAAACTCATAAGCAATTGCCGTTCATGCATACTAATCACATATGCACAGTCAATGTAGATTAGTAGGAACTAATATTACAACATATTAAATCATACTTAAATATCGTAACCATAACCATATGCATAGGCCAATCCATATTAGCATTATACATATAACATCAAGATCTTAATGTAAAAACCCTAAACATCAAGTTAACTAACATATAACAACAAGAAGAAGTTAACATATAACATACTTATCACCAACATATAACATAGTCATCAAGTTAACTATCATGTAACAATCAACAAGTTAACATATAACATACTTATCTACAAGGTATAACATAATCACCAAGTTAACTAACATAAAACAACAACAATGCATATAACAACAAGTTACTATCATTCATTACTATTCGACACATGTGCATATGACCACACTAATTCACTATCATCTACCATGCATGTAACCACAACAAAAATAGACTGACAAACATGTATATAACCCTAATGCATATAATTATCCATTAACCAACATACATGCATGCCAAACATACAATACTTGTATGGTGATATGCTCTTACCCCAAAGTCTAGTGCCGCAACTTCACTGTAATAGTCTACATCTCTTGCTCTATGTCAGCCAACACATTAGCATCATAACATACCAATAGCATCATGATGACCTAATTTCATACAATGACATCATGCACAACAACCTTCGTCATGACAATGCATGCATAACAACATATAGACACTGATATTCATAACAAATGCATATACAACCGAAATGTATTCATGACAAACACATGCCAACAACAACATCATCAACTTCCACATGACATCACAATGACATTAAGGACAACCACCATGCATACATAACAAGAACATATTCCAAAACATAAAGAACACATATGCAATCAACATGAATGCACGACCAACACACACCGCCTATCTAGTCTAAGGGGTGAACCATTCTCTGTGGTATCAGATATCACACAAAGAGAAAATAAACCAAACACCACTCAAGAAGAGCGCAACCACTCTCTGATACCACTCTGTAACACCCTCCTCCCACATCTACCCAAGTAACCAGCCAACCGAGGTAAACATGTGACGAGAGTATACTATGATCTGATTCAACCTCCTAGGTGACTTTAAGGAAGTGTAATCGACCGAAACACATCACACGAACCTTCCATATGAGCAAAAAAACTCCCAAGAGCCATCCCAACCACTCAGGTAACCATCCCTTATGTCCCATTGATTTTTTAGACCATTAAACCCTCGAACACTCCCTTGATATGGACAAGGTGTTTCTGGGAGGCTCTGGACGCTCCCAAAGCATGGGCGTGCATGTTTATAGGGAGTTTTTCCCACAAATCTGTGTCAGCGTCCCCGAGATTTGAGCCAATTTTTCAGGACAAGATCTCAGGCAACTGCCCAGACCTCAATGATGGGTTTATATATTAATTATAAAAACGAAACAATGATACATTTGCAAAAACATTGACAAGGTCTAGATTGGACCCCTACTAGGAATGACAGGAATTTCGTTAAACATGTAACAAATATGTAATCTACAAGTTTAAACAACAGATCTGAGCATTGGGGTCTCAAACTTATCTAAGAACTGCTAAGAAGAATTGTTCCATAACATCATTAGTTGAATTATTATCTATTAGGTGATAGATACATTGTTCATTCATTTACAAATCAAAGCATGAGGAGATCCATACGTTATCATCGTCATCACTGTCATAAGATGTCAAGGAAAGAACCTCTTATTAATTAATGCAAAAACCAACACGAGATGTGACTACCACGTTCAACCCGACCATATATTGGTTGAGCCAAATCTCTCTTCAGCCAATTGCCCCTATTCCATATTCCAAGCATGAATGTGGGCCTCATAACCAACCCAAAAGAACCAAATAAGCATGGATGCTACCAGACTTCTCCACCTACACTGTGAGGAATTTTACTATATCCTAGTGTCTTAGGCTTTACCACAATCCACACCGAATCACTAGGCTCTAAACTGAGACCCACTCTTTAAGCTTTATCGTATATCCCATCCCAGGATTCCTAGGCCTAGTGGAGAAACCCCACCTCTAGGCTTTACCATATATCTCACCATTCACCGGTTGAGGATTCCTATACCCACAAAGGCACACAATATCTGGATTTACCACAACCCACAGTCTGGTTTATGGGTCACTAGGCCCATGGATTTACCGCAATCTATAGCCTGGTTCAGGAGTCACTAGGCCATGTGTTCTTCCTTTCGAAGATCCACGTCACTCATCTATGAATCCATCTAGAAATTCAGCTCAACCAAAACAGGAGAACCCCATCACACCACTGTTATCCGAAAATGGCAAGGTTAAGTTGAAAACACTGTCACACCTGGCAAAACCCATGCCATGACAGCAAAGAACCACATGTAATACCATGCATGCCAAATCTAGCAAGGAAATCACACATGCAAATCGATACCTGTAAAGAATTATGTTGTGGCTTCCCGATCCTGCTCCTCCTTGCTTGCTCCTTCCTTACTCTTGCCTTCTTTGGCTTTCTTGATCCAATGCCAAAGTGCTCCAATAAAACTCTGAGTGTCCAAGAGTGAGAAAGAGAGAGAGATAGAATAATAATAGACCTCCAAAATTGAACTGACAAAAGGTTTAAGAAAAAGCTTTCCCATTGATCCTCAGAAGCCTTTTTATCAATGAGGCCTCTATTCTATTTAGTTTCCATTATCTTCCTTCAATTTCCTCCTCACATGCGACCTCTGACCTTTCACGTTCCTTTTCTCCTATTTCCATTATTTTCATAAATAAATGCCAATTAATGCCTCATGCATTTCCAAAGACTTTACCGTTGTTTTTTTCAATTTCCTTTCGCCATAGTAACTGAAATGAACACCCACTAGGATGTTTTTCCCACCATTTAGCTTGGAATACGTGTCCCATCAACTATGGTTATTATTATTCCTTTATTAATGTTTATTACATGGAATTTTCACTAGGTTTGTTACAGAACCCTCCTCCTTGGGGGAACAACATCCTCAATTTTCAATGACACTTACAACTAAAAGGAATGTTGAAAGAAAAACTTACTTCCCATGTAGATTTATGACATAGATCGATGCAATAGTTACAACAATCAACCTGTTGAAAACATGACAATCGTACCATTTGTTGGAGCTTTAGAACACAAGTCATTACAGTATTTACAATAATATACACATATATAGTCATGCACATTTTCTCAACTAACAAATAAAAGGATATGATGCTTGTATCAGCAACAAGGGAATCCAGAGTCTCACACATCCACCCTCAAAGTAATACCAGGATTCACCTCATTCTTAAGCAGACCAGAATCCACTGCCAAATTTGCAGGATGCTATTTGTGGATGGTTGGCCAAGTTGGAAAAATAGATGGACTTCTATTTTTAGACATATTGGGCGGAATCTATTTTTAGATTGCCAGTCTAAAAATAGGTATGTTGAATATTATTAGCTCTTAATAATATTTGGACTCTAAACATTATCTTATTCTCTTGGAGCACTTCAGTTAAGAGCACAGATGTGGCACAGGAGCTGACAGAAGGAATTACGCTATTCCTGAGGGTTTACTGGTGCTATTGCATGGAGGACTTCAATTAGAACTCATGTGACAGAGTTTGGTGGAGTTATAGAAGTAGTTCGTGGAGTTGTGTTCAGTTTAACTCAGTTAGACACAGTTGAGCTAGTTGTATCTAGTCTAACTGATTGATACACTAGTGAGAGTGGTGTGAATTAATTAATAATTAATTCACTAAATATTAACTCATTAATCAACTGAAGAATACATCAATTTACTACAGTGCATTGACAGTTTCAGTGAAGACTAGTGGAGAGATAGGTGAAAGGGAAAGATGACTATCAGTTGTGACTATAGTGATGCATTGATTGCATCCAACACTCAGTAGAGATGCCAATGAGGATTGCGCAGTGCAAGCTAGGTGGATTCGATTTTATTCAGAGCCATTATTTTTCAGGGATTGCGCAGTAGAGGCAGGCTAGCAGGTGGCAGAGATCGGTGCATGGATTTGCTAGATCGGACCTGATTAGTGTGTAGCGATTATATTGTACTGAGAGCTTGATATGATCAACTTTTTATGAGGATTGTTACATGATATCTATGACATATATTATATACAAATAGTTGGGGTATACAAATATTTGGGGTTTTTAGCTTCAGGCTTTCCTGTTAAACAGTTGTGTTAATGTGTGTGAATTTTTATGGTTTCATGTGTGCTTTGCAATTGATTTAATTTCCGCATGTTATGATCAATAGTGGAATAGATTCTGTATTGTACATGAAGTTAAAATAGTGTGTGATCAAGAGAATCTTGGATATATAACACATAAGTTATATAATTTCTACAAGGTATCAGAGCGATATTGATCAAAGAAATTGCAATTATTGAAGCAGTTGAGTTTTGTGTTGGTGGAATTCGAATTTGTTGCAATGTTTTCTTGGTGTCGAAGTTGAGCATTCATTGAAATGTCTTTCAACAGATTATGATTGGAGTTTGCCCTTGAGGGTAGCTCAAATTATATTGCATGGAAGGACGGGATGGAAGCGGTGCTGGATGATAATGGGTTGAAGGACTTCATAGATGCATAAATTTCAAAACCTGCTTCTAGCGATGTTGCCGCACTTGACGCATGGAAAAAGAAGACAGCAAAATGTCAAAGGATTTTGTTGGAAGGTGTGAAGGATCACATTGTGTCTAGCCTTCATGGTAAAGCTTCTCCATTCTTGATGTGGAAAGATTTGACAAACTTGTTCCAAAGCAGAAGCGACCAGAGGAAGTTGGCACTTAAAGACAAACTCAGAAAATAAAAATGGAGAAAGGCGACAGCATACCCAAGTACCTCACAAAGTTTGTCCAATGTAGGGATGAGCTGGGAAGTGTGGGGGTTACTGTTGATGAAGAAGACTTGGTGAGCTTGGCTCTCCTTGGGCTTTCGAAGAGTTGGCATAACTACGAGGACTCTATCAATGGTTAGGAGAAACTGCCAAGATGGGAGCGACTTTGGTCGGATCTTGTGCAAGAGGAGATAAGGTGGAGTACCAGGGATGGATCTTCTTCAAAGAATGAAGATGAATAAAATTGCGCTTTGGATGCCAAAGCAAGGAAGGGGAAGGGAAAGAAAAATCCTTCTCAATCCGGTGCGAAAGGCAAGAAGCAGGACTTTTCCAAGGTGAAGTGCTTTCACTGTCACCAACACGGACATTACGCCACTAATTGTCCACAGAAGAAGAAAAATAAGTAGGCTGCTGGATCTGCAGCTGGAGAGGCCTTAGCCTCGTAGTTTGAGCTGTATTTTTCACTAATCGCATGCTTGGTTTCAAGTGTGAAGGGACTGGGCAGTGGTTTATTGACAAGGGTGCGTCCTCCATATGACCGCAGACAAATATTTGTTTACCGATCTGGATGAGAAAGATCTTGGAGTGCACATCGAGATGGGCGATGATGGTAGATACAGTGCGACTAGTATCGGGACCATTTCCTTTGAGAGGGAGTCTGGAAAACCTTTCATCTTGAAGGATGTCATGCATGTTCCAGGATTGAAGAAGAATCTGATCTCAGTGGCGATGTTGGAAGACAAGGGCTATGATGTTGTTTTTAGCGAGGGAAAGGCTTTCTTGCGCAGTAAAGCAACTGGTGAAACCCGGAGGATAGAGGTTCGAGTAAGAACCTTTATCAATTACAATTAGATGGTTGCGCAGCAATGGCAAGCAAATCAGAAGGAGTGGTGAGCTGGGATGAGGGCGAATTGTGGCACAGGAGATTCAGTCATCTTCACCATGGCGCTTTGAAAATTTTGCAGCAGATTTCTACTGGGCTTCCCAAGGGTATACTTGCGCTGTCAGATCAGTGCAAGGGATGTACTTTGGGAAAATTTGTGAAGACCACTTTTCATGAGAAGGATAGTCGCGCCATGACGATCCTTGAGAGAATTCACACAGACGTGTGTGGACCTTTCTCAGTAGCTTCGACAACAAAGCACAAGTATTATGCGATATTTGTTGATGACTTTTCTCGTAAGTGTTGGATCTTCTTCATGCAGAAGAAGAGCGAGACATTCTCAAAGTTCTGTGAGTTCAAGGCACTAGTTGAGAAAGAGTTAGGGAAGCAGGTGAAAGCTCTTAGGAGCGATAATGGTGGTGAATTCATCTATGGCGAATTCAAATACTTTTGCAGCACAGAAGGAATTCAAAGAGAGCTCATAGCGCCTCATAACCCACAATAGAATTGGGTTGCAGAGCGAAAGAACAAAACGATCGTGGGTGCTACATGGGCGATGTTGCATGATCAGGGCCTTCCCATACACTTGTGGGCTGAAGCATGCAACACTGCGATTTATGTGCAAAACCGTTGTCCTCATAGAGTACTTGGCATGAGTACACCCGAAGAGGCGTTTTCTGGTAAGAAGCCTGATATTTCTCATTTGAAGATTTTTGGCTCACCTGTTTACATTCATGTGATGAAGGATGCCAAGAAGAAGCTGGAGCCGACCGCAGAGGTTGGGATATTTTTGGGGTACACAAAAACACCCCACAATTATCGTGTGTATTTTCCAGACAGTCGGAAGACTGTTGTGCGATGGGATATCAAATTTCATGAGGAGAAAGCCATGAAGTTGTCACTTGAGAGGGAGCTACACTTGCATGCAGTTGAGGAGCTACTAGTTCCTAAAGATGAGCCTCGGGATGTGGATCAGCCACAAGAGGAGGTTCATGGAGTGGAATAAACCACTCATGTAGCGCCAACCATAAGAGGGCTTTAAGCGCATCGGCAGAAGTTGAGCGACCGAATTCGATGCAACAAGCAGACTTACGAGCCCCTACATCACAGCACAGACAGAGACAGTCACCTGACCGATTTACTGGATACATGGCTCTGATGAGCAAGTGTATCTTGACAGAGCTATCCTCTTTCGAGGAAGCTGTGGAGGATCCTGCATGGGTAGATGCCATGGTGGAAAAGTATGAATCGATTGTCAAAAACAGTGCATGGGAGATTTTCCCAAGGCCAGAAGGGAAATTAGTGGTAGGTTCGAGATGGATCTACAAAGTGAAGCAAGCTGTTGACGGGAGCGTCGAGAAGTATAAGGAAAGATTTGTTGCCTGGGGCTTCTCACAGATCGAGGGGATCGACTATGAAGAAACCTTTGCACCTATCGCAAGGTATTCTTCCATACGGACCATCCTTGCTCTCTCAGCGCAGATGGGTTGGCACATTCATCAGATGGATGTGAAGACTGTGTTCCTCAATGGAGTCATTGAGGAGGAGGTGCACATAGAGCAGCCTGAAGGATTCAAAATCTTCAGCAGCGAGTCGCATGTGTGTAGGCTCAAAATAGTGTTGTATGGTTTGAAACAAGTGCCTTGTGCTTGGTACACATGGATAGACAGTTATTTCAGCGGACTTGGTTTCGCCAAGAGTGAGGTGCATCCGAACCTATACCACATTGTGGTGGAGGGTAAGTTTTTGATCATTGTGCTTTATATAGATGATTTGATACTAACAAGTGATGAACTGTTGATACACTCATGAAAGGCAGATCTTGCAAAGGAGTTTGAGATGAAGGACTTGGGCCTCCTTCATTATTTCCTGGGATTGGAAATTTGGCAGCAGAAAGATGGACTGTTTGTGTCTCAAGGCAAGTATGCCCGGGAGATACAGGAGAAGTTCAACATGCAAGGCTACAAGCCTATAAACACTCCTCTTCCTGGTGGTTGGAGGAAAGAGGATGCTACATTAGTAGAGGTAGAGGATGTTACATCGACAGAGGTAGTGGATGCCACTGTTTATCGACAGTTGGTTGGTTCGCTCATGTATCTAGTCAATACATGACCGGACAGATGCTATGCTGTTAACCAGCTTTCACAAGCTATGGTTAAGCCTAACAAGCTCTTTTGGAAGGCAAGCAAGCATGTATTGAGGTATCTCAGAGGCACATCTAGATATGGATTGTGGCATGAGAAGTTGGATGAGGTGAAGTTGCATGGCTTCTCCACACAGATGCAGATTTGGCAGTGAGCCCAACGTATTTAAAGAGCACATCCGGGAGGTATATTCTCAGACGGCTCATAACAGCTTGGTACAAAGAAAGATCGCAGATTCGTGGCACTCATTTCAGCAGAGGCCGAGTACATGGCAGCTAGCTTGGCTGCATGCGAGGCTATTTGGATGAGGAAGATCCTCGCAGGATTGTTCAGGTTGCATTTGGAGCCTACAGTGATCTACTGTGATCACCAGAGTTGCATTAAACTCTCTGCTAATCCAGTATTTCATGATAGATCTAAACACATCGACATCCCAGATTACCGTACGTAGATTGTGTGCCGAAGATCATGTCGCTTTCTTACATTCCTACGAGGATCAAAGATGCGTATATTTTGACGAAGCGCTCACCAGAGCAAATTCAAATACCATAGAGACAAGATCGGGGGGGTGGAAGATAATCCCTTATCTCGTTGAGAGGGAGTGTTTAGATTCAAAAATATGATGATATTAGTGAAAAGAGTCGCCTTCACTAAGTGGGCCCGCAGGCTATTTTTGGCGCAAGTCTATTTTTAGACTGTGTCTATTTTTAGACATGTCGATCATATTCTATGAGTTGAAGGATGCTATTTGTGGATGGTTGGTCAAGTTGGAAAAATAGATGGACTTCTATTTTTTATACATATTGGGCGGAATCTATTTTTAGATTGCCAGTCTAAAAATAGATATGTCGAATATTATTAGCTCTTAACAATACTTGGACTATAAACATTATCTTATTCTCTTGGAGCACTTCAGTTAAGTGCATAAATGTGGAACAACAGTTGACAGAAGGAATTACTCTATTCCTGAGGGTTAAGTGGAGCTATTGCATGAAGACTTCAGTTAGAACTCATGTGAGAGAGTTTGGTGGAGTTGATTGAGGAAGTTAATGGAGTTGTGTTCGGGCTTAACTCGCTAAACATGTACTTGAGCTAGTTGTATCTAGTCTAACTGATTGATACACTAGTGAGAGTGGTGTGAATTAATTAATAATTAATTCACTGAATATTAACTCATTATTCAACTGAAGAATACATCAGTTAACTATAGTGCATGGACAGTTTTAGTGGAGACCAGTGGAGAGATAGGTGAAAGGGCAAGATGACTATCAGTTGTGACTATAGTGATGCATTGATTGCATCCAACACTTAGTAGAGATGACAATGAGGATTGTGCAGTGCAAGCCAGGTGGATTCAAGTTCATTCAGAGCCATTCTTCAGCAGGGATTGCGTAGTAGAGGCAGGTTAGCAGGTGGCGGAGATCAGTGCATGGATTTGCTAGATCGGACCCGATTAGTGTGTAGCGATTGTATTGTACTGAGATCTTGATATGATCAGCTTTGTATGAGGATTGTTACATGATTTCTATGACATATATTATATACATATAGTTGGGGTTTTTAGCTTCAAGCTTTCCCGTTAAACAGTTGTGTTAATGTGTGTGAATTTTTATGGTTTCATGTCTACTTTGCAATTGATTTAATTTCTGCATGTGATGATCAATAGTGGAATAGATTTTGTATTGTGCATGAAGTTAAAATAGTGTGTGATCAGGAGAATCTTGGATATATAACACATAATTTATATAATTTCTACACAAACAAACTATAAACATACCATGTTAGATAATTCAACTAGACGACATAATAGACACCAAACACTCAACATTAGATAGATGATATAATCAAACAATTAAGCACCGTGTACATGATGACATAAGAAAACTCATACCTTAATGTATCTCAGGGGAGGTTGTCATTTCTACACAATCAATCTATATTAGCATGATATAACTTCACAACACATCAACTTAAACTTAAATAAGGTCATGATATCCATAACAATAACTAGCTAACGTGTTCACATCATAAACTCGTAAACAATTGCCATTCATGCATAACAATCACATATGCACAATCACTGTAGATTAGTATGACACAATATCCTAACATATTAACTCATACCTAAATAATGTAAACATAACCATCTGCATATGCCAATCCATATTAACATGATACATATAACATCAAGATCTTAATGCAATAACCCTAATAATCAAGTTAACTAACATATAACATACTTATCACAAATAAATAACATAATCATCAAGTTAACTTTCATGTAACAATCAACAAGTTAACATATAACCTACTTGCCAACAACATATACCATAATCACCAAGTTAACTAACATAAAACAACAACAATGCATATAACAAGCAAGTTATTATCATTCATGACTATTCAACACATGTGCATATGACCACACTGATTCACTATCATGTACCATTCACGTAACCACAACAATAATATAATGACAAACATGTATATAACCCTAATGCATATAATTATCCATTAACCAACATACCTGCATGCCAAACATACAATACCTGTATGACGATCTACTCTTACCCCAAAGTCTAGTGTCGCAACTTCACTGTAATAGTCTACATCTGATGTTCTATGTCAACCAACACATTAGCATCATAACATACCAATAGCATCACGATGACCTAATTGCATACAATGACCTCATGCACAACAACCTTCATCATGACAATGCATGCATAAAAACTTATAGACACAGACATGCATAAAAAATGCATACACAACTGACATGCATTCATGACAAACACATCCCAACAGCAACATCAACAACTTCCACATGACATCACAATGACAATAAGGACAACCACCATGCATATATAACAAGCACATAGTCCACAACATAAATAACACATATGCAATCGGCATGAATGCACGACCAACACACACCGCCCATCCAGTCCAAGGGGTGAACCATGCTCTGATACCACTCTATGGTATCAAATATCACACAAAGAGAACATAAACCAAACACCACCCAAGCAGAGCACAAAATCTCTCTGATACCACTCTGTAACACCCTCCTCCAACATATACCCAAGTAACCGACCAATCAGGGTAAACATGCGATGAGAGGCTATCATGATCTGATTCAACCTCCTAGGTGAGCTTAAGGAAGTGGAATCGATGAAAACACATCACACGTACCTTCCACATCAGCAAAAAAACTCCTAGGAGCCATCCCAACCACTCAGGTAACCATCCCTTAAGTCCCACTAATTTTTTAGACCATTAAACCCCCAGACACTCCCTTGATATGGACAAGGGTGCGTTTGGGAGTCTTTGGTCGCTCCCACACCATGGGCATGCATGTGTCTAGGGAATTTTTCCCTTAGACCTGTGCCAGCATCCCCATGATTTGAGCCTCATTTTTAGGCCCAGAGCCCAGGACACTTCCCATAACTCAATGACAGGTTTAGATATGAATTATAACAATGGTACAATGATACATTTGAAAAAAAATTGACAAGGTCTACACTGGACCCCTACTAGCCATGACATGAATTTCATCAAACATGTCACAAATTTGTAATCTACAAGTTTAAACAACACATTTGAGCACAAGGGTCTCATACTTCTATGAAAATTGTTAAGAAGCATTGTTCCCTTATATCATTAGTTTTATTTCCATCTATTATATTATAGATACATTGTTCATTCATTTACAAATCAAAACAGGAGGAGAGCCATTCCTCATCACTATCATAATACATGCTTATAACAACGTAATAACAACAGAAATATCAAGGATAAATCATCCATAGAATCCACATTTAAACCAATACATTTACACATAATATGTCAAGGAAAGAACCTCTTATTAATGAATGCAAAACCCAAACCTTGATGGGACTACCACATTCCACTCGACCATACATTTACACATTCCAAATCTCTCTTTATCAAATCACACTCATGCCATATTCCAAGCATGATTATGAGACTCATAACCAACCCAAAAGAACCAAATAAGCATGGATGCTACCGAATTTTTCCACCTACACCATGAAGAATTTTATTGTCTCCTAGTCTCTCAAGCTTTACCACAATCCACACTAGATCATTAGGACCTAAACCGAGACCCACTCTCTAGGCTTTACCGTATATCCCATCCCTAGGTTCCTAGGCCTTATGGAGAGCATCCACCTCTAGGATTTACCGTATATTCTGCCATTCATTGGTCGAGGATTCATAGGCCCACCCAGGCACACAATACCTATCTTTACCGCAACCCACAGTTTGGTTCAAGGGTCACTAGGCCAGTGGCTTTACCGCAATCCGTAGTTCGGTTCAAGGATCAGTGGGCTATGTGTTATTCCTTTCAGAGATCCACCTCACTCAGCTTTGAATCCATCCGACAATCGAGCTCAACCAAAACATGAGAACCCCATAACACCATGGCTATCTAGAAATGGAAAGGCTAGGATGAAAACATGGTCACACCTGGAAAAACCCATACCATGACAACAAAGAAAAACATGCATTACCATGCACGCCAAATATAGCAAGGAAATCACACATGCAAGTCGTTACTTGCAAAGAATCTTGTTGTGGCTTCCTGATCCTGTTCTTCCTCGCTTTATCCTTCGTTCCTCTTGCCTTGTTTGCCTTTCTTGATTGAATGCCAAAGTGCTCCAAGAAAACTCTAAGTGTCCAAGAGTGAGTGAGAGAGAGACAATAATGAGAGGGCTCCAAAAATGAACTAATAAAAGGTTTGAGCAAAATCTTGCCCACTTATCCTTAGAAGCCTTTTTATCAATAAGGCCTATATTTTCTTCATTTTCCATTATTTTCCTTCAATTTCCTCCTCACATGCAACCCATGACCTTTCACATTCCTTTTCTCCTATTTTCCATTATTTTCATAAATAAATGCTAATTAACTCCTCATGCCTTTCCAAAGCCTTTTTCAATTTCCTTTAGCCATAATAACCGAAATAAACACCTACTAGGATGTTTTTCCCACCATTCAACTTGTAATACGTGTCCCATCAACCGTGGTTATAATTTTTCCTTTATTAACATTTATTACATGGAATTTTCACCAGGGCTGCTACAGAAGCATATGAGAAGCTCCCCCTGAATTTGTGCCACTTATTTTTCATTACTAAGGGGCATACGTGATTGTCTATATCAAAAACTGTGTATATACGCCACCGTCTTTCAAAAGATTTGCTTACATAATATAAACTGTTGATTCTTTATAGCCACAAATCCCCCTGAACCTATCCTGTCTATTACTGTTCACTCATACTTTATAAAATGCAATGTCAGTAATATACACATCACCAAAAGAATATCAAAACAACATAGGGAATTATTATCAAGATACACATGCATAGCTCTGCTTGAGATAACACATCACTAATCCTTTGGACCTGATAATCATCACTTGTTCTTCATGAGGTTATGTATGCCACATTCACTTCTGCAATCATTTGTTAGAAGAATGTATTAAATAAAATAGACTGCAATGAAGACCGTCTTCTTTTACTCTAAATCTGAAGAAGAGGAACTATATCCCTTATTTATGCTTGAATTCTTCTTTAACACATATAACTTGTTTGCATTTATGAGTCCTCTTATTGTAACCTTTTCCGTGCCTTCTTCTATAACTTCACATTTATTTTATGTAAACACAATTGTGTGTCCCTTATCATCTATTTGGCCTACACTTAGAATATTTTGCTTTGGCCCTTGAACTAGTAATGCATCAACTCCTTTTGTATGCTTATCAAGTTTGGCTCTACCTTTTCCTAGAAATTTTGATGGTGCACTATTTCCAAGAATAATTTTACCTTCTTTGTTTTTCTTAAGATACACAAACTTGTTCTTATCTTCACATATGTGATGAGATCATTCATACAACACCATTCATCTTCATATTCAAACAACCACAGAGCAAGGCCACACTTAACTTGTTCTTCTTCCTTTTGCAGAAGTGCTATTGGATCCATCTTTCTCAGGTCTTTTGGTAACTATATTCTTGTTTTGTTGCTTGCCTTGGAGGAAATAAATTTGTTATTTGTGTGAATCCATTAACTGGTTTTTGTATTCTTTTCCTACATGCCCAAACTTGTTACAAGTATAACATCTTACATGATGAGAAAAGGGAAAATCATAATATTTCTACTTCACATTTATTTTATTGCAATCAATAGCTTTGTGGCCAAGTATATTGCATGTAAAACAATAACCCTGAAAGAAACTTGAATACCTGGGAGTTGATGATCTTCTTGTGAAGTGGCTATTTGCTTGAGATGGAAACAATCTTCTTATGCAATTGGCTTCAAAGTGTCCACGGTTATGAAATATAAAACATTCAACATCATTGATTAGAGGATAGAATCAATCAATGTTTCTATTATTGGTAGAAAATGGTTTCCTTTGAAAAATAATTTTCCTTGGATGTTGGTCTGGTTGACTTCTTATCTCTTTACTAGGATTTTAAGAGTTTGCTTTGTTAATCTCGTAATTTCTTGCGTAAGCTTGTGATCTAGATTCTCCTTTTATAGTTTCATGAAAACCAAGACCAGATTTAATAGAGGGAGACCTTTGACAACTAATAATGTTATCCATAATCTTAGTACTATCTTGAAATCTCAAATGTTTATTCTTTTCTTCTAATTTACCTTTTAGAATGTTTACCTCAACCTCCAGTCTTTAATATTTTTCTTCCTTTTCCATATACTACTTCCTCATTCCTTCTTCCAATTGCTCGTTTAGTTTAATAATCTCTTTCTTCGGCCCATTCTCTTGTTCTTCAAATACTTGAAGTAGCTCTTCATTTTGTTTGTTTGACTATTCAAGATATAATCTTAGAGAGACGATCTCAACTTCAAGTCCTTCACAATATTTCTTAGATTCTCCTGTAGTATTTACCAGTTTATCATGACCCTTGTTCTCATATGCCTGCAACTTATTCTTAAGATTGTTAATCCTTTCAAAGAAAAAACAAGTTTTTTATAATATTAAGTACTTCCTTTAACATGGCTTCTTCTGAATCAATAAATCCAACTTATGTAAAATATCATACTTGTCTTCTAACACATCATTATTTCCTTTAGAGACAAGATTACTTGTTGGTTATCCCGATGAAAAATCTTCTTTTATTTTTCCTTCATGGATTGTCTACAGATTATCCCATACTTCCTTTGAAGTTGCATAATGCACAACCTTCTCTAATTTTGAATTAGGTATGTTACCAATGTTTTCATTTAATGCCACATTATTCTTTTGTAATTCTTCACCTGATGGGAAAGTTTTAGTGCAACCATTACATACTAAATGCCAAACATTAGATCCAAGGTCTATTAACTTAGTATTCATCTTTTCTTTCCATTCCTGATAATTAGCATCATTAAGTACAATAATACTTTTATTGTCCATATTTATTGATTTGGCTTGATCTACTGTGGATTCATCTTGACCTATAAATGCAAATATAGTGTAACACCCTCCTCCCACTCTTACCCAAGCTTGCCAGTATACCGGGGTAAATATGTGATGAAGAGTTACTATGATATGACTCAACCTCCTAGGTACAGTTAAGAAAGTAGAATCGATGAACTGAAATCAATCTGAACTTCCTTAGGAGCTATAGGACCCCCAAGAGCTAAGCAACCACTCAAGGTGACCAACCCCTAACTTAACTTGCTTTTTCACTGACCTGGGATCTCAGTCACTCCCATGACAAGGCAAGCCAGCTACTATAAGCCTCCAGTCGCTCCCATAAGCATGCTTCCTAGAGATTATAAACTAATTTACTCAGTTTTGTGCTAGTGACCACGAGATCTGAGCCACTTTTTAAGGGCTAGGACCCAGGCCTCTACCCATAACTTAATTAAACACTAAGAAATGATAAATAACATAGATACAAAGACTTTATTTCAAAACTTAATCCATGACTTAACCTGACCCATCCTAACCATGACATACATTTCATTAAACACATCATGAACATGTAATGTATAGGTCATAATTACACATCTGAACATAGGGGTCTCATACTTATACGAGAATCGTCGAGGTCTTATGCCCTCTCACAATAGCTGCAATATCATCCATTAGGTCATGCATTCATTAACAATTCATTTACTAACCAAAACATGATGAGAGTCACAACTCAAGTCTGTCATAAAACTATGCTTGTAACCAACATATAACCATAATAATAGCAATAATAAAACAAGCTTCAAAACCACATAATAACAAGTATGAATATTCATGAAAGTACAAGAGGAAAGAGCTCTTATTAACATAATAAAATCCAACCAAGTCAGGGACTTCCACGTACCACCCCATCATATATTGTGCTAAAACAAATACCTCTTTTAGCCAATCACCCCTCTTCCATATTCCAAGCATGAATGTGGTATCTCATGGAATAAACCAAATAAAACAAACTAGGGATTCCAAAGGCCAAACCACCTCAATGCTTAACCAATTATTCTACTTCATAGTCAAACATCACTAACCATCAGCCTCTACCCAAGTTGTCCAGGGCTCCAAAGCATTTGTTCCAACCTAGCTCCAGGACTAGTAACTCAACCCATAGTCCTCGCAGGGTTCCAAATCTTTTGTCCAACCAAGGCTCTAGGACTAGTAACTTAACCCAACAAGGGCTCTAGAGCGTTTGTCCAACCAAGGCTTCCGGGACTAGTAACTCAACCCAAGCCATTCCAGGGCTTTCAAAGCATTTTTCTAACCAAGACTCCAAGAACTAATAACTCAACCCACAACCATAACGAACATGAGCACCAATCAAAAAACAAATGGAAAACCCACACCACCATGACTATCCAGGAAATGGAAAGGCTAGGAAAAACCACTGTCAATCCAGGGAATCCTCCATGCCAATGATATATCATAACCAAATAACCACATGCATACACCATGCCTTACAAAACTAGCAAGGAAATCATACATGCAACTCATTACCTACAAAGAAAACTCGTTGTGGCTACATATCCCATTGTCCCCTTGAATTTGTCTTTCTCTTCCTTTGCCTTCTTTCTCCAAATCCAAGGTATGCCACAATGACCCAAGAGTGCTCCAAGAAAAATCTAAGTGTGGAAGAGTACACTAAAGATAATAATAGAGATCTCCAAGCGAAAACTGGTAAAAGGTTGTGAATTGATCCTCATCAGCCTTTTTATCAAGGAGGCCTCTATTTTCTTCATTTTTCCTTAATTTTCCTTCAATTTTCCTCACATGCAATTATGTGACCTTTCACCTTCCTTTTCTCCTATTTTCCTTTATTTTATTAAATAAATTCCAAATAATGCCACTTTTCCTTTTCCAATGCCTTTACCAATTTCCATGGCCATTAACTAATCACAAGTGATCCCCATCACTATGTTTTTCCCAACATTCAGCTTGGAATACGTGTCCCATGACCTTAGTTATTTTTTTACCTTTATAAACTTTATTTCATGGCTTTTTAATTGAGGTTGTTACATATTTCCACAACATTAGATGCATCAATATCACTGCTTTCCTGATTTGACTTCTTCCTTTATGTTGCCTTCTTATTGTGCTCCGTTCCCATTTTCCGTGATCCACTCTCAAGCGATCAAGCTTCTTATAGATCGACCTGGCTCTGATATCAATTTTTAGGAAAAATATTGAGGGGGGTGGGGGTGAATCAGTATTTTTAATTCACTTTAACTTTTCATATTCTAAATTTTGTACGTTACTGTTCTTTATGGAACCAACATGTGTACACGACTTCAGTGAAGGAAAACAACGTATCTCTAATTTACTTATTTTTAATACTTTCCATCTAATGTTTAAACTTATCATTGCATTATTAATTTCATCATGCATTTAGTATGCAATAAAGAGAAGTTAAATCACAACACATCAACACATAGATTTTAGGTGGAAACCTAATATGGGAGAAAACCATCATTGTCATTATCTCTGTCTTCTTTCTTATTATATAAAAAAAGTCTTCATTACATCTTATATTAGTGAAAACTCTTACCAGAACACAAACACCCACCTATAAGAGGCTACAGCCTCCACTCATTCTCCAACACCCACTGGAAGGGAGCAACAACCCCCTGATCTTGTTTACCGGATCCTACAGAAAGGGAGATCCTATCCCCTCACTAAAGGTTGCAACCCTCAGTACCTTGTGGACCATGTTTCAAAATGTTTCACGCTTGATCCACCTGGTAAAAAATCATCAAACAAATTGTAGGCCACCTTTCATCATATTTTCACACTGGACCCATATCAACAATAAGCCTAAACCAACATGCTAAGCTGAAATACTGAATCTCAAAATCTGAATCACTAAGGCACTGTAAACCAACTGAATCACTAAAGAATTAAAGCACTAAATACTGAAGCAAGCTAACCACTGAACTGAACCTCAACCAATCATTCCAACCAGATCAAATTAATGCACAACCAATCTAGTCAACACTGTTAGATACAATTATACATCATTGACAGACAACAACAAATATAACATAACTTGTCATCAAGAAGAAACATTTCAAACTCTAACCAATTATAGTCCATAATATATACATGATTGTTATTAAGCATACCAACGTATATATGTGCTTATCATGTACAACACCTGCGTACAGATCTCAATGTGCTAACAAACAAATCTCAGAATATACACGTGACTTAACAAAACCATATTCGCGTATGTATGTGATTATCCAGAAGCAAACCTGCATTTCGAACTTAAATTACTAAAACATACCTTTGCTGCAAACAAAACTCGCATTTTGCAACCTTCACTATCAAAATTACAGACTTATGAAAACTCATCCTGATCACAACATTACTATATTCAAATATTCATCATTATTAGCTACTTAAACATTTCCAACAATCAAATCAATCAAGCATATATTTCAACATATCTTCAAATCTTTCATATATGAGTCTTCTCCACGCTTCCTGGTGCACACATGTTTTAGATCATATCACATATAGATAGTTCATTACTTGCACTCACAACACCTTGATCTCCATCTCCTTATATAACTTTTGCCTTAGCCAATACCTTAGGTAGATCGTTTGGTAATGTCATTAGTATTGGTTGACAGGATCAAATAAACATTGTTTCCTCAATTACTGTGGGAAATTACCATGGTAATGACCCCATATATCCACATTTCCCTGGTTCAGATTACGTATACAATTTATACTTAGAGGAACTTCATATGTACGTGAATGTTATTCACAAAAACCGCGTATACTATCTCAAACTTCACTTTTGTCATCCATATATCACTAGACTACCATTTATCTATCCATATCATCTGTAACATTTTTACCTGTTATCTGCTTTAGTTCCGCAATCATATTATCACCCTATTGTCATCAATTACATCTTTATCAAGCAAGTTGCCAAAAAGGACAACACATTAGCCATATTGCTAACATAAATGATAACCAAGATATTTTATCACCTAATCTAAAGGAAAAAAACTAGAAGGGAAGAAAAGTTTTTAAATTTAAAATTAGACTTTTAGGAATTCCATTAGTTAACATAGTTTATTTTGAAGGACTAATTTCCATGCATGTAGCTTCACAATACAACACTATTGTGTTCAAAATTCTTCTCCATTATTCAATTGAGCCATGTCCAAATAAGGGAATGTCAACAACAAATAACAATTGAACGAGGTTAAGTAATGTGGATACTTGTATACATTTGATTCTCCCTTCCCTTGTTTTGTGGTTGAGAAGAATACTTATGCCTTCCGCCACCAACACGAACAAAAAAGGTGAAAGTGAACATCCTTGTCAAATTCCTCTAGGAGCTTTAAAAACCCGATTTGGTATGCCATTGACTAGTATTGAAAAGTTTTCTACGGTGACACATTCCATTATCCAATTAGTAATATCAAGAGGTATACCAATTTGTAGTAAAACTAATATCATGAAGAGCCAATTAACTCTGTCATAAGCTTTAACCAAATCCAATTTCAGAACTAACCCGAGAGCTTCTTAACTTTCATACTATGTAGGCCTTCTTGTGCTGATCTAATGGAATCGAGGATTTGTCTATTTGTCAAGAATCTAAATTGTTATTTAGAAATACCTTTTCATAATTGTTCCTTGAAACAATCAACTATAATTTTTGAATTCAACTTATATCGAAAATTACATAAAGATATAGGGTGAAACTCAACAAAAGATTATGGATTGGTATTCTTGGAATTAATGCCATGAAATTGGTATTGAGTTCCCCTAGGATTCTTCCTCCCACTCTAATCTCTTCCATGATGCTAACTAGATCTTGAGTTACAAGGTCAAAGAAGTCTAAATGAAATTTTGTTATTTAGTCGTCATGTCCCAAACCCTTTTCCTTCTTAGAGTTTTTATCAACTAGCAGAAATTCCTTTTTTGTAACCAACTTCTTCAAAACCTCAATAGAGTCATTATCAAACATTATGGAAAAAATTATAATGACCTTCAAATGTCTTAAATCCTAGGAACGTCTAGTTCTTGAAATAAATTTTGCAAAAAAACTAGGAGCCAAATTACTCAAACCTGCTCGTGAAGAAATGAGAGAGTCATCTTCCCCAATCATCTCCCATATGGTGTTGGTTACCCTCTGGTACTCTCTGAGCTTATAAAAAAACTTGGTATTATTGACCCCCTATTCAAGCCAAAGAGCTCAGTTGTGTAGTCGCCAAGTCACTTCCTCCTAATCCATAAGTGCTTTTTTCTTACCTTCTAGAATTCAAACTTTTTCTAATTCCTTCTCCAAAAGTAGTCCAAATATTTGGGTGATCCCAACTTCTAGCTTCCAATATTAAGATACAAAACTAAAAATCTAAACACAAAAAACTCTAATTATGCTAATAGGCATTTCCTTCTTGAAAATGGTCACGCCAACTATTTTCTACCCTTTTATTCTTCTATTGACATTTGTCCTATTGTATAAAAATGACACTTGTCCTTTTTCAATATCTCATGAACTCACATGTTAGCCTCTCAAATATTTACTCTCAACTCCAATTAATTGTTTCAAGATCTCATGACCTCACATGTCAACCTCTCAACTGTTTACTCTCAAATTTGATCAATTGTTTCAAGACCTCATGACCACACATGTATGCCTCCCATGTCAGCCTCTCAATTGTTTACTCTCAACTCTGATAAACTATTTCAAGATCTCATGACCTCACATGTCAGCCTCTCAACTGTTTACTCTCAACTTTGATCAATTGTTTACTCTCAACTGTTTCCTGTGAACTTAATTATTAAACAATATATTAATTATTAAACAATATATTTTAATGCTACCGTTCCATCTTACCATCACGTTGTTTCCAAGACTTCAAGATACCTCCGGTAAGATGCCTTGAAATTTTCTGTTTTATATGTTTTGATGGATTTGGGTGTCTTGATTCTGCATGCTATGTTTGGATGCTTGTGTTTTTTGTTAACAAAAAAAATATTATTTTTTATATATTTAAAATTGATCTATCTCAGCAGCTTGTGCTTTTAGTTACACCCACTAGAAAGAATGTCCATGGTGTACAGTGCGACTAAGGAAAATTTGTAACTAAGTTGCACTATACAACGAAATAGGGTTGTGGTTGTGCTGCATTTTCCCCTAATAACGATTTTTTACTTTGATGCAGGTTAAGTTTTCATAGGGGAATTTTCATTTTATGAAGCATTTGCCTTCGTTTCGTTCGCTCATGTTGTGAGGAGTTATGGTTTGGTTTGAGCGTTAGGTTTGCGTGTCAGTTCAAGTTGTTAAATCTCTATCGTAGGTACGACCCTTTCTGCTATGTTGCATTTACCTTATCTAGCTGGGAAGCAGTTTTATAATATATGATATTGCATAGATTTGGCAACTATAACTATTGAAACTCGTAAGATTAAAAGATCTTAAGTATTCATTGCATTTATATTCTCCCTCTCTCTCCTACATGTTGTTTGTATGCATTCAGATCTAGAATAGTAACACTACTAACTGCAATACAATCTGCAACAGTATGGCAAACGTTCTTTCACAAACTCCTCTCTCTGGTTGATAAAAATGTAACATTTTGAGATGCCTCTATATCATCAAAATTTCTCAACATGATCACCTCTTATGGTGGCAACCCTGAAATAGGACACATTAATCTCTGCGAAAATATCCCTTCTTTTACTTCTTAACATTATTTTATGAATAATTATCTTTTCACTAGGCATTGGTTTAGTTTATGATCCATTGAAGGAAAAGTCACAGTCGTAGAGTATCGAGTTTGTGTCATTGATTGCAACATTTCACTTAACAACATAATTTCCAGTGTGCAATGAACTAATCCTTGATTATTCGGCAGAATCCTCTTCTCCATGGTTATCGTCAACAAATCCTTAAGAGGTATTGAGAAAACACTCTCAGGGTTACACCGTGAAGCTGGGTTACACTTTTGTGAGAATCGGGGTGCGAAATTTTTTTTCAACATTAGTTCGGTCGAACTCATGTTTCCGTTTACACTGACGGCGCGGGAAAATAGAATTTTTGCCGGAGATTGGAAAACCGGCAACAAAAGTTCGGCCGAACTTTTGAGAAAGAGAAAAGAAACAGTGATAGGTCCCGATAAATGGCAGGACATAAAACAAAAAGTTACAAGAGCAGAGGCCAAGTCAATGTTTAATTATAAGGAAGGGCCAAAAAGAAAAATGTTGAAGGTGCAGTATTTCAAGCACCTAGACAAAGCTGGTTATTTCTATGATCGACATCTTGCGGCCTTTGGAAGGCTTCCATGGAACGATGAGGTTCCTATTTATTTTGCACAAATGTTTTATGCAGAATTTTTTTTGGGTATGAAACCCGACTACAATGACCTTCCTTCAGAATTTTTTGGCCCGGGGAGAGGTCGATCATATCAACGTAAGGGCGCTAAGTGAGATGTGGAGTTGCCTCGCCCTGAGTCGCCATTGGTGAGTCGACCGTTTCGAGTCAAAACTCTGTGATCAGAGATGGATGCAACTTCTCAAATAAGTCGAGAAGCAAGAGATGTTATGATCGACAATGTTCATAGCGGATTGAGTGGAGTCGATCTTTGTTTAAATCGACAAAGAGCACGTGAAAATGCACGTGCCAATTTTGTTTATAGTACAGATGAGGAGATTTACAACATGAATGTTGAAGATCTCCGAACATATGCAATAAATTGTCGCAATGGTCTGCAAGACCTAATTTTTCATGAGGAAGAGGGCACGAGAACGGTATGTGTTAGTGACCTTAGGTTTGAAATTATATTTACATATACATGTGTACAATTTGTAATAAATACATGTGTATGTACATGTATACATTTATTTGTATGTGTACATTAATCTAACAAAAATGTATGATTATATGTTAAAACACCATTTGTAGTTCTCAGGCATGATGCGTGATGAAAATGTTAATATTACGTTCAGGACCTCTGGCTCAAACGATGCAGATGGGTCTGACCATCATGATATGTTGGCACATGTATGTTAGTGTTTTTTAAGTGACTCTAAAATAAATAATTGTTGCCACACATGTACATGTATGTATATATATAATTTGATAAAATGTTTTAATAGGTACCGATTCCGTCTGATGTTTTTGGGATGGCGGTACCTTCTTCTTCCTTGGGAGATGTACCTTCTACTTCCTTGGGAGATGAGCCACAAGTATGGACAATTTTTCACAAGTTTAAAATTTATGGTTAAAAGTTTTATATATATATATATATTCTACCTCAAAAAGTTCCATTAAAAATTGAGATATATATATATATCTATATTTTGAGTTAAATTTAAATTTTTTTGAATTTAGGTTCCTATAAAAGATTTCTTTAATCCGCGGACTCTAGCGACGAAGATAAGAACATCCACAGCATTTGAACAAGTTGTCTTTAGTTCATTTTTTGATATTATTGAAAATAAGTTTATATATGTACATGTGCATTTTCATTTGAAAGTTTTTAATATATATATATATATAACTGTACATGTATATTGTACAGTTTACTGCTGCAGATGTTCCTATGGGAGAACTTGTTCATCAAATGGAGAGGAAACCTTATGAGGTATTGCATGATTTTTTTGTTATATTTTGTTTTTTACATGAAGTTCTAGATATATATATTCTCATTCATTTTTAAAACTTCAAATTTTAATGTTCAAGTACATGTGCATTGTGTATGTAGGTTTCCTATTCACAGGATAGGGCGCGGACTGAGACCCAGTCGCTAGATCCTCCATTTGATGGACATGATTTACAGTAGATTTGATTTCAAAATTTAGATGGTTTTAAAATTTGCTAAACTTGATACAGTTTGATACTCAAGTGAGATTTACAATTTTTGGACATATTTTATTACAATGTTATTATATATAATTTGTTTTATTTAATTTTTGGATGGTTTTAGTACTTTTGGCATGTGAATGTAAGTAATGTTGTCATCTAAATTACATTTGGCATGTGATATTTAATGTTAAATGTTTTTGTTGGATAGTTGAATTATAATTGGCATGGCATGTGAAGTTTTTAAAACTACATGAATGATAGAATGTGAACCTACATTTGCACATGTGGTAATTGAAATGTTACTTGTAACAAGACAATCCCCATTGATTTCATTGTATATGTTGATTTCTGATTTGATATAATTGCATGTATGATGGTACATTACTTTTAAAGTCATTGGATTAATAGTGTTCATTGATTTCAGTGTAAGCGCAAAAAATTATTGACAATGTAGAACGATTTTTGTGTTATAATAATTAAACCTAATAATATTGGAGAGCAAGAGAGACTTGAGGTATGGTGTTTACTATAAGAGTTCGAGCTAAATATTTAAATGGTTTATGATTTATGATTTTTATTTTCTTTTTAATATAATCGATACGGAAAGATGACAAAACTAATAAGGGTGACAATAAGAATAGAAGAAGAAAATAGTTTAAGATTGATCACAATAAATGCTATTTGTAATTGATTACATTCTAATTGCTATTTGTAATTGATTACATTCTAATTATTCACATTCTATCATTCAATATTATTACATTGTCAATATTAGGAACATGTGATAGTTGGGTGAGATAAAATCATATATTTTAATAAAATAATGGGAATTTGTAGGAGAGACAAATAGTGGATATGACATGTATTTTGGTGAATAATCAAATTTATGGAATTAAACAATTATTTATTTTTGTATGTGAAAACAAGATTCACACCTAATCCTCACCTAAAAGACTAAATTAAACACATTATTATTAAGGGGACGAGGAGCTTTCTAGGTTTTGAGCTCCCCATTGTTAGATGAGTGTCGTAATGGCATTCCATGTATTTTTGTGAGAACTTATGATATTGTGATATTCTAATTACGAAATAGTGATCTTGAGTACATGCTGGATAATGTAGTAGATAGGAACTTTTTCATAAGGGGAGATAAGGGATGTGAGAAAATTCCTATCAGTGAAAAAAAAATTCTTCACCTTCCTATAATTCCACTGTAGCTTTGGGGGCCAAAGGTAAGAAGAGTACCTTGGAATTTCTTGGATGAAAAACCAAGTGGGTCACCAACTTTGGTCTACTGCATTGGAATTCATTAAATAATTGGTCATTGGAGCTGCTTCAAGCTAGGAGTGAGCATCATCACCAACCTACATTGAATATTTTACACTCCCTAGGGTGAATGATACTTTAAATTGATTGAAAGTCTAAGACTTTCGAATTTTTCCGAATTCCAAATGATCTTACAAAGCTAGTATTTATAATATATCCTAGTAGGTCATTCGGTGACAACTTTTACCGGAAACTTGAAACAAAGAGAATCTATCCTTGGCTAGGACATCATGTAAGATGCCTGCCATAAACAGTAAAATTGTACTTAAAAGCCGAGATTCGGGCAAGTGGGGACAACCACTTGTTATCTCGTCCCTTGGAGGCTAGGCCATATGGGGACCGAATTTGACCTTACAAAATAAAGTGAAATAATTTGTACCATACGGTCGGAAAACATATACAAGAACAATTAATATACAAGAACAATTAATTTCATTCTAGAATATATATATATATATATATATAACATTTTTCATCAATGCACATGTATAGAAAAACTACTTTCAGTTGATACTAGAGCACGTGCTTGTACCCAAACAATTTGTAACATGTGCAAACCACAAATAACATAAGCAGCTCAATTTTTAGTTGAGTACTGGAAGTTCTAAAACATATTTAATCCAAAGATAATAAATTGTTGGACACTTCACTCAAAAAAATTCTAATGCAATTCCATCCTCAATAATCCGTTCATGATCGGATTTTGACATTTTCCATTTCTTAATTTTCGATTTTTTCTTTGATTGAACTTCTATCAACTTTATGCGTGTTGCACACACCAAGTGACTATATTGACAACTTATGGAATCAGGTTCATAGTCTTCAAAGTAAAAAAAGTCTCCACTTTGATGAGTTTGTCTAAAAAAATAACCTTTCAGTATAATAGACCCTCTGTCATACTGAAATCCGTGATCATTATAGTCTTGTAATAATTTCATTTTTCGTTCAGTGCAACGCATCAAATAATACTTCACATTTTCATCGTTGTCAATAGGTGCAATTACAGCAAAAACATCTCCTGCACAATAAAATAAAAATTTAACATTTAATTATGCATATTTAAATTTATTTCTAGATCTTTAAATCATAAGAAAGTAATTCAAATTTTACCTTCTCTAACAAGATCAGAAACTCGATCACCATCGGATGATATTGTAGTTTCCTCTGATTGCATTTCTTCAAACATTGCAACAGACTTTTTGCCCTTTGTATTTAGCTCTGTATGTTTCCAATCGTTCATATACATTTTGTTTTCACAAACATCATTGGATTTTGTGTTGTCTATGCAAACATCACAAAAACAAGAATATTTTCTTTTATCCAATGCAAACACATTTCTGGACAACTTTGTTTGAATTGAATGCAATTTTCGAGTCCCTTTTATTGTTTCAACGCCATTTCCAATTGATCTATCTACGTCTTCGATTCCAATATGCCAGAAAAACCTTTATATGGAAAATTAGAAAAAGAATTTGTAAATATGATATCAAAATATAATTAAAAATAATCATTGCATGATAAATGTACAATGTTTAAAATTAGATTTCCAATATAAATTAAATTGAATGTACCTTCGCACT
This sequence comes from Pinus albicaulis, assembly GCA_034641835.2. Lineage (NCBI taxonomy): Eukaryota > Viridiplantae > Streptophyta > Pinopsida > Pinales > Pinaceae > Pinus > Pinus albicaulis. Next base: position 679,938,269 of record CM076572.1, on the reverse strand, counting down.
TCTCTTGATGGGTTTTCTCATGGCTTAGAGCAGCGATGCACCATTGAACAACTTCTTCAGCGTTCACAAGTCGGCGTGCAGAGTGGTTCATTTGATATCTTCGAAGTACTCGTTTTATGCATGATCCTGCACCGTCATGTTCTCCTTTTCCATGGCCAGTCTCAAAGAAATTCCAACAATGTTTAATGCAGGTTTTCTTATGAAGACAACACAACCAAAAGAATGATCGTGCAGATTTGAATTGACCTGCGCATCCGTCTGACCATATCCAATGTTCATTGAATGTTATTCCACAATTTTTCAATGAATCATAAATTCTTCCAAAACAATGTTGTATAAAACATGTATCATGTGTACGATCGTCACTGATATAAAAGTGATATTCTTTAATGATATGTCGATTTTCACTCGTGCTTTCTATATGATCGACATTTTGTTCAACATGTCTATATAGAATATGGACAAGCATGGAGACTTGGTCAGAATGATAGTATTCACTCTGAATTTCTTTTTGTGGAACAAATGTGTAGTTTTCTGCAAAATCAATCACTGACAAAATGGTCCCTGGTGGAAAAAATTCATGAGATTTTTTGAATTGCAAGTCTTAAAATCGAGCTCTATGGGAATGCTTGGTGTATTTGTAAATTTCTGCCTCAAACTTTCTCAAAAAGTCTATCAGAAAAATTTCGTCTTCTTGTAATTCGATTCTTTTAACACTATCTGCACCTTGAATCGATGTACTGATATATTCATATATCTTCCATTTCACTTTCATGTTGGACAATGATTGATCATTTATATCAATACGATATTTGTTTTAAAATTTAGTCAAATTTCCACAATCATCGCATTTTTTACCACCAACACATTTCTTTTTGTAAAATAGTTCATCGCTTTCTCTTTCACATAGAATTTGAGATATGAATTCACTGATAGTGGAAGGAGGAGGTGAATCCTTCCATAATGTTCTACCGAAATCAAGGAATGTGTCATAATATAACTCAAATTCCACATGATAACGGCAACAAAAAGTGTCGCGTACGGTGATAGGTTTTACATACCATGGTTTTTGTTGAACAAAATCACTGAGTGAAACTTGAATTTGACGATTCTCTTCTTTGAACTTGTTGAATAACTCTATTTGAGTGGTTTCCAAGAGATGTTTTTCATGTTCTTCGTATTGATTTCGTGCTATTCTTCTTCGCATCACATGTCTTGCAGTGGGTGAAACACGCGAATTGTTCTTCCAATATTCATATATTATTTTTTTAATATCTTCTCCAAGTCTATCTTTGTATGGTTGCCTACAAATAGCTCTCCAACAAGCGAGTTCATCATTTACGTCTATTTGCAGTCGAAATTTTCGATGTTTGTGCAGAGTTTTTCATGAGGTTCCGAGTGCTCGTGCCATAGATGTTAGATTCAAACGATTCTCTTGAGTACTTGGTAAAACCATTGCCATTTTTATTCCTCTACGTATATTTGAAACCTCTTTATCTCTAGATCTCTTAATTGACTCTATAGCACTACTCATATTTTTTATCACCTCTTCTTTCATTTTTTTATCTTTGGTTGATTTTCGAATACCCAATAGTGTCGTCGCTTCTTTTACTTTCCTTGATGATAGGAGACCTTTCAATATTTGAGCTTGAATTGTCACTTGCTCATTTTTTAAACACTTTTCAAAAATTCTATCGACACGATATCGTATAACATGGTCAGGTTTTTTATCTCCATATGTGTGAGTGTCGACATTTTCTAACATCTCATTATCGATAGTGATTTCATCTGTACATATTCTAAAAAATAGTACATATTCAATAAATCACTAAATTAATAAATATGTCAATAAATATTAGGAAAATTTTAAATATATCAATAGATCATAATATATACATTTACATACCCGCTTCAATTTATGCTTGAGGTTGATTTTCTTCTTCAATATTTTGAGGAGTATCTCTGTCTGTTTACATTAAACCAAATATTTTTCAAACTAGTTCATCAAATAAAAATTAAGCTCACATTTTACATTAGGAAAATTTTAAATATATCAATAGATCATAATATTTACATTTACATACCTGCTTCAATTTCTACTTGAGGTTGATTTTATTCTTCAATATTTTGAGGAATATCTCTGTCTTTTTACATTAAACAAAATATTTTTCAAACTAGTTCATCAAATAAAAATTAAGCTTCACATTTTACATTGGGAAAATTTTAAAAATATATCAATAGATCATAATATTTACATTTACATATCTGCTTCAATTTCTTCTTGAGGTTGATTTTCTTCTTCAATATTTTGAAGAATATCTCTGTCTGTTTACATTAAACAAAATATTTTTCAAACTAGTTCATCAAATAAAAATTAAGCTTCACATTTTACATTAGGAAAATTTTAAATATATATCAATAGATCATAATATTTACATTTACATACCTGCTTCAATTTCTGCTTGAGATTGATTTTCCTCTTCAATATTTGAGAGGGTTTCTAACTTTCTTTTGCGAGATTGTCTAGTCACTTCTCTACGTGCCTCAGGGTCTCTTTTTCGATCATATTTTCTTGCACAAGTTCTTCGATTTCCCATGATAATAGGGTATGAAGTTCAAAAAATTTCCTTCAAAAAATTGGACAATAACTCAATTACAAAAGATTTAATTTAAAAAAATTCAGTGTAAATTTTTTGCAAAAAATACATATTCCAATCCAAAACACTTTAAAAAATTCGAGAGAAAAATGTCTTATAAAAATGAAACAAAGCTCAAAAGATTTACTTTAGCTCAAAACACATACATACCTCCAAGAAATGTCTTTTGAATGTACGTCCAATAAATTTTTTACAATTTTTGCCAAAATCACGCCGCTTCTAAGAAATGTCCTCCAAAAAAATTCTTTAAACCCAAAATTGTAAAATCAACCAAGAAATGCTCTTAAATCCAAACTTTGAAGAAAAGTTTTTGAAACCAAACCAAGATCTTTGTAAAATGAGAAGAAGTGTGCGAAATGTGCGAAAATTGTGAATCATTTGGCGGCAATTTATATTGACGCGAAATGTGTTTTAGTAGGGGGCTCCGCAAAAGTCTCCGGCCGACGGAGAGTTATACAATAGTTCGGCCGAACTATTAAGACGTTAGATTTAACGAGTCTTAAGCGGAAAACATAGTTCGGCCGAACTTTACTAAAAGTTCGGCCGAACTCTTGCGTCATCAATTACACAAAAACTAGGCTCTGAATACGGTTCTACAACTTTGGACTGATTAAACTCCATGAAAGGTTGTTAATTAACTGTCGGAACCAAGACAAGCATTTTCAGAATTGAATCTACTTTCAGGAAATATAACTTTTATGGAATTTCATAAACATTTAATAATTTTAATTATTTTTCTAATAAAATGGGTGCAAACAATTTCTGAGGGTCATTGTGATTCAGTGAAATCAAAATTTTGTATCTCCCAAAATACATTATAAAAAAAATTGAAAAAATTATGGGGCATTACATTGGTCCGTCGTCTCTAATGGGTAGCTTTTAAATTTTTAGTTTATAACTTATATGTTAATAAATTTCTTGCGACGCGAAACATATCCAAAATACGCAGTTTTTTGTATTGGACCAGTTCAAAAAATTCTAGTAATTATGATATGCATCCATTGGCTTTGTAAATATGACGAAAACAAAGTAGACTCTGTCTAGATTGTTGTAACATATTTTGTTTTTTCAAAAACACAAATTTTCAATGAATACAACATTGCGTCATAACATGACTTCTTATGAATCCTTTGGTTGTTAAGAAACACACACTCAAAGAAACGCTAAGTTGACATATCAAATCTGCATAAAAAAATTTCAAAAAATAAGTAATAGAAAGCTAACAAAATTTCTCACAACTTTTATTTTTATCGCAAAATGAAATTCTACATAGAAAAATTGTTATAGTTTGCAGAAGTTGAAGAACCGAAAAAAATGAAATTTTTTTCTCAAAAAAGGGCAAAAAGTGTAACCCAGCTTCACATTTTCACCATTTTCTCGAGCATGCGAAGTGCGAACTAGGATGTTGAATTCATCTTTACCATTCTCAAGATGACTTGAATGTTCCTCACCGACTACTAATTTCTATGTATATTTTTCAAGTTCATAAAGCCATCTCCTATAATCTTCTTTGTAAAGCATTGTCCAATGCTGGAGCATTTGACTTGTGAACTAGGGTGTTGAATTCAACATGAATTCTAATAAACTTAAGTTAATGTTGTTATAATATTAGTATCCATCAGTCCCCTTTGGAACAAAACAACAACATTGTGGCTGCATAGTCAATGCTATACATATGTTTGTATGCTTAAATGGTGAATGCCCCAATGCATATGCTTTTAGTATTTGATTACTATAATATTTTCTTATTGCTATATACATTTAGATGAGTGGTTATCAATATGTTGTGTCATTCAATTTAATTAAAGGATCAAGATAATGTGTAACTGTGACAACAACTTTTTTTGTCTTAGTACACTTTAACGTTTAACAATATTGTTGAAATTTTATCAATATCTACTATCAAGCACTCTAGAGTAGGCAAAAATCCAGAAAAGTATCATTGTCTCCAATTAAAAGTGAGCAGGAAAACATTCAGGTATCTTTAATAACCATATAGTATGACCATTGAAATTCAGGCTAAGCCATAACATCGAACCATTACATCAACCTTTTTTATTTCTTTCGAAAAGAAAACTAAAATGTCTTAACTATGATTTATGTCGACAAGTTCCAGAGGTTCCAACTATGGAAACCTATAAAAGTTATAGGCTTCCACCTAGAAGAAAATTACTTAGTAATTACAAATTCTATTCCAATCTAGGCAACCAGAATAGGAACTCTAATACTCCCTACAGGAATGGAGGGTGTCAAACCCTAAAGCAGAACTAGAAAACTCAGCCATGGAAACCATGATAACCTGACACAACTGGAACAGACCAGCTAATAAGTTTAACGCTAGCAAAGAACTTAACGAACTACCAAAAATTCTTGGAAAGTGGAGCCAGTGTCAAACCCTCCTAAGAAGTGAGCGAAATAAACCAATTGATGGCGAAAGGGTTTTTATTTAGTACCTATAAACAAATCAATAGGCAATTCATAATTAATCTAGCAGAAAATCACTTCATAAGATGGAAATACGATGAGCACCAGGTTCAAGACTTAATTCGTAGCAATTTTCCTGTAGAAGCTCGACAAAGATTCTATGAATGTAGTAAGCCTATAAGAAGAGTAGACCCTCTTAAGGTTTCAGAAATAAGAAATATCATTGCACGCGAGTAAGTGTTAGAGGTGGACAACACATTACCTGTAGCATAACATTGTTCCAATGTTGAACATGCTAGCAGTCAAAACCCTGCATTAGAAAACTGAGGGCAGTAAAATATATAATGCGCAAGCATAACTCGAATCAACTACTATTACACTGAAAACACAAGGATTGCTTACCTGAAAGGGGCGAGTTATCAGCGGCTCTGGGCATGGTAAGAATCTCCACCGGTGAGCAAGACCACAAGGATATGTAGAGCAGTTCCGACCTCAGAGAAACAACAAAATGAAAAGTGTTGCGAGGGTTTGGGTAGGGAATAACCATGTAATATGACCATTGAAATTCAAGTGAAGCCATAAGATCGAACCATTACATGAACCTTTCTTCTTTCTTTCAAAAATAAAACTAAAAGGTCTTAAATATGATAACTCTCGACAAGTTCCTGAGGTTTCAACTATGGAAACCCTCAAAAGTTATAGGCTACCATCTGGAATAAAATTACTCAGTAATTACAAATTCTTCGTCAATATGGGCTCCCTATAGGAATGGAGGGTATCAAACCCTGAAGGAGAACCAGAAAACTCAACCATGGAAACCATGATAACCCGACAAAACTGGAACATACCAACTAATAAGTTTAACGCTACCAAAGAACTTAACGAACTGCCGAAAATACCTAGAAAGCGGAGCCAATGTCAAACCCTTCTAAGAAGTGAGAAAAATAAACCAATTGATGGGGTAAGGGTTTTTCTTTAGTACCTGTAAACAAATCAATAGTCAATTCATAGTTAATAAAACATGAAATCCATTCATAAGCTAGAAATACAATGAGCACCAGGTTCAAGACTTAATTCGTAGAAAATTACTTGTAGAAGCTCGATAAAGCTTCTATGAATGTAGTAAGCCTGTAAGAAGAGTAGACCCTCTTAGGGTTTTGGAAATAAGAAATATCATTTCACATGAGCAAGTGTTAGAGGTGGAAACCACATTACCTGTAGCATAACATTGTTCCAATGTTGAACCTGCTAGCAATCAAAACCCTGCATTAGAAAATCGAGGGCAATAGAAAATATAATGTGCAAACATAACTCAAATCAACTACTATTACATTGGAAGCATGGGGATTGCTTACCTGAAAGGGGTGAGTGATCAACGACTCCGGGCATGGTAAGAATCTCCACAAGTGAGCAAGACCACAAGTTTGTGCATAGAAGTTTTGGCCCCAGAGAAACAACAAAATGAAAAGTGTTGTGAGGGTTTGGGTAGGGTATTTCCCTAAATACCCCTTCATATTTCTCAGCCTTTCGATTAGGAGGATGATCGAAGGTGAAATTGCGACCAGATGTCCACGACACATGCGTTCAAGTGATCATTGAGAAGTTTCGAAAGAGGTGTAACATATATCCCAAGGTTTTTAATAATGACCTAGGGTTAAATAACAATTATTATGTAAAGTTCATTGCAAGGTTCGAAGGGTTTTTAAATCCAAAGTAATGTAATGTCATGACAGGTCTAGACCCGGATGTATATATATGCCTCTCCCTTTCCACTAAGTCAATAAACACAATACTATTAGCCAAGTAATATGAACATATGTGTGTGAATCTAATGTATAAGAAAATCAAGTAAACCATGGTGGTTACATTAACTGATACTTTTTTTTGTTTTATTTATTTATACTTTCTGATTTTACTATGTTGATATGAATGAGTGTTGTAAGTGGTATACTATAATATTTTCTTATTTTTATATGTGTTTAGATGAGTGGTTATCAATCTGTTGTGTAATTCAAATCAATTAAAGGATCAAGATAATGTGTAACTGTGACAACAGTTTTATGTCTTAGTACACTTTAACGTTTAACAATATTGTTGATAATTTATCAATATCTCTTATCAAGCACTCTAGAGTAGGTTCGATTTCAAACATTCAAAAAATACATAAATACAATTGTTAAAGACCATGATTCACTACCACAACATAACAACAACATTGTAACATTGTGGTTGCAAAATCAATACTTACATATGTTTGGATGTTTAATTGGTAAATGACCCAATGCTTATGCTTTTAGTATTTGATTACTATAATATTTTCTTATTGCTATATGCATTTAGATGAATGGTTATCAATCTGTTGTGTAATTCAATTTAATTAAGGTATCAAGATATTGTGTAACTCAATTTAATTAAAGTATCAAGATAATGTGTAACTGTGAGAACAAGTTTTTTTCATAGTACACTTCAAAATTTAATAATATTGTTGAAAATTTACAAATACCTGCTATCAAACACTCTGGAGTAGGTTCGATTTCAAACATTCAAATTTTGATTTTTGGTGGGTTTTATATAATATGAATTTATGGTGATTAAATGTTTTCATTTGGGTGCTTTTATTATTATTAAGTATTTTGTATTATATATTTGTTATGTTTATAAGTTGTTTGTATGTTTAGTTGGAATAGATTGCACAATATATAATAGTTATTGTAAATTTTATAATTAATTTAGTTGTTTATTTTAAGATAATTATTAAAACATTTTTTTAAATATTAAAAAGTTTTATCTATTAATTTCATTTTAAAAATAATAAAAACTTTGCTATTAATTTTATTATTATACCTACACATAATTTCAACATCTAATTGATGATTAGTTATTAAAATTTTAATGGTGTTTTAACGGTTGGCAAGGTATTTTGATCATTTTAATATTGTTTGGAATATTTATGAAAGAGGTTTTGTTTATGATTTTGTGATATTGGAGTTTGGTGAGTTGCATTTTGTGTGGTAAAGTATTTTGGTCTTTTTAATATTATTTTTTATTAAATTGATTGGAATGTATATTTTTAATATTTATGAAATATTTTAATTAAACTCATTGGAATGAAAAATTTGTTTTTTACTATTTATGAAAATTTTATGAAAGCATTTTTGTTTATGATATTATGGTTTGGGAGTTTGATGACTTGTCAGGGCATTTTCGTATGTTGTGATATATGTTCTTTCTAATATTTTATGAATCTGTAAGCTTGCCTCTTGTCCTTATTCCTGAATTCGAGTTCTTAAGACAAAAAGGTACATATATATTATATATCTCAATCTCGTTATACTCCTCAAACACCTCCTCAAGGATCTCAAATTGGTACAACTGGGTAATAACCCATGCCTGCCTCTACCCCGGTGACAACTCAAAATGATACTAGATCCATTGGTAAAATAGATTCCATTCTTTCTCGTAAGGAAAACTCCACTTTTCCATAATTTAGAAAGCACTACCTCCAAAGACTAATTTATATAGTGCATTCATTGACTTCTTTGGTGCATATCCTTGCTAAAGGAATTATAATTTGCAATTCTACAAGCTTTAATTTAGCATTGTATTTCATGCTTCGCTTGTATAACTTATAATTCTATGTTTTAATATATTTTCCACTACATTAAATAGAATTACAGACTTGTCTTCACAAACAAAGATTGTAGCATGCTAAAATAATGGAGTTGACCTTGACTAGCAATGCCATTTCTATGTTGTTGAATGGCTCTACGTAAATTCAACTGCTAGTCCAAATAATTGACATCGGTTCTGTTCCCTCATTAATAACTACATCCCCACGCTTCCACATTACCCTCTCTGATGGAACGTGTTAGTGTCTATGAGTCATCAGTGATCAAATGTACTCTTTCCATGTGATTGATAAGGTCTTAAGGTCAAAATATTATATTTTTAAATAAATTTTTCGAATAAAATTTGACATCTCTCTATTGTCATATGGTCATGGTTATAGTCTAGGTTAGTGCTACTCCCTCCACTTTCTCATGGTCATCATCGCTCATCATATTCATGTCATCATTTAGGTGTCCTAGGTCATCAAAAGAGTTAATGTGCCATCATATAGGTCATGGTATAGGATTTTCATTTGACTGTCATTATAATGTCAGTCATAAAAAGAAAAAAGGGAGTCATGACCATCATTTGAGTCACCATCATGGGAGTTAGAAAATTAGGGAATAAAGTAAAAAGAAAATGTAACATTTCCACTTGAAGAAACTATGTTGCATGTCAAATCATTCAAAAGTCATTCTCTCGAGTACATGATGTCACTCCACCAAAATCGACTTTTTGAGTTATAAAGGGACATCAGAGTGTTTCAAAACTTCATTCCATTCTTCCAATTCTTCAAGATCTCCTCTCTTGCATTGAGAAACTTGCCACAACCATCAAAAGGTCAAAATCCATCATCAAATTGCTCCATTCATTAAGTTGTTGTGTTTCTAGAGGGTGTTGCATTTTTTATTTGGAGACATAAGGAGGGAAAGAACCGATGCAAAATCCATTTCATTGTTTCAGACAACTTCAAACAAGTAAGTGAGGCTCTCACACACCCTTCCTTTAGTCAAATTTCTCCGGCAAATTGAATAAATACTCCTCTAGGGTTATTTGCTATGTTTTTGCTGCATTTTCAAGTTTTTGTAGTCTTTGCTTCATTCCAAGGAGAAATAGCCTAGTTTTTTTACCGTAACTACCCTTGTATACACCTAATAAACTCTCCCCAACCATTTCCCATACTTATTTTCTTCATCTCCTCATTTTTCCCTAAAAACCCAAGCCCTCGTTGCGCTTTTGCTGCGTTTCTGGGTTTTCCCTGTGTTTTTCATTTTTTCCCCTTCTTCCCTCACTCATTATAAGAAATTTAACTACCCCTATATTCTTGACATCTACCCTTCCCCCCAAAATTTTCCCTATAATTTTCCATAACTCATATCCCCTCCATTTCCCTCCCTAAACTAGTTGCTCTGTTTTCCCTATTTTGCAGCCCTAAACCCCTACCCTTTCCCTATCAAACTATGGTTTTCAGTCAAGCAAGACCAACAACATGGCCAGCGAAAAGATGAAATACAACAAGGGGGGACAGATCTCAAGATATGGGCCAAATCATGTGCAGGAGATCAATGCTTCAGATTTTATCAAGAGGTCATTTGGACAATTAGGTTGCCTAGGATTTTATGAGAAAGTACAATAGGTGGGATACCATTGTAAGCTGACTAGTCTATTTGCCACCAATTTTAAGAGGAACAAGACCACCATAGTAGGGATAGACTTATTGGTATTAGAAGAGGTCATAGCTTCAGCCACTGGTATCCCTTACCAAGGAGAAATTTGGTTTTAAAGGGACGGATTTGGACATAGAAAATTATAAAGTGTTCTTCAAACCACGGTATAAGGAAGCCCCCTCTCATATTTTCCCTTGGAGGAAATTATTGGATAAATATACTCTTTTAATGAAGATGATTATGAAATATTTCACTTGTGAAGGCATGTTTAGTAGGTTGTATTAGTATCACATAAGATTTTTGATGCACTTCACTTCCATCAAACCACTAAATCTACCCAATTACTTGTTCAAAACCCTGGTTAAGATGACTGAGAAAGTGCAGCATAAGGGGAGATACCATCAAGCAAAATTGTTTCATCATGCTTTTGTGAAAGTCATAATTCTCCACTAGCTCACACAATTAAACATGCCATTGGAGACCTTATTGCAAGCAGGTGCTCTTATACCTGCCTCAAGTCAGCCAAAAAGCCCAAGTGTTCCTTCATCATCTAGCCCACAAGAGGTAGGTTCATCAAACAAGCCATCAGTAACAAAGGCGCAACTTAGAGCATAAATTTAAAAAGCCGATAATAGAGGTAAGAGGTTGATGTTTTCCCCTGAAATATCAGAGATGTCTAGGCCTAAAACTAGATCTCAAGCTAGAAATCTATCCAAGGATGTTGTCAAAGAAGAAGCGCAGGCTTGAGATATAAGAGAGAAATAACCTAGAGATAGAGATGATACATATTTGCAGCATGAGGAAGAGATACCTCTTGAACTTGAAATGGTAGACCTAGAAGAAGAACACCATGAAGACAAGGTAGCTGAAGACACAATCAAAGAAAAAGAGGCATAGATCAGGGAGCTCAAAGACGATCTTACCAAGGCAAATTTCAGGTCATCTTTCTTGCAACAAAAAAATAGGCAGTTGAAACTAAACCTATTGTTGCAAAGCAAACCACAAGAGGATCATCCATCATCCAGCAAGGCAGATGTTGTGGTAGAAAAGGATAAGGGTAAGGCCACAATTGATGTGGAGAAATTATAATACAAAGACATTTAGGTACAGCCAAGAAGGCCTAAACTAGAGCAGAGGCAAGAAAATAAAAACATGAAAAAGAGCCATCTCCTTCTCAAGTCCACAAAGACATCAATGACATCATAGATGCTAAAGTTGAAGAAGATAGGAAATTCTGGCTTGGGGTATTAAATTAACACCTAGAGAAGCTACTGAAGAAGGAAAACAGAGACACTGCCATACAGAGGCACATGGCAAGTCACTACTACACTAGAAACACTATTTGCAAAATCAGGGTTAAGAACATGAAGAAAAAGCTCAAGAAGACCCTAAGCAAGCTCAAGAAGAAATACAACCTTGATATCTTGGTTGATGCATCCTTAGTTGCTTGAAGACATGACAGAAAGATGGAAAAGGAGAGAAATTTTGGCAAATTTTTGAGAATTTTTCGATTTTTTGTCAAACAGGCAAAACTAGTGCACAAAAACGCAACATGTGCTTGTTGTGATTTTTCCTAGAGGCTCCAAATGAAGATTGAAAAGTATGTGGAGGTGTATTTTGGTTATTAAATTCCAGAAATCTACTTGGGTTTACTTTTCAGTTCATGGATTTTCAGGAAAAGGTAAAAAACCACCTATTTTCCGCCCTTTTGCCATTGTTTTGAGTCACTCGTTGTGCTTCTGGGGTAGTTGTGTTCTAATCAGTTTTGAGGTGTCTTAGAGATGTATTTTTGGTGACTTGAAGCTTCAAATGTGTAGTATAAATCCTAATATACCTATAATATCCTTCAAAAAATTTCAAAGATCCATCAAAGTCATCAAAACATCTTGCCAAATTTCGTTGCGCTTCTATTCCCAGACGCTGCGCTTGTGTAATTTTTCGCTGCATTTCTGGCTTTGAAGATTTTTCTTGACACATGGAGCTAAATGGCCAAAATGGTCGATGTAACAGCTGGCTCGTGAGTTTTTTTATGGCTAATAGTCCTATTAATGGTCATGTTTGTAAAATAATCTTATGTTTATTGACTTGAGAGAAAAACTCAACTTGTTAGCTAAAAAAGGGGAAAGTTGTTTCTAACTCCCCTAGAATTAGGATATGAGTCATTAGGTGCATTAATTAGTTGTTTTGGATTAGGATTCGACCCCTAGAGGTGGAATCTTATTTATTTTCTATATATACTCAGGATTAAGTCATTGAGAGGGTTGGATATCTGAAGTTCTCACTCTTTGGCACTAGTGTATTTGACAATTTGCAGAAGAAATTTACAGGCAGTTGTAGTTATTTTTATGGGATTCTTGTGATGTGGTTAGTGACATTATTTTTCTCTAATTTTCTTATGCATCTGATGATCAAGTTGTTCAATCAGCCATCTACTTTCTTCCTATGCTTTATCTTTTAAGTTTTGAAACAGAATTCATGCTTTTATGCTCTGTTTTTATTTGAGATAAGCATCTAAGTGTTTCATCCTCTTAAATAATTGAATTCATTATGCTCACTTAACTTCTTATATGTTTTCCTCCTTACTACACTACAATCACAAACCAATTGTGTCACTAAATCACATCTACCTTGCCTCATACTATGTCTGTAACTAATATTTTTGGGATATCTTGCCTGGTTTCCAAACCTAGTGCTTCTTTGTCTAGGAAACCCTAATCAAACCTAAATAAAAAACCCTACTGAGCTTATAACTAGCCTAAAATACCTATTCTTCAGTCGTTTCCATCGACTATGAGCTTGAGATATAGAGAGCCCTCTCTGATTTAGTACGGCTAGCTACCAAATTGAAAGTTGATATGTCGTTACCTCTTTGGTTTCCTTTCTCAGCCTTGGGAAACTAAGGAGCCCTAACAGAATGCATCAACACCAAACTCTACTACCATCTGCATTTACTGGAAAATTTGCATCTAAAGACATCCAATTCGGCTCAATCATTCTGCTTAAAAAAGTAGCTTGCACGGTCTTTCAACACTCTTCGTAAGGCCTAAAAATGTCTTCAGTTTCCTTCGTACTTCTGTCTATTTTATCTCTTCCTGCATCACCCAAAAAAACTAATGAATACTAAATTAAATTCTTGTTCTTCCATTTTCACAAGCTCCATAAGAGTTTTGGAGCTTGAGGTTGTAAAACATAGAGCAACACTGACTAAAGACCCATCAACACTACTATGTGCAAAGGCAAGCACATCCGAAACTAGCGCTTCATTATCACAAGAAGGTTCGACCTCTACAGTAACTCCAATGAATACATCCACACCTACAATTATCTCATTAAAGGCATTGAACCCATATAGGAGATATTGGTCGATACAAGGTAGAGCAACTGCGAAGAAAACATTGAGGACTTACAACAACACACGTGGCTCAAGAAAAGACTTCGGATTTGATCTCATTGATCGGGATAAATATGAAATCCACCTTTTTGCATTCGCTGAGTTGGATGAATACTTTTATAATCTAATCAAAGTTGGGAAACTATACATTGTTTCAAATGGCACAGTAAAAGAAACAAACCCAAACTAGAACCATCTAAAAAACAAATGGGAGATTTTTTTGTTTGCTGCATCCACTATCAAGCCATGTACACAAGATGATCCAACTTTTCCTTATCAATGCTTCCATTTAAAAACCATCAATGAAATCTAGTCCACAAGCTCGAATATGAATGCTGATGTTATTGGCATTATCAGTTCCACCTCACCTGCTATGACAATCCGACAAAGGGATGGAACTGAAACACTTAGGAAAATCGTCACATTAAAGGGCATGTCAGGATTTAGCATTGATGTAACATTATGGGGAGATCATTATGACTCTAAAGGGAAGAAACTTGTTGAGTTGTGCTCTTTTGACAACCCACCAGTCCTTGCAATCAAAGGAGATTGTGTTTCTGAATTCAACAGAATTACCATAGGGGTTGTCTCCAACAACAATATTATCATAAATCCAAACATTAAAGAAACTCTAGAAATTCAAACATGGTTCCATGAAATAGGTTTCAATTCTTCCTCTCCATATTTGAGTAGAAACTACAACACTACTTCTATTCGAGCCTGAGAACGGAAGACGGCTCACGACATTTATTGCATGGAAATTTCTGAGAAAGCAATATGGGTTTCCGTTCGTGCAACTATAATTGATCTTCAAATGGATGATTTATACTTTCTTGCATGCCCATTAAGTTTCATGGTAATCAATGCATGAAAAAAGTGATGCACCATTCCAACAATATGTGGCACTGCACAAAATGTAACGATGACTTCCCTGAATGTGACTACCGTTACAAACTAAAAATTGAATTACATTACCACACTAGGCACTTAGACAATGTGATAGTTTCCAATGATGTCGTAAATGAGCTCATGGGAGTTACATCAAAAGATTTGTTTCTTCTTTCCCTTAAACCATCCTATCTACAAGAAATTTGTGGGATAATTTCAATTCGTCTTTTCGTGCTAACACTTTCCATAAAAACAAACCTTTTCAATGGTGTTGAGTGTTTAAAAACAATTTTGGTTAACTCAAAAGAGCTTCATTACGTCTATGCATGCAAAGAGATCCTCCAAGACATACAAGCAATGTCTTATGCACAATGATCTATTATATGTCACCTTTGAGATGTCTTAATGCCACAAAGGATTTTGTACATGGAGTATCCATTCTTTTGTAATACACTAGTTCTTCGATTTAATAGAAAATACATAGCAATATTTGTACAATGTATACATGTCTAGATATTAAGTATTTTTTTTTATAACTACTCATGTTATCTGTCAAACATGTTCAATTAAAAGAAAACAAAGTTTTAATATCAAGCATGTCATCGACACACTCTTTTCCTTAACAATTCATGATTTATTTTCTATGTATGTACACTTCATTTATACTTCTCTATAATTTACTTATACCTCCATTCTAACAATAAATTATTTGTACTTGCTTATATATGCCATCGAGTAGTGAAAAATGTAAATAAAAATGCACGAAGATGCCTCCTGTATGCACAAAACAGAGACACAATAAATGCACGATGCTGACTACTTTATAAAAAAAGGAAAAAATCCTTCTGGCCCACGTACTTCCACTCCCACCTTGTCTGCTTCACCAAACGTGCAAGCCAACTCACCCCACCCTTTTCAAACCCAAAACAACTTCCACCTCAATGATGAGCATCACCGATTTCGACAAAGGACAGATAAAATTTCTCCCATGTATGTTTGCACAATATGCAAAGAATCATACCCAAGCATGAAAACACAACTTCTACATGGTAATATTTCTTGTTGTCGTTGTGCCTCATATAGGCCTCTATATCGTTTTTATCATTCAAACATGGACCCTCACACACAACCACTTGTCCTTTCTAATTTAACACAAGTTGAGGAAATGCTCATTGCACATGTCAACCCGATTCTATAAGTTACTCATGCTCGTGGTGGGCAATACAAATACAATGACCATACAATCAACTTCCACCAAGACATAACTACAATTTCCAACTACTTACCTCATACGGTTTCCGAATTAGACATCCTCATTATCAAAAGACACAGTAATTCTGAAAAGGCTTATGAATTCCTTGTTTGTAAATCACGAGTAATGGTGACGATTGAATACAAACCAGTAAATTATCCCTATTACATGGATGTTTAGCTCAACTCATTTACAATTAATGCTTTTCCAGATCAACTTACAAATATATATTCTCTCCTTCGTAGTGTAACCACCTTTTCAACTGAACCAGATGAACCTGTAATTGATTATGATTATGACCTTGATCTCATCCTCACTCCATTATATATCCAACCTTCATCTTCCGTTCCAACTCTCCCAAATTCACATAATGAACTTGAACGCATATTTGTTTATTTACACTCAACTAACTCAAATTCAACAAACTCGCTTGATTGGCCTGCAATATCCCTATCCCCTGTAAATGAATACACCATCGAAGGCCTTTTCACCATATCATTCCTCACACTCTTCCCTATAGGCATTTCCATGATTGCACAACCAAGAATTACAAAAGTTGAGATGCATGAATATGCTTTGCATTTAATGCGCTATCATGATAACCGATTTGGCCAACATCCAAGATTTCGTTACTACTTATATAACATTCTAATGCGCCATCGTAGCCAGGAAACAACTGCCATATTTGTAAAAAAAACACATTGAAAACAACTTACCAACAATTGTTTCAAAGCTTCGACAATGTCTTCGTGATTTTCCTGATTCAAAATTCCCAGAACAAATAATGTGTTTTGGGACAGGTCTTCGAGGAACACGCTCTTACTGTAACAAATGACAGTGTGAACTAATTGATCTGATCGCACAAATAAGAAGCCCAACATTTTTATTCACCCTCAGTGCAGCTAATACCAAGTGGCCTGACTTACACATACTCATGCTTGGCATTGTTCCCTCAAGTTCGAGTAATCTCTACCAATGGAGAATTCAAAACGTAATAAAAAACCCACACGTTACAACCCAATATATGCATTGCAGATTTACAATTTTATTTGAAGAGGTTCTACAAAAAGGCTTCCACACAGTTGACTATTGGTGCAAGTTTTTATCTAACCATTTTCTCCTCCATCATTTTCTAAGTTTTTAATATCCTTATTTTACAATTGTTTCCTTTTTAATGTTTTCCAGATATGAATGGAAACATAGAGGATCGATACACACACATGGCTTCATTTGGCTACATGATGCACCAAATATGGAGACTCTTGATTGGAACAATGAAACAGAAGTCCCTGATGCTAAGAGTTATTTCGATCGGTTTGTAACAACTTGGAATCCGCGTCATCTCCAACATCGCAATCTTATACTTCATCAATCAATAATCCATGATTCATGTCTTCTCTATGCAACATCGATCTTCGCATTGTCTTTGTCTAAATATTACGAGGAGATTTTCAACTGTGTTCAACGACACAAAAAGTGTCATGAATCTTCCTACATTTGTAAAAAGGACAATGTCTTGAGCTACCGATACAGCAGTACCAGGGGAATTACACTCCACATCTTCAATGTTCATTGACGATAAAAGACAAAAAAATTTACATCCCCTCTTGCAATGATGATAGATTGAACATCCACAATGTTGGTCTACTCTCCATTTGGAAAGAAAATGTTGATTGCTAACTTGTTCTATCACGCCATGCTATGTTAAAGTACATTTCAAAATATGTAGCAAAAGTGGAAACAAAATCAGAAAGCCATTGTCAAATATTATCACACCTCTCACAAACTACGCCTCCTTAAGCACGTGTCATTAATGTCGTCTGAAAAGTCCTAACATAAACTATTACATACAAAGATACTAGGGCACAAGAAATATGCCATATGCTACATGCACATATTGGATATTGGCGGACGGTGGCCATTTCGTCTCTCGGTGCATTTATGGGCCGATAGACTGGGATATAAGGCTCGCCTTGGATATTTGCAATGTGTGGCATCTCGTCATTGGTGAACATCTATAGTTGATATGTTGTACGAATATGTGCTTTGTACATGCTATGATAGAAAGGCGGCACAAGGCAACTGCCTCAATATCATGTCAACTCTCGCACATGGCATATGAGTACTGGTGTGACAATACAACAAATCATTACTAAATAAGAACGAAGCCTTTTAAGCCAATTAGAAAATTTTAAAAAGATAAATTAATTTTGTTTAATTAAGTTAACTTTATTTATTTATAGGCGTTTAATTTTTAAGTCAAATATGAAATAATAGATGGTCAACTTATGCACGGTAATAGTGTGAAATCTGAAAGTTAAAAAAATAAAAATAATTAATATAATATTTTTTAAACATAATTAATATTAAAATATTAACTGAGCCCACAAGCGTTATATGGAGGAGAATAGCGCATATGTGTAGATGTGATGTAAGAAAGTTTGTAAACTTTTGTAATGTCGGCTCAATTGTAATCTATATATTTGTAATAATTAATATATTTACATGGAGTTATATTTATGAACACTCCAGTGTGGTAAATAAATAAAACTATAAATTAACCGAATCTATGAGAAATAAATAAAATTTATTTTTATACTTACTCTATAGTAAATAAATAAAAATATAAATAAACTAGAGCTATGGTAAATCGTATTTTTATATTTACTCCATAAACCTCTTTATATTTACTAAAACTCAAAAAATAAATTTTATTTAGGTGAAGTCCATGGAGAAAATATCATGGAAAAAATATGTTTTAATACCATGAGCCAAATACCATATTTATAAAAGAGATATTGTAAATAAATAAAAATATATCAAATAGGATTAGAAATCAACATTTAATTATATACCAAGCCTATGGGTCAAATACCATGGTAAATAAAAGAGGTATGGTAAACAAATAAAAATATAAACAAACCAAAGGTATGGTAAATAAATAAAAACTATTTTTATATTTACTCCATAATCCTTTTTATATTTACGAACACTCAAAAAAGAGGTTTTATTTAGGTAAAGCTTATGGGCCAAAATATTATTAATACCATGCAAAACATATTATTAACTCTAATATTAATATTAAATTATTGTTATTATTATTATTATTATTAAATCTAATATTCATATTAATATATTATAATACTAATATTGTTAAATTTAATAAATTTGGATTAACACAATATTAAATTTGTTATATTATAATATATATTAATATATCATGATATATATTAACTCTAAATATATATGGGATGGAATAACAAAGACATAGAGTAATAGAGGTGGAGAGATAGGGAGGATGACAAGGGAGAGATAGAGATAAATTGAAGGAGAGGGGAGAGGAGGAAGAGGAGAGAGTGGGGGAGAGGAGTGAGAGAGGTAGAGAAGGGTAAGAGAGGGAGACACAAAGATGGAGGGGGGAGAGAGAGAATTAGAGAGGGAGGGAGATCGTGAGAGGATTAGAGAGAGAGAGAGAGAGAGAGAGAGAGAGGGAGGTGAGAGAGAAAGGGAGAGAGATGAATAACGAGATAGAGAACTTGAGAGAGAGGAGGAGGGAGGAAGGGATAGAGAGTTGGAGTTTCAGGGGGAGAGAGGGAGGGAAGAAGAAATACATATAGAGTGATAAGTGGAGACAGAGGGAGTGACAAGGGATAGATTGATAGATAGTGTGTATGTTTAGGGTTGAGATAAATATACAAAGAAGGATATATGGAGATAAGGTGGATAGAAGGAGAGGGGGAGGGATATAGTAAAATAGTTGGAGAGAGAGAGAGAGAGAGTTACAGGGAAAAGAGAGAGAGAGAGAGAGAGGATTGGAGGGAAAACAAAGAGAGAGTGAGAGAGGATTGGAGAGATAGGGGGGATGACAAGGGAGAGATGGAGATAAATTGAAGGAGAGGGGAGAGGAGGAAGAAGAGAGAAAGAGGGAGAGGAGTGAGAGAGGTAGAGAAGGGTAAGAGAGGGAGAGGGAGACACAAATAATCATGGGCACTCTAATAGGTGTTTGGTTGCATGTGTGCAACCCAATAATCCTACAACTGATAGTCAACTTCCCTTTAACCTCAACTAGGTCTCCATTGGATCTGACATGCATGCAGCTAATAATAGTAAATCCTCAGTTGCAAGTGAGATCACTGATTGTGAATTAATTAATATT
This sequence comes from Pinus albicaulis, assembly GCA_034641835.2. Lineage (NCBI taxonomy): Eukaryota > Viridiplantae > Streptophyta > Pinopsida > Pinales > Pinaceae > Pinus > Pinus albicaulis. Next base: position 679,918,225 of record CM076572.1, on the reverse strand, counting down.
TAATTCACTTGATCTCTCACTAGTGTATATTCAGTTACACATATCACAACTGTGTTTAAGTCACTTAACTGAGTTAAACTGATTACAACCTACATTAACTAATCCACCACTGCACTTCGAACTCTATTACAACTAGAATTATTCTACATGCCTTACCAACTACCTCTAAATTGAAATCCACTAGCTAACTGAGTTTATCACTCTCAGTTAACTATTTCAAGTCATCATTGAGAATAGATTACAATTTATTTTCCATTTTAATTAAGGGATAATTAAAATAGACATGCACCCAAAAATAACACTGTGGGCCCCACCCTAGTGTAGGTGCTTAATGCACTAGGTGTGGGTGCTAAAATTTTCTTGTTGAATCTCAACACTCCCTCTCAACAAGAAAGGGATTATCATTCACCCCGATCGTGTCTCTATGGTATTTGAATTTTCTCCTGGTGAGCACCTTCGTCAGAATATCTGGATCCTGAGCTTGCATGGGAATGTACTGAAGCAACATTATCCTTCTCTGCACACAATCTCTGAGATGATGGTACCATATATCTATATGCTTGGACCTATCATGAAACACAAGATTAATCGAGAGTTTAATGCAACTCTGATTATCACAATGAATCACTGTCAGATCCATCTGAAAACCAAACAAACCAACCAATATATTTCTCATCCAGATAGCCTCACATGCAGCTTGACTTGTTACCATGTATTCCGCTTCCGCTGAACTAAGTGCCACATATCGTTGTTTCCTGCCGTATTATGAAACTATTTTCAATCCTATGCTAAAGATCCCTCTTGATGTGCTCTTTCTGTCTTATGGACTACCCGCCCAATCTACATCCGTGAAGCCTTGAAGCTTCACTCCCTCTGTCCGTCTATACCATAGACCATACTCTGATGTGCCCCCCAGGTATCTCAGGACATGCTTCCTGTCTTCCAAAAGAGATTGGTAGGCTTAACCATAGCTTGACTCAGATGGTTAACTGCGTAGCAAATGTCTGGTCTTGTGTTCACCAAATACATTAGTGAACTCACTAACTACCTGTAGACAGTCGCATCCACTACCTCTCTAGAAGTAGCATCCTCTTTCCTCCAATTTCATGGAAGAGGAGTATCCATGGGTTTGCAGCTCTCCATGTTAAACTTACCCAGTATCTCCTTTGCATACTTGCCTTGAGACACAAAAAGTTCACCATCCCGCTGCCATATTTCCAATCCAAGGAAATAATGAAGGAGTCCCATGTCCTTCATTTCGAACTCCCTTGCAATATCCTCCTTGAATGAGTGTATCAGCTACTCATCAACATTCAAAATTAGATCATCAACATAAAAAAAATGATTAATAGCTTACCCTCAACCACAATCTGGTACAAGTTTGCATTTGCTTTAATTTTGGCGAAGCTCAATCGGTGAAATAACTGTCTATCCGAGTGTACCAAGCACGCGGTGCTTGCTTTAGCCCATACAATGCTCTTTTGATTCGGCACACATGCGACTCACTGTTCAATATTTCAAAAACTTAAGGCTGGTCTATGTACACCTCTTCCTCAATGATCCCATTGATAAACACAGTTTTCACATCCATCTGATGAATGTGCCAACCCATCTGCCCTGAGAGTGAAATGATGGATCTTATGGAAGAGTACCTTGCAACATGTGCAAAAGTCTCATCATAATCTATCCCCTCAATCTATGAGAATCGTTGGGCCACAAATATGGCCTTATATTTCTTCACACTCCCATCAGTAGCTTGCTTTACCTTATAGATCCATCTTGATCCAACCACTGATTTGTCGACCGGTGTTGGGACTATCTCCCATGCATTGTTCTTGATAGTGGATTCATACTCCTCCAACATTGCATCAACCCAAGTTGGTTGTTGCACTACTTCTTGAAAGGAAGATGGTTCAGTCACAATACATTTGCTCATAAGAGCCATGTATCCAGTAAATCGATCAAGAGACTGTCTTTGTTTGCGCCGTGAAGTAGGGGCTCCTACATTCTCTGCAACATCAAGTCTCAATCTATCAGCTTCTGTGGTGCGCCTTCTCACATTTCTGATGGATGGCTCTGCATGAGTGTTTTCCTCCACTCCATGAACCTCCTCATGTGGTTGCTCCACATCTTGAGACTCATCCTTGGGAACCAACAGTTTCTCCTCTGCATGCAAGTCCAACTTCCTCTCAAGGGACAATCACATGGCTTTCTCCTCATCAAATTTTATATCCCGTCGCACAACAATCATTCTATTGTTTGGCAAATACACACAATAATTATGGGGTATTTCAGTGTATCCCACAAATATCCCGATCTCAGTTGTCGGTTCCAGCTTCTCCCTGGCGTCCTTGGTCACATGCACATAAACAGATGAGCCAAAAATCTTAAAGTGTGAAACATCAGGTTTCTTACTAGTGAAAGCCTCTTCGGGTGTACTCATGCCAATTACCCTATGAGGGCAATGGTTCTTCACATGTACCACTGCGTTGCATGCTTCCACCCACATATGCATCGGTAGGCCTTGATCATGCAACATCGCTCGTGTTGCACCCACAATTGTTCTGTTCTTTCTCTCCGCGACCCCATTTTGCTGTGGGTTATGAGGTGCTATGATTTCTCTTCAAATTCATTCTTTGTTGCAGAATTTCTTGAATTTGTTAGAGATGTATTCTCCACCATTATCGCTCCTAAGAGCCTTCACTTGCTTCCCCAACTCCTTCTCCACCAGTGCCTTAAACTCCAAGAACTTAGAGAATGTCTGATCTTTCTTCTGCATGAAGAAGATCCAACACTTACGAGAAAATTAATCAACAAATATTACATAGTACTTATGTTTTGTTGTTGAAGCAACAAAGAATGGTCCACACACGTCTGTGTGAACTCTCTCAAGGATCCCCAAAGCTCGGTTCTCCTTCTCATGAAAGGTGGCCTTTACATATTTTCCCATAGCACATCCCTTGCATGTGTTTGACTGCGCAAGTGTACCCCTAGGAAGACTAGTAGAAATCTACTGCATGACTTTCAAGGCTCCATGGTGAAGATGGACCAATCTCTTGTGCCATAATTCGCCCTCATCCCAGCTCACCTCTTGATCTGCCTTGCCCATCATTGTTGCACAGCCATCTGCCTCCAACTTGTAGAGATTCTTAACTCGAATCCCTATCCTTTTGGATTTTCCAGTTGTTTTGTGTCACAAGAAAGCTTTTCCTTCACTAAAAACAACATCGTAGCTTCTATCCTCCAACATTGTGACTAGGACTAAAATTTTCTTCAGACCTGGTACATGCATTACATATTTTAATTGAAAGGGTTTACCTCACTGCCTCTGAAAGGTAATGGTACCAATCCCAGTAGCACTGTACCGCCTGTCATCGCCCATTTCAATATGCATCTGGAGATCCTTCTCCTCCAAGTCACTAAAAAGTTCCTTGTCTCCCGTCATGTGAAAGGAAGCGACACTATCCAAATACCACACAGATCCCCATGCACTGGACACCATGCATGCGATCAATTAGAAGTTAAGCTCAAATTGTGAGGCAAGGGCCTCACCAGCTGTAGATCCTCCAACCTTCTTGTTCTTCTTCTTTTATGGACAGTAAGTAGAAAAATGCCCATGCTTGTGACAGTGAAAACACTTCACCTTGGACATGTCATGATTCTTGCAATTCTAGGACTCAGATTTAGAATGGAATTTCTTCCCCTTCCCTTTTCTTGCCTTGGTAGCCAAAGCACAATCCTCTTCATCTTCATTCTTAGATAAATATCCATTTATGGTGTTTCGTTTGAACTCCTATTGCACCAAATCTGACCACAGTCATTCCCAATCTGGAAATTTTTCCCTTCCATTGACAGAGTCTTGGTAACTATGCCAACTCTTGGGAAGTCCTAGGAGAGCCAAGCCCACCAAATCATCATCAAATAATGTTATTCCAACGCTCCCTAGTTAATTTCCTATGGTCGTTGCTTCTTTGGAATAGATCTATCAAAGCCTTCCACATTGCATATGGTGTGGCTTTCCCATGGAGGCTTGAGACAATGTGGTCTCATACTCCCTCCAACAATATCATCCTCGCCTTTGCCACTTTCTTTTGCCATGCATCAAGATTTGCAGCATTTGCCACAGCGGGTTTAGGAACATCATTGTCAATGAATTCCTTCAAGCCATTGTCTTCGAATACTGCCTCCATCCTGTCCTCCCAATCAATATAATTTGAGTTTCCCTCGAGTGCATACTCTAACCTCAAGCCATTGAAAGCCATTTCAATCTTGAATTAGCTGTAGCACCAAGAAAGACTTTCTGCAAATTCGAATTCTATCCAGTCACAAACTCAACTCCTGCTTCACTTCTGCAATTTCATGTGCTCTGACACCATGTAGAAATTATGCAACATGCATGTATATCTTGGATTCACCTGATCTAACAATGTACTAAAGTTAAATACTGAATCGCTTCTACAAATCTTTTGTGGAATTAAAAATACAATCGCTAATCACACGAACATGAAGAAGAATCAAATCACAAACAACATAGATAATTTCCCGGGGAAAGCTTACAGCAAAAAACCCCACTATCTTCTATTGTATATTCAACATGGATCATGAAACAATTACACACAAAACTCTTCTCACAAGAGCCCTCCAGTACTCAGCTAATTGACTCACACTGTCATGAACAAAACCAACCAACACATAGCCAATACTCAGCCTCTAGACAATCTGCCTTGCTTGCGCAATCCCTGATGGATGCAATCCCTAAAAGATAGGAATTCTTGCCTTCCTTGACTACACAAGTATCATGGGCACTCCAATGGGTGTTTGGTTGCATGTGTGTGACCCAATAATCCTACAACTGATAGTCAACTTCCCTTTCACTTATAACTCAACTGGGTCTCCACTAGATTTGACATGCATGCAACTAATAATAGTAAATCCTCAGTTTCATGTGAGATCACTGATTGTGAATTAATTAATATTTAATTCACTTGATCTCTCACTAGTGTATCTTCAGTTACAACTAGCACAACTTAGTTTAACTCACTTGACTGAGTTAGACTGATTACAACCCGCATTAACTAATGCAACATTGCACTTCGAACTCTGTTACAACTATAATTACTCTGCATGCCTCACCAACTACCTCTAACTCGAAATACACTAGCTAACTGATTTTATCACTCTCAGTTAACTATTTAAAGTCATCATTGAGAATATATTATAGTTTATTGTCCATCTTAATTAAGGGATAACTAAAATAGACATGCACCCAAAAATAGCACTGTGGGCCCCACCCTAGTGTAGGTGCTTAATGCATTAGGCGTGGGAGCTTAAATTTTCTTGTTGAATCTCAACATTTATTATATTTGATTGCTTGCACTAAATGCATTGATTTCAATGTAGATAATTTATAATCCTATTTGATCTTGTACTAAATGCATTGATTTCAGTGTAGATGGTGATTTCTAATATTATTTGATTGCTTGCACTAACTGCATTGATTTTAGTGAGATGTTGGTTTCTATTCCTATTTTGTTACTTCCACTAGATGCATCGATTTAAGTGTAGATGTTAATTTATATTCCTGTTTGATTTCTTGCATTAGATGCATTAATTTCAATGTAGAAGTTGTTTTCTAATCTTATTTGATTGTTTGCATTAGATGCATTGATTTCAATGTAGAAGTTGATTTATGATTTGATGTAATTTGATGTATCATATGGTACATTAATTTTATAGTGATTGAATTAACAGTGTGCATTGATTTCAATGTAAGCACAAAAAATATTGAAAATGTACATTGATTTTTGCGTTATAATAATTCAACTTATTAATATTGGAGAGCAAGAGAGACAAGGTATGATGTCTACTACAACAACTCAAGCTAAATATTTAAATGGTTTGCGATTTCAAATGTCCTTTTCATATAATCGATATGAAAAGATGACAAAACTAACAAGGGTGACAATAAGAATAGTAGAAGAAAACAGTTTGAGATTGATTATAATGAATAGTATTTGTAATTGACAACATTCTTATTATTAACATTTTCTATCATTCAACACTATTATTGTCACTTTGCATTCAAAAATTTTATTTCATCATTTTTCATCATTAAAGTTATTAACAATATTTATCATCTCAATAAACTGAGGTATCTAAACAAATTTAAAATTAAATGACCAGGTTAATCTGAGACATATTTAGCACATTTATAATGATTATATTAATATTAGATATATTTACATATTTTTGATAAATTAATCATATCTTCGACAGATTTTTCTTGGTCACACACGACTGAAACCAGCCTAGATCCATCTTAACTCTGGATCTATCAAGCGCTGAGAGGGATCAAATATTTCAAGGTGCAAACCTTTCCTCAAGTTTTTCACTCAAAAAAGAGGTTTGCACCTCGAGAGATTTATCCCTCAAAATGAAATGAAATGAAATGAAATTTTAACGTCCACGAGACTAAAAATAGCCTATGGGACTATGAGTTACCTTTTTTCGCCTTTTGCATTTCAGTTACTTTCTTATTCAAATTGATGATGATTTGGCCCAACCTTCCAACAATCTCATCGCTGAAAAGACAATGTCAAGAAACTGATGCTAACATATTCCCATAACTTTCTTTGATGTCTTTGAACGTATCACATTATAAAATGAAATGTTTTTCCGATTCCATTGCCCCATACGTGAAAAATGTACACACTCGTTCTTCCCAAACTTCTTTAGGCCTTTTCCACCGTCCTGTTTCACGCCGAAGATGATGCGAGTTGGTTCTTAATTGAGCAATAAGAACCTTTGCCCTACACAGAATGTTAGCTCCATTGTACTCATTTTGTTGGACATCATATGTAGGGTTGAATTCTTCAATGTAGTACTTCTTCTTTCTACCCAACTCTTTTCCCCATACCTGTTTATGAAACTTCTCCATAACAAAAATTTTTAGCTCCTTGTTATTTGTGGGACAAGCATTGAGGAAGCTATTCCATTTTTGCATCCATGTGTAGTTTTGTCTCATCCATGTTTTCTTTATTTCACTTATGCCTTCCTTGAAGATAACATTATCCCATCTACCTACTCCCATTTGCTCAATTATTTGTAGATATCTTATGAGTCGCACCATAGCAATTGCTTCGATGGGAGTTGCTTCTCTTTCACTCAACATTATCTCATAAGGTACCAATATTTTTATTTTGAACTTGCTCATGATCAAGCGTTTTTGGATTTTCTCAATTTGCTTCCATTTTGAGACAGGGGTGCTGCTAGCCCACAATTCACACCCATATAGTATCACTGGATAAACTAGGAGTCCAAAAAGCACTTTAACTGTTTTCCAATCCCATAACTCTGCCTCCCTACGTCTATTTTGAAGAGCATATAATGCATTCCACCCTCCTAAGATTATCTTCTTTCTGTAGTCCTCCCAATTAAGTTTGTTGTTGAAATCGATCCCAAGTATTTGTACTCATTTACTTCTTAAAGAATGTTGCCTTCAAAGAAGAACGTATGCTGACTTTGCTTCCTTTTGCTAGAGAAAATCATTATCTTGGTCTTGCTAATATTGATTTGCATCCCCACTGCTCTATAAAAATGTTCAAGGGTGTATAGGTGCATCTACAATCCATGGGCCGATTTAGAAATCAATTCAAGATCATCAACATATAAAAGAAGCTTTATCACAAAATCCCCCAACCAAACACCATCCCCACGTTGCAAATTTAGCCATTCTTCCAATTTATCAATATATAAACCAAAAAGAGTAGGGGAAAGAGGGAAACCTTGCTTGAATCCAATGTCACTTCTAAAGCTTTCTGAAATACCTATTGAGGTTCTAATCTTGACTTTCACCTCTTCATAGAGTCTATGGACAACAACTCTATAATGCAAAGGAATTTCAAGTTCTTCCATTCTACGTCACAACTTATCTCTAGGGACCATGTCAAATTCCTTTTTGAAGTCAACAAAATAACAAAATACTTCTTCTTTATCCCCACAAATCTTTTCAATAATGTGTCTGAACATGATGCCGTGATCCAATGTAGAATGCTTCGGCCTAAAACCCTCTTGTCCTTTTGCCCTATTTTCTTTTACTTATGCCCACTTACTGATTCTATTTTCTACCATGCTGTTGAAAAGCTTTGCAAACAAAGGATTTATCATAATGGTTCTATAATTGGATAGGTTATTAATGTCTCCACTTTTAAAAAGGGGTATTAGCCAATTCTCAACCTCTAAACAGTCTGCCTTGCTTGCGCAATCCCTGATGGATGCAATCCCTAAAAGATAGGAATTCTTGCCTTCCTTGAATACACAAGTATCATGGGCACTCCAATGGGTGTTTGGTTGCATGTGTGCAACCCAATAATCCTACAACTGATAGTCAACTTCCCTTTCACCTAGAACTCAACTGGGTCTCCACTATATCTGACATGCATGCAGCTAATAATAGTAAATCCTCAGTTGCATGTGAGATCACTGATTGTGAATTAATTAATATTTAATTCACTTGATCTCTCACTAGTGTATCTTGAGTTACCACTATCACAACTGAGTTTAACTCACTTGACTGAGTTAAACTGATTGCAACCCGCATTAACTAATGCACCACTGTACTTCGAACTTTGTTACAACTAGAATTACTCTGCATGCCTCACCTACTACCTCTAACTCAAAATACACTAGCTAACTGATTTTATCGCTCTCAGTTAACTATTTCAAGTCATCATTGAGAATAGACTACAATTTATTGTCCATCTTAATTAAGGGATAACTAAAATAGACATGCACCCAAAAATATCAATGTGGGCCCCACCATAGTGCAGGTGCTTAATGCATTAGGCGTGGGTGCTGAAATTTTCTTGTTGAATCTCAACATTAATTATATTTGATTGTTTGCACTAAATGCATTGATTTCAATGTAGATAATTTATAATCCTATTTGATTTCTTGTACTGAATGCATTGATCCGGATTTATGCAAGAACGCAACAGAATGAACATATAACCATAAATACAGGGATGCAGCGAAAATAACACTTCATTTCATTAATATCAAAGAACTGAAATTTTCTTACAGACAGAATGGAAATAAAACTAGCTAGGGCGTTGGTAGCTATCTCTGAGAAGAGATGTGGTGGCTACAGGGCTCTGAACTGAGTTACAATGAGGCTCGAGGGCCTATTTATTATTGAGAAACAATGGAGAACCCTAAACATCCAAAAACCTAACCCTAGGAAAAGAAGCGCCAAAACTGTGGGCCCCGTTTGGGTAAATTGGTGTCTCAACTTCCCAGGGACGTAACTTTGGCATACTATCTCCGTTTGACGCACATGATACATCATTAGAAAGCTCTATCCGAGGACTAAAATTTTTGCCACAAACATAGTTCCAAAACATTTGCTGCAGGCGCGATGCCCAAAAAACGTCGTTTAGGGCCTCAAAACGGCTCCGGAAGTTCAGGACCTGAAAAACTGCTAAAAATAGTAAGTTATGCCGAAACTAAAAAACTGAAAGAGATAATGGTGGGGGCCCAAGTGGAATAGGCGGGTGGCCACCAATATCCACCTAGATCATTCCTCCCCCCTTAGGAAGCAATGGTCCCCATTACGTTAAGTTCCTCCATGAGATGAGGAAATTTCTGCTGAACTTGGTCCCTGGTGAACCACTTTCCTTGGTGCAGGAGTTGGCTAGCTTTGACAACCAGATACAGTTGGATCTTCTGTTGGCGAGTGTTCTTGATTTGCATGTCCATGATACAATCTGTGGTGGCCTATTCCATGCAGTCTGGGTTTAACTCTGTTGGTGTGAGTTGTTCTGCAATGTCCGAGGTGTCCAGTAGAGGTGGGAAGTAAGGCTGCAGGCGATCCACATTGAAGACTGGGTGCAGAGCAAGGAATGGAGGAATACTAAGCTCGAAGGCATTGTTCCCTACAGCCTTGGTGACGTTGTAAGGCCCGTATCGGAGTGGGCGAAGCTTGCGGTGGGGTCCAGTGAGGCGCTCCTTCTGCAAATGTAGCCATACTTTGTCGCCCACCTGGAAGTTGTGTGGCACCCGGTGTTGATCATGGCGCTACTTGTACTTCGCATTGGCTCTGTCCAATATATCATGAACCTGTTGGCGGATGTGTTGAATGCGCTCGATGAAGCTACTTGCTTTGTCAACTTCAGACTGGACGTGCGCTGAATCGGCCTGAGCAGCTGCAAATGGCATGGCTACGTGAATGGGACATAGTGGCTGGAATCCCAAGCCCACCTGAAAGGGGCTATGGCCAATTGAACTGTGGAGAGCCCGGTTATAACTATGTTGTACATAAGGGAGGCTCTCATCCCATGTGCGTGGATGCTTTGAATTGTACATGCGCAGAATGTGTACAATCATTCTGTTGACGACCTCTGTCTGGCCATCTGTTTGGGGATGGAAAGCTGTGGACTTGGTGAGCTTTGTGTCCAACATTGACCAGAGACTGGACCAAAATGTGCTAAGGAACCTGCTATCTCGATCTGATATGATAGACTGTGGGATCCCAAAGTGCACCCACACTCGTTCAAAGAAGAGTTTAGCAGTGGCTTCTACTATGATATTCTTCTTACAGGCCGCCATAATGGCCATCTTCGAGAATCTGTCAACGACCACGAAAACACAGTCATTTCCATTCTTAGTAGAAGGCAGGCCCGACATGTAATCCATGGAGATGGATTCTCAAGGTCGACTAGGGGTAGGTAGTGGAGTATATAGGCCTTGCTTCTTGATGGTCGATTTGGCAATGGCACAAGCAGTGCAGGATCTGATGTGCTTCTTGACATCCTTTCGAAGGTCCGGCCAATAGAAATACTTCTGTAGTATTGCTACTGTTTTCTCGACCCCGAAATGCCCAGCGACTCGACTGTAGTGTGCTTCCCATATCATCTTGGCACGCTCGCTTGAAGGAACACAAAGGTGTCACAGGTGACATAAAGGTGCATCTTGGAGGTGAAAATTTGGAACTTGCGTACCCCCCAAGAGTTGAGCACGGTGGTGAGTGCCATGATCGGTGGTCGGCTGAGGCAGTCTGCAACATTATTGGTGCTACCCTTCTTGTACTTGATGTTCAAATGAAACTGTTGCAGATATGTGGACCACTTCTGATGGCGATCATTCTGCAACTTCCCTTGTGTCCGTATGAACTGCAGGGGCCGGTGGTCTGTGTGGATGATTGTTTCCTTCCCCAAAATGTAATGCTTCCATTGTCGACAGGCTTGCACAATGGAATACATTTCTTTGTCATAGGTGGGATACTTGCGAACTGTCTCAGACAATGTCTCACCGTGATATGCCACTGGATGTCCCTATTGAGTAAGAACTGCCCCAATAGCATAGTCAGAGGCATCTGTCTCGATCTCAAATGGTTGTTGCAAGTCTGGTAATGTGAGCACTGGGGCAGAACAGAGGCGATTTTTCAATTTTGTGAACGCCTTCTGTTGAGGTTCCAACCAAAAGAATTTTTCTCTCGCTCCTCCCTTGGTGACTTGACTCAAGGGCCAAGTGATATGAGAGAATCCCAACATGAATCTACGGTAGAAATTAGCAAGACGTAGAAAAATGCGAAGCTCTGTTATAGTGGTTGGGGCTGGCCAATCCCGAATGACTTGGATCTTGCCTGGATCCACATGCACCCCCCTTTCATCAATAATGTATCCCAGATACTGAACTTGGGTCATGCCAAATGTGTACTTCTCCAAATTGGCACACAACTTGGGTTGCCGCAGTGTTTAGAGGACCTGTCGGATGTGGTGAAGGTGCTCTTCCCAAGTCTTGCTGAAGATCAGAATGTCATCCAAGTACACCACTACAAATGAGTTGGTGAATGGCCACAAGATGTCGTCCATCATCCTCATGAAGGTTGCGGGAGCATTCATCAACCCGAAAGGCATGACTAGCCATTCAAAAAGGCCTTCCTTGGCTTTGAAGGCAGTCTTCCACACATCAGAGGGTTCAATTGGTACCTGGTGATACCCAAACTTCAGGTCAATCTTGCTGAAATATTTTGCACCTTTGAGTTGGTCCAGAAGGTCATCAATCCGTGGGATTGGGTACCTATTCCGGACAGTGATCTTGTTCAGCGCCCGATAGTCAATACAGAGTCTCCACGTCCCATCCTTCTTCTGTACCAACACGATCGGGCTCCCACATGGCGATGAACTTGGTCTGATGTGACCTTTCTGCAACAGCTCCTGAATCTGCCTCTTGATTTCATCATTCTCCAGAACAGAGCGCCGATAGATCGGTCCATTAGGTAGCGGCGCACCGGGGGTCAGATCAATCGGGTGCTTGACCTGACAGTGCAGAGGAACCCCTGTGGGTGAGGTGAATATGTCCCCGTACTTCTCCACAACCTTATCCATTTGTTGTTGTTGTGCAGAGGAGCCCTGTCTAGAGGTTGTGGCCATAGTATTCTTCTTGCCCTGGGGGTAGATCATAAGGAAAAAAAATTTCCTGGTTTTGGAAATGAGCTTACTGCATTGTTTTGCAGTAACAAAAGAGATAGTGATAGGCGGTGGTACCTCTGGTATCCCGTACAACTTATTTCCCAAAGAAACAATAACAGCACGAGGTCGAGACTCATACACAGCTTGTCACTTCCACAAGAACGGTTGGCCTAATAATACATCACAAACATCAAGAGGATAAATGTCACATAATACATCATTCGTGAAGGGCTTGATGCTATAGGGAAGGCGGCACTGCTGGCTGACGCGAAGATCTCGTCCTTGGTGAAGCCACCCGATGGTGTATGAATGTGGGTGAGCTGTGGTCGACAAGCCCAACCGCTTCACGGCATCTGCCGAAATGAGGTTCTTTTGGCTCCCATTGTCGAAAATGAACTGTACCGAGGAGCCCTTTACCCACATCTGGGAGTGGATCAAAGAGAAGTTCCTCCTCCTCCAGATCGTCTGGTTCCTCCTTCTCGATCTTTGTATTGGCAACAGTGGCATTGGGCTATGCATCAATAATTTGTTTCCCTTTTTCATTCCCATTTTTAGGTTCTGATTCGGAGTCGGAACATGCATCTGACTCAAAAGCCCTCATCTCAACCACTAGCGACTACTTGGCCCGACACTCACTTGTGTTGTGAGTGGAGCTCTTATGGAACTCACACCACTTTCCCGTGTCCTTCTTTGGCTTTGCTGTCGTGAGTTTCTTGTGGCTTTGACGGGTTGTCTTTAGCCGCCATGCTCTGTCCTTTGTTCTGCGGTTTGGAAGCACCTTTTCCTTGCTTTTGATTCACAGATCCAAAGTGTCGCTTCTTCTGTTTGAATTTCTGCTCAATCTTGGCAGCATACCGGTATGCCGTACCAAGCGAGGAGATGTCGAGGAACTCCATTTCCTCCTGAATGTATCTGTGTAGACAACTGCGATACTTTAGCACCAAATGTTTCTTTGAATCTTTGATACCCAACTTTGTGCGCAGGGTATGGAACAGATTCGTCAGCTCGTGCACATCTTGATCCCTTTGTTGTCGCAGCGTGGTCCATTGTATGTACTTGTCCTCATAGCTCCCCACGGGATAGTACTGTTCCTTGACGGCGTCTCGGAAAGAATTCCAAGTTGGTACCGCCGAGAACAGAGAGGGTTCTGTCTGGTCCTTGTTCTCACAGTAGGTTTCCCACCAGTCCTTAACATGGGGGGTAGCTTTGAGGAGTGCAAAAATAATCTTCTCCCGGTCTGAAAAGTCATGAACAGAAAAATATCCTTCTAATAGATTCAACCATCTATCTACGGCATCTGCGTCTATTTGACCCTCAAATATGGGAATGTCAAAATTTACTTGTACCTTAAAAGGAGTCGCACTTCCAGAGTGGCTGCTGGATGCAGATGCGCCGCCGGTGGGCAGCCGTTGAAGGATCTGAACAAAGTTATCCATCATCGCGTTCCTTTGTTTTTCGAGGGCCTCCTCGAGCAATATTTTGATAGGATCTCCTGCTCCCTCATATTTCTTTTCATCCCCCATGGGCGTCCTCAAGGTTTGCGAGGCTGATCTTGCAAAGGTTCCACCAGATCAAGCCCTAGCTCCTTATACCCCGACCTCGTTGGGGACATGCAAAGAAGGATCGAGAAAAAGCAGACTGCTCTGATACCACTGATCCGGATTTATGCAGGAACGCAACAAAATGAACATATAACCATAAATACATAGATGCAGCGGAAATAACACTCCATTTTATTAATATCAAATAACTGAAATTTGCTTATAGACAGAATGGAAATAAAACTAGCTAGGGCGCTGGTAGCTATCTCTGAGAAGAGATGTGGTGGCTACAGGCCTCTGAACTAAGTTACAATGAGGCTCGAGGGCCTATTTATTATTGAGAAACAATGGAGAACCCTAAACATCCAAAAACCTAACCCTAAGAGATGAAGCGCCAAAACTGTGGGCCCCGTTTGGGTAAATTGGTGTTTCAACTTCCCAGGGACGTAACTTTGGCATACTATCTCCATTTGACACACATGATACATCATTAGAAAGCTCTATCCGAGGACTACAACTTTTTCCACAAATATCATTCCAGAACATTAGCTGCAGACGTGATGCCCAAAAAACGTCGTTTAGGGCCTCAAAATGGCTTCGGAAGTTCAGGACCCGAAAAACTGCTCAAAATAGTAAGTTATGCCGAAACTGAAAAACTGAAAGAGATAATGGTGGGGGCCCAAGTGGAATAGGCGGGTGGCCACCAATATCCACCTGGATCATGCATTGATTTCAGTGTAGATGGTGATTTCTAATCCTATTCGATTGCTTGCACTAACTGCATTGATTTCAGTGAGATGTTGGTTTCTAATCCTATTTTGTTACTTCCACTAGATGCATTGATTCAAGTGTAGGTGTTAATTTATAATCCTATTTGATTTCTTGCATTATATGCATTAATTTCAATGTAGAAATTGTTTTCTAATCTTATTTGATTGTTTGCATTAGATGCATTGATTTAAGTGTAGAAGTTGATTTCTGTTTGATGTAATTGGATGTATCATATGGTAGATTAATTTTATAGTGATTGAATTGACAGTGTGCATTGATTTCAGTGTAAGCACAAAAAAATATTGAAAATGTACATTGATTTTTGTGTTATAATAATTCAACTTATTAATATTGGAGAGCAAGAGAGACAAGGTATGATGTCTACTACAACAACTCAAGCTAAATATTTAAATGGTTTGCGATTTCAAATGTCCTTTTCATATAATCGATATGGAAAGATGACAAAACTAACAAGGGCGACAGTAAGAATAGTAGAAGAAAATAGTCTAAGATTGATTATAATGAAGACTATTTGTATTTGACAACATTCTTATTATTAACATTTTCTACCATTCAACACTATTATTGTCACTTTGCATTCAAAAATTTTATTTCATCATTTTTCATCATTAAAGTTATTAACAATATTTATCATCTCAATAAACTGAGGTATCTAACCAAATTTAAATTTAAATGACCAGGTTAATTTGAGACATATTTAGCACATTTATAATGATTATACTAATATTAGATATATTTACATATTTTTGATAAATTAATCATATCTTCGATAGATTTTCCTCGGTTGCACACGACTGAAACCAGCCTAGATCCAATTTAACTCTGGATCTATCAAGTGCCAAGAGGGATCAAATATCTCGAGGTGCAAACCTTTCCTCAAGTTTTTCACTCAAAAAAGAGGTTTGCACCTCGAGAGATTTATCCCTTGAAATGAAATGAAATGAAATTTTAACGTCCATGAGACTAAAAATAGTCTATGGGACTATGAGTTCCATGTTTTTCGCCTTTTGCATTCAAGTTATTTTCTTATTCAAATTGATGATGAGTTGGTCCAACCTTCCAACAATCTCATCGCTGAAAAGACAATGCCAAGAAACCGATGCTAACATATTCCCATAACTTTCTCTGATGTCTTTGAACGTATCACATTCTAAAATGAAATGTTTTTCCGATTCCATTGCCCCATACGTGCAAAATGTACACACTCGTTCTTCCCAAGCTTCTTTAGGCCTTTTCCACCATCCCGTTTCACACCGAAGATGACGTGAGTTGGTTCTTAATTGAGCAATAAGAACCTTTGCCCTACACAAAATGTTAGCTACAATGTAATTTTTTTGTTGCACATCATACATAGGGTTCAATTATTCAATGTAGTACTTCTTCTTTCTACCCAACTCTTTTCCCCATACATGTTTACGAAACTTCTCCATAACAAAATTATTTAGCTCCTTGTTATTTGTGAGACAAACATTGAGGAAGATATTCCATTTTTGCATCCATGTGTAGTTTTGTCTCATCCATGTTTTCTTTATTTCACTCATGCCTTCCTTTAAGATAACATTAGGCCATCTACCTACTCCCATTTGCTCAATTCTTTTTAGATATCTTATGAGCCGTACCATAGTAATTGCTTTTGGGAGTTGCTCCTATTTCACTCAACATTATCTCATAAGGTACTGATATTTTTATTTTGAACTTGCTCATGATAAAGCGTTTTTGGATTTTCTCAATTTTCTTCCATTTTGAGATAGGGGTGCTGCTAGCCCACAATTCACACCCATATAGCATCACTAGACAAACTAGGAGTCCAAAAAGCACTTTAATCATTTTCCAATCCCACAACTTTGCCTCTCTACATTTGTTTTGAAGAGCATATAATGCTTTCCACCCTCCTAAGATTCTCTTCTTTCTGCAGTCCTCCCAATTAAGTTTGTTGTTGAAATCGATCCCAAGGTATTTGTACTCATTTACTTCTTAAAGAATGTTGCCTTCAAAGAAGAACGTATGCTGAATTTCCTTCCTTTTACTAGGGAAAATCATTATCTTGGTCTTGCTAATATTGACTTGCATCCCCATTGTTCTACAAAAATGCTCAAGGGCATATAGGTGCATCTGAAATCCATGGGCCGATTTATAAATCAATACAAGATCATCAACATATAAAATAAACTTTATCACAAACTCCCCTAACCGAACACCATCCCCACCTTGCAAATTTAGCCACTCTTCCAATTTATCAATATATAAACCAAAAAGAGTAGGGGATAGAGGGTAACCTTGCTTGACTCCAATGTCACTTCTAAAACCTTCTGAAATACCTGTTGAGGTTCTAATTTTGACTTTCACCTCTTCATAAAGTCTATGGACACCAACTCTATAATGCAAAGGAATTTCAAGTTCTTCCATTCTACGTCACAACTTATCTATAGGGACCGTGTCAACTGCCTTTTTGAAGTCAACAAAATAACAAAATACTTCTTATTTACCCCCCCAAATCTTTTCAATAATGTTTCTGAACGTGATGCCATGATCTAGTGTAGAATGCTTCAGCCTAAAACCCGCTTGTCATTTTGCCTTCTTTTCTTTTACTTCTACCCACTTACTGATTCTATTTTCTACCATGCTGTTGAAAAGCTTTGTAAACAAAGGATTGATCATAATGGTTCTATAATTGGACATATTATTAATGTCTCCACTTTTAAAAAGGGGTATTGCTAAGCTAGTTGTCCAGTCTCTTGGGAATCCTTGTTGAATGATGTTGTTGAATATTTCCATGATGTGCGGTGCAAGAGTGTTCCTTCCCCATTTTAGATACTCTAGTTGAAGTTCAACCAAGTCTTTTGCCTTTCTTGTTTTCAGCTTTTTAATTCCAATCTCCACCTCCTGTAATGTGAAGAGTTTTGTAGTTGTGTTGAGCCCCAGGGGAGGCTCGAATTTTCATTCTTTCTCATAGAGTTGTCTTCCATTGATTAGCTGTAATATTATTTTCGATTTGCTTCTTCGTGGGTTGAAGTTCGTGCTATAACTTTTTTGGGTTATTCTTGCCTAGATATATTAACTCTCCTCGCCTTGTTTGCATGAACTCATCTTTTTTCCTTTTTAGTATCTGCTTATATAACTTTACATTCATCTTCTGCTTCCTTGTCTTTTTCAAGGTTCTCCTTGCCATTTTGCATTCTTTTGCACTTCTCAAGTGCCCTTTGAATTATATTTGTTAACTCATGACTGTTGAAGCTTTGGAAACCAGTTTTCTCTTTCTGAATTAATCTCTCCAGCATTGTCTTGAAGATAGTACAATTTTCTTGTGTTAGAAGAATTTTTCCCCTTGGTAGTGATTGCCGAGAGCATTCGTTTTTTCTTTTATGATGCATTTCTTCTACCCATTATAACTTCATATAAATTGGGTTATGGTCTGATTTTAAGTCCCAATATGCTCTCCAATCTTAACTTCATCTATGTTTTCTATCAAGCTTTGTGAACAAATCACATAATCAACGACACTTGCCCCATTGCATGTGTTGCAAGTGAAGTTCCGAGACCTTTTCCATCTGTCCAGACCATTGCAAATAATTAAGTTGAAAGCCCCACACAGTGTAAGCAATTCCTCTCCAAAATGATTGCTAACTTTGTCATCTTTTGAAAATCTCACCCATTGGGGATTCTCCTCTTCAGTGAGCCAAATAGGATTTTGATCCTCTTTGCAACAGAGAATACTAGCTTGCTGATTTGTTGTTCTAACATTAAAATCACCCACTAAAAGCACTTCTCCCTACTGATAGTACACAACAATATCTTGCTTTAAAGCTGCATACGGATCCTTGCTGTCTAGCCCCTTATTTTTGTAAGTTTTTGAGGCTTGAGGGGCAAAATAGCATGCTGCAATTCTTATGTGATTCTTATTCTTTGATATTTTGAACCATAAATATTGTGTATTTTCATCTTCTTTCATCAATTGAATATGATGGCCTTCCTTTTCTTTCACTAAAACTAGTATTCTCCCATACCCTTTGCCATTTTCTGCTACCTTGTTCCAAACTGCTAACTTTAGATAACCGTCAAACACAGGAGTTTTGCAACCATCATGTTCATGAGTTTCCGTGAGACAAATTATGTCTGTACCTTCCGCAATAGGCCCTAACCCAGGTCCCCTCCTCCAAGGGTAGCCCCTACAATTCCAAAAAACTAAACTTAGGTAGACCTGGGTAGGATTTGACTGCTACGCATTTTGACACAAAAGACTCAACTTTGAGTCTTCGCTCCTTTCCATCCATGTTGCTCTTGTTGTTTTCCTCTCTACTATCGAATTCTCTATTTTTTCTTTACTATCAACTTGCTGCCCTGTTTTGTCCTGAGCCCCAAACACTGCAATAACTGCTTTACCATTGTACAAGCATACCCTTTTCCCTTCATTTCTTGCTGCCCTAATTTTCTTCACTTCTTCCCTTCTCTGTTGTTGTTGTTTGCTAGTTAAATCTTCATCTAGGAAGAAGTGTGAGCCTTTCAAGAGTTTCTTTTTGCTCAAGAGATGGTGTTTGTCTTGCACGGTTGCCATGGTGACTTTTATGGGACGAGACCTCTCTTCACATATCTTCCCCACCCTCCTTGCTTGGCAAATTTGCCCTTTCCAATGTAGTTTCTCTTTCAGAAATTCCCTTGTTAAATTGAGAGTACTTTCATTCCTCCCATCATTTCTTATTCCCTTGATAATAAAGTTTGTTTCCTTGTCTCTTCTTTCTTTGTATTCTCTTTCTTGTGCTCTACGAGCACTTGCATCTTCTTCTTCCCCTGTCCTTATGTAACCATTAGTGTCTTCAACTCTATCTTTGATTTATTTTGGACCGCCATCCATATTGTTCTTTTTTGTCTTCTCTTTTGAAAGTTTTGTTTGTTGAGATACTTGTGTATCTGCCTGAGTTGCTTTAGAAATTATTACATCCTTGTTTGCTGCCCTTGATCCTGTCATGGTTTGCCATGTTGTCTTCGAAATGCTTGAAAAATCTAAAATTAAAATGAATCTAGGCTAATTAAAAATAATTAAATTATTAAAAATACATAACATATTTAAATTCTTAATAAATGTATTCTCAGAAATACCTTAAACCCACCCTTACGTTATCAAAGCGTCCATATGGTTGAGTCTTTGTTACAAATTTTACACCTTTGCAATGAGATAGCATATATATGGAATTGAATATAAACGTGCCGACGAGGGATAACCATATTAATGAACTTGTCCATACTCGCTACGCCTGTAAGAAGCGGCTGCAAAATGGTTGGAGTTAGAGTAAGTGGAAGACGAGACGTTTAGCAGGGTTTATGGTAAACACAGGCACTGGATATGGCGCGTGCTGCAACAGCAACAGCAGGGCGAGTAGCAGTTCCCTTGTCCATCCATTTTATCACATTCTCTTCACTTGTGCGCACTAACTCAATATCGTTCCGGTCCTCGATATCTCAATTTCCATGCTTATCTTCATCTTATTATTCTTCTCTTCTCTCGAGATCCACGGTGAGATTCTGCTCATGCAAACTGAACTCTATTCGATCTAAAATATATTCGCAACCCGTAATTGCCAAATCCCAAACAGAAGCCCCAGGTTTGCAATGGGTTAGCAGGACAGACGGATGCGGAGAGGTGAAGAATGAAGACGTGGGCAAGCGTGTCAGGCTATGCGGATGGGTGGCCCTCCATCGGATTCATGGCGCTGTTACCTTTTTTAATTTGCGGGATCACACCGGCATTATGCAGGTTTATATATTTGTTCTCAATGGAAATATTACCAACTAAATATGAAAGCTCTGCATTTTTCTCTCCGGTTGATGCTTGGTTTTGGATTCTTAGTTGTAGGATTGGTAGTTGCAAGTTCCTGTAATAATGGACTGTTAGTAATTTCATATTTTATGAGGCAAGGAGAAGTGAATATGGTTTTTTTTAATGCTTCTGGGGTTTTAGATTAGTTAGCTGTTAGTCGGAACTTCTTTTCCCTTAGCTATTCTGGGCTGGGGGATCAAACTTTGATTTTGATAGAGTGTAAGTGTGATTGGAAGCTTAGTCTCAAGACTCGATAGTTATTTATGGTGATCATCTCTAACAATGATCCTTATTCTTTAACGTGTCAATTACCGTTTTTATAGTCTTTAGAGAATACTATCGGAATGTTATGAACATATGATTCTGCTATCAATTGAGGCTTATAAACTAAAGTCATAATAACCTCCAGAATTTGCTATTACAACTGAAATGTGAAAGAATCTGGAGCTACACCTGAGAGTACGAAAACTAAAGCAACCCAAAACCTGAAACTAACAAGTCAATATCTGCAATAAAATTTTCATCAGTTTTAGGAGTACTAACAACAAAGACATGAACACTAGTAACAACAGCGAAACACCAGAGATTTTAGCTAGAACTGAACACAGTCTTTGAAAACATAACTGCATTGTGAAATACTAGATAATTTGACCAGGACTGAACACTGTCTTTGAAGAAACGAAGTAGATCATAGCAGAAAATAGTTTGTA
This sequence comes from Pinus albicaulis, assembly GCA_034641835.2. NCBI lineage: Eukaryota > Viridiplantae > Streptophyta > Pinopsida > Pinales > Pinaceae > Pinus > Pinus albicaulis. The sequence goes on along the minus strand of CM076572.1, from coordinate 679,896,900 downwards.
GCTGAACATCATGTTACCCAGAAGATAACTACGCTGAAGAGATGCTTTTCTGAGAAGCTATAGACAGACTGAACAGAAACTTTTCTGTGAAGTTCTGGATGCTGATTCAAGCCAAATTCACGATGATATGGATACTGCAGTGTGCCCAAATAGTCTCTTTTAGACTACCTGCAATAGCACCCATCCTAAGCCAAATCCAAGGCAACATAGATGCTGTCCTTAGTCCAAATAGTCTCTTCCAGACTACCTACAATCGGGAATACAGGGGCCACATAGGGAAGACATTACATAGTGCCCTATATAGAGAACAGGGGACGCATAGAGAAGATATTACATTTTACCCTCCGGAATGCTATAATTCCCACACTCGCACATTTCTACATGCTGGTGAAGGAGGCCTCTGGCAGAGGTATAGAAGAAGAGACATTTGTAGGATGAGATTTGGACAGGTCAACGATAAGCTCCTTGCCATCAACATCTGTATGCCCAATCGCTGTAGGAGTGTTTGAGGAAAAGCTCGTAGGATCAAGAGGAGGAACAACATCATAATGTGGAGAGAGATCACTTGAAATATGGTGAGAGCATGTATAGATGAATCATCTGTTAGGAGCAGCGAAAAAGATCTTGGTGGACTGTGAGTAGGAACTTCATCAATATCAACAATGATCACTTTCACTCTGTTGCGCTGTTGTTGATAATAGGAGAGGAAGAGGCCATAGGGAGAGTGCACAACCAGATGTGCGCTGTAAGATGAGTCCATTAGGGTCATTAACAAAGCAAAGGAGATACCTCTATAAAGTCTTTAAAAGGTTACCTGGATAGTGGAAACAAAAGAAGGAAGAGAGTGATGGGCTTGGAGGGTTTCAACTCTAGGAAATGTTGGAAATATAGTAGCGATGCTCGGTATTTTCATCAAGAAAGAAAATAAGATAAAAAATTAAATTAATAACCCCACAAGTGTCAAGTCGGCCCCATTTATAAAGTTGTCCTGGCCCCTTGGAGGTACCTATTTGACACCCTTTTGAGGACTATATATATATATGAGAGCTCTCCCTCTCATTTGGATGGAATCATCTCAAGTTTGATCTCTGTTCTAGTGAAATTAGAAGGAAGAAAAGGACGAAAAACAAAAGGATGAAGAAGATGTGGCTTGGCACTTGTGGGAGGTTTCTCTTGTACTGGTTAGCTGTTATTTTGATGTTTTTGTTTCTAGACGGATTGATGAACATTGACTCTCTCTCACAAGGAAAGATTTCAAGTTTTTCCCCTTGTGGGTTTTGCCCTGGCCTCAGGCCTAATTTTTTGTGTCTCTTGTCTCATTGTTATTTTTTACTGCTCTACTGTGATTAATGGTTGAAGTTTTCTTATGTATAACTCCTTGATGAACATTGGAAGTGGTTATCGTTGAAGAAAATTGCTCTAGTCTGTTTCTACTAGAAACATCAACATGGTGTCAGAGCCAAATTGAAGAGCAGTAATGGGATGATTGGACACACATCGCTTTCTCACATCTCTGATCAACCCTTGCTCAAGAAGTCCTGGAAGACCGAGTAGAAGACGAAGGCACTAATTCTCCGTGGAAAATTGCGAACCTGAGGCTTCTATGGAAAATTGCAGACTTGAGGCATTTCTTCTCTGTGGAAACGATACGATCCTGAGGCACTTTATCAATATGGAAAGACACAAAGTCTAAGGCTATACATAACTGTGGATCTATGCAAATTACCTCTGTGGTTGAAGCCAAGTCTGTGTTGAATCCAAGTTGGGAGCCATCTGAGCTCTTTGTGACATATGCATCTCCTTTATGGAAATATTCATCTGAACTCCTTGAGATAAGTATTGTCATCCAAACACTGTTGTATTGTGCAGATGTGAGATGATGATCTCAGCCTCATTCTTTGAGGTATGACCAAAATCTCGAGATCAAGGTGATTCCTGTGGTATGTCATCTCATGGACCCTATGGATAAGCAAAGATTTGTTGCTCATTATAAATGGAAGTCTGGGTTCATTTACATATGTGAGTTCTATGACATTCCCTATGCGAGTTTTGTGGTATCATATCTCTGTGGCATCCAAATTTTTCGGTAAACCCTTTGAGGCATCAGAGTTTCCTTTGTGGTAGGCCTCCGAGTTCAGATCCAAGAGATCCAGGCCTCTTCTCTTAGTGGAAATCTCAGTGATAAGTCCAAAGTTTACTAAACTATCTATGGAACAAGGTTCCAAGTTTTGCTGAAAAGTGTAACTAGGTCGGTCTTCATGTTGACTATGTAATTATGTATTTATGTAAAGAAGAAGTCAAAGGTAATAAAATGTATTTTGTGGCACTTGCTTCATGGGTTTCATGAGCAAGATTTTATTATATAGGTTAATAGACTTCTTTTTGATGTCTATTAGGTTTGTGTCTTCTAGGTATAAAATGTAATTAAGTGTCATGTTCATGAAGGATCTAGTCTAGAAAATATATGCTCCAAAACCTTGTGGAAGAAGGTCACCTAATGCTCGAAGACTAGCTCTCAAAAGCCTTCAATCAATGATGGAAGACAAGTGGAGAATGCCACATTAAATGTTGAAGAATATATGTTACAAAGTCGTCCTTCTAACAGATGACAAGTCGGCCTATATACTATAGTGGTGGTCGGCCTAAAAGACAACAAGACTGTCTCTATGTATACACTCGGTTTGCGGCTCATTCAGGCAGAAGTTTTTCGGTGGTCTGAGCAATAAGAAATGCAGGCTTTCTTAGAAATACAGTGCGGTATATACCAATAAAGAAATGTGGACTATACCTATGAAGAAGCACCTATAACAGATTGCGGATCTCTCTGTAGTGACACAGTAAGGAATTGCGAATTTCTCTGAAGTAGCACAGTAAGAAAATGTGAATACATCAGTGAATGAAATGCGGGCCAAGTCTGGTTAAATACAGATATAAAACAGAGTTTAAGTGTGAACAATATTGATCTATGGTTGAAGCTGACCTAAGACAGAGATCCAGTACAAAAATATTTGAGTTGTAACAACATGATATAACCTGAGCGAAGTGCGAAGCTGAGGCAGTAAATCACTGTGTATATGTGCGGTCAATCTGAATTAAGATGTGATTCAAGTAAGATGATACACTTGTTAATTACACGTATAAAAGGAAGGTAAATCTATGATTTACCTTCCTATCCTCAGTTAATATTTGCCAAGTGAAAATGAAGCAAGAAGAAATGTTTTGGTGAACAAAGACGAAATCAAGTTAGATTGAATCAGAGACCGAGTTCTCTAAGGTTGTTACAGATCAGTGTAAATTGGTGCAGAAATGAAGGATCAACATCAGAGGCAGACAAAGGAACAGTGACAAGGTTTTTGGATGCATATATATAGGTCAAGGGTCTGAGTCTTGGTCATGGTCATTCGAAGATCTATAAGAAGAATTCTTTGCGGGTTTTTCTCTCCAAGAGGGAGAGGTTTTGCCCTGGCTCTAGGAGCCTAATTTTGTGTCTCGTGCATTTTGATAATTGACTTGATGAAAGACTAACTAGGCTAAAGAAAAGAAGATATAAGTAACTCAAGTAAGCTCACAAGTAATTATCAAGAAGAGAATTTGTATTAATCACCATCCCTCCAAATTCTCTACATGCTTTCAGAGCTAAGGTGCTGAATGCAAGGGATGCTTGACAAAGGAGACACTACAAGAAGCAAAGATCAAAGTTTGGGTTGAAGGATCAAATCAGTTTGCAAGGAAGACTTCAAGGATTCAAGAACATCTACATTTGAATTTCAATTTCTGAAGATATGCTTCATCATTAAGGATTCAAGAACATCTACATTAAATATTTCTATCTTAGAAGAAACTCTTGACTTCATCTTCAAACATCATCAAGGAAGTTGCTGAAGGAGAAAGTCACTCTCTCAAGTAAGTATCTATGACTTTATCTAAATCTATCAAAATGTCTTTGAAAAGAAAGCAACAAACTGGTTAGGGTTTCAAACTTTCCTGCATGGAAGACTAGTACAATGAAGTCATGCGAAATACATGAAGGGAGATCTAAGAGCCCAAAGGATTCTTACAGAATCCATAAAAGACTCTCTCATCTTCGAGGTATCAAATCTAAAATCATCAAAAAGAAATATTTGACAAATTGGTGGAGCTATTCTCTGTGAGTACTGCAGAAGAAGTAATCTCTCTGAGATCATCTGCAGGAAATGTGAGAAGTAATGTTTGACACTCAGATGACTAAAGTGGTGTTGGAAGCTCTACTAGATGAATAGGGAAACTTCACTTCAGGTTTATATGGGAAGAAAGAACCCACACCGTTTCACAATTTAAGGTCTCTATGTAAAATAGAGGAAACAAGATTGAAAGCCAAAAGTGTTACGGGATCAAGGGAATCAAGCCTTTGTAGCCACATCAAGGAAGAAAGGAAGATTCGGTAAGTTTGGTCCTTAGAATAGTATGAAGCAAGCACGATGCTTTGGATGTAATGAACTTGGGCATTATAATAGAAATTGTCGTTAATCTGAAAAAGGGCAAGAGAAATAGGGAAGAAGCCCATGTCTTTGAAAATGAGGAAAGAACCTGATGCAAAGAAAGCTAAGAAAGAAGAAGCGAGGGATCTCCACTACGATTGAGATCATCTTCTCCTTTAGGTGATTTCTGTTGATTGTATGATAGGAAGCAGTGTAGCATCCTGATCGAAGCATGGTAGGAGCTCCTGGTGAATCAACTCTGGGAAAACCTCTCTGATAACATTACTAATGGAAAGCAGTGATCAAAAGCAAGGGTCATCATGGAAACAGATTTCTGGGATGTGATGACATATTGATGGAGCAGGCCAAGGGAATGAAGCTCTTCATTCTTGAGAAATTGCTACAGGATGATTCAAGGGAAAAAGGTATGAGGTATGTATATATTTATATGTTGACATTGGATGCTGTGAAGTCATGTCATATGGTTGCAGGTAATGGACTTTTGTATTTAGAAGTATGATCTATGGAGGAGTATCTCTTGATGCACGGACAGATGGAATCAACATAATATGTCCTCATGGAATATGAGGTGGTTGTATATGAACGAGAAACTGGAGTTATCATACGAAAGCCAAGAAGATGTGACTAGGAGATCTCCTGGGAGGATATGTAGACTCTGACAGAAGTCTGGTAAATAAGAAGACCCTTGACAAAACATATCATTAGGAGATGTGTCAATCTGAATAGAGGATCATCACTGAGGTAACTTTTGTTTTAAAAGGTTCATATGTATATGTTTATCTAGATGAATTTGTGTAGGGCTGCTAATAATGAGAAAGGATGTATGATCCTTGGAGATGATTCGAAGAAAAGCAACATAATGTTGAACCAGATGAGAAGGACTGATGAATCACTTTCTGATAGTGGACATGACTCGTGATTGAAAGTGATGGATGATCTGTGCCCTATGAAGCCAAAAGTTAAAGATTCCTCAAACATCGAAATCCACGACATCGAGGGGAGGAATTCTTCATGAGTAGCTGGATTGCTGCTACAGGACTCTGGTTGAGAGGGAGCCTGGTGGTAAGTTTCTTGCTTGGAAGAAACTTGTAGTATGTCCTTCATGTGTTAAGAGGGAGTGACATATGTGATTCTCTATTACATGTGTCATGCACTAGACCAGGACTAACATTCGTAAGTCTTAGTGAAGGTCATGTGAAGAGAATGGATAGACACATCATTATGGTCTTCAACTGGAAGACAGAATGGAGGATTGGGTGATCATCTGGCATTCGATACTCTTTGAGAATGAGATAGGGCATTCAAGATAAGAGTAGTCGTGGACCGATATTCTTTGAGGGTTGGCTACCCAAGAGAAGAATAGTCCAAGAAGGTCATACTCTAGGAACACCTAGGTGGGGTATGTACCTTGGAGAGACAATGACTATGGTGTCTATTAGTCATGTGTCTCACCAACATTGTAGCCCATTGTCTCATTGAGAGATGGGGCTGTTAGTCAAGGCCTTGCACTAGGACAATGCTGGTTGATATGATGCTATACAAATGCGATTACCAATCCGATTCTTCTTATGAGATTCTTCAGTTTGAAAGTGACCATGTACCTATATGAATACCTCTCTAGTTAAGAGGGAGTGTTGAAAAGTGTAACTAGGTTGGTCTTCATGTTGACTATGTAATTATGTATTTATGTAAAGAAGAAGTCAAAGATAATAAAATGTATTTTGTTGCACTTGCTTCATGGGTTTCATGAGCAAGATTTTATTATATAGGTTAGACTTCTTCTTGATGTCTATTAGGTTTGTGTCTTCTAGGTATAAAATGTAATTAAGTGTCATGTTCATGAAGGATCCAGTCTAGCAAATATATGCTCCAAAACCTTGTGGAAGAAGGTCACCTAATGCTCGAAGACTAGCTCTCAAAAGGCCCTCAATCAACGATGGAAGACAAGTGGAGAATGCCACATTAAATGTTGAAGAATATATGTTACAAAGTCGGCCTTTTAACAGATGACAGTCGACCTTCTAACAAATGACAAGTCGGCCTCTATACTATAGTGGTGGTCGGCCTAAAAGACAACAAGATTGTCTCTATGTTTACACTCGGTTTGCGGCTCATTCAGGCAGAAGTTTTTTGGTGGTCTTAGCAATAAGAAATGCGGGCTTTCTCAGAAATACAGTGCGGTATATACCAATAAAGAAATGCAGACTATACCTATGAAGAAGCACCTATAACAGATTGCGGATCTCTCTGTAGTGACACAATAAGGAATTGCAAATTTCTCTGAAGTAGCACAGTAAGAAAATGTGAATACATTAGTGAATGAAATGCGGGCCAAGTCTGGTTAAATACAGATATAAAACAAAGTTTAAGTGCGGACAGTCTTGATCTATGGTTGAAGCTGACCTGAGACAAAGATCCAATACAAAAATATTTGAGTTGTAACAACATGATATAACTTGAGCGAAGTGCGAAGCTGAGGCAGTAAATCACTGTGTATATGTGCGGTCAACCTGATGTAAGATGTGATTCAAGTAAGATGATACACTTGTTAAGTACATGTTTAAAAGGAAGGTAAATCTAGGATTTGGAAGAATGAATGTCTTGACCAGATTCTTGGAATGTTTTAGATTTGTAAAACCCTAGTAAGGGTTTGAACAAGAATGCCCTAGGGTTTATGGACAAAACCTTAGGACTGATCGTTCATAATGTTGATAATGAAATCGAGAGTGATGAAGTTGTAAAAGAATGGAAGGATGAGTGGGTTTGTAAACTTGTTGTAGCCACTACAACAACACCCAAATTTTTGGGCATATCCAAAATTTTGGGTCCCCCCTCAGCTCGCCTCAGGCCACTACGGATATGATCGGATTTTAAATCGACCAATCTCCCCATGACTCGTTCCTATCAAACCCTGTCGATGTGCCCACTCACGCGATGCATATTGCAATCATTCATCATGTCTCATCTTAGATTTTGACCTAATGATTACATTAGGGTTTTGAGGAGGTTTGTTGCTTCAATCATGCATCAAGAGTTGCATATGAATTCATATGCATTCTAATTGATGGAGGTACCATGCATTGATGGATAGGACTTTATTTCAACTTTCATTTTGTTGACTACATTAGGGTTTGGGGAGAAACCTTATATTGTCGAAATGAAGGCCCCCTTCATGTTTTGACCTGATCCATACGTTTCTAGGGCGCATCCTCATTGGAATTACATTGCACCATGATAAAATCATTGCATATCATATCACCTATGTTCCTCAAGCTCGTCCATGTGCTTGACTGTTACATTATTTAAAGAAAAGATCTTATTCAGGCACGGTAGATCAAGCCCTTCAAAATGCCACCATGTACATGACATATCACAATATTAAGGGACATTAAGCACATTTACATAGTCCCCTTTAAATTACTATGTAGAATTATTTAATTAATTTATGGCTATTGTGCTACGTAGAACAAAGAAAAGGTAACACACTCAAGGCTCTTACTAAGGCACGATGGAAGGATGAAGAAATACATATATACAATGCAACAAAAGACCTATCAAGTAATGGTCATGAGAGTCATTACCATTATAAAGATGCGTTGGGACCCCAAACCAGCAATAGCTCTAGAGCAAAGTGTTCTTTAATATATATGGAAAAGGATGCCAAGGGATAGTGTTTTTTAAAGCCTATATATGTGAGGTCGTGGAGCTTATGCTATCGACACATGCGAGAAGGTTTTGAGCCATTGACACACACACACACACACGCTATCGACACATGTGAGAAGGTTTTGAGCCATTGATGCACACACACACATGCTATCGACACATGCGAGAAGGTTTTGAGCCATTGACACACACATACACAACACACACAAACACAGACACACAGACACACAGAGACGCACACTGTCATGTTTTGACCGGATCCATACATCTCTAGGACGCATCCTCATTGGAATTACATCGCACCATGATAAAATCATTGCATATCATATCAACTATGTTCCTCAAGCTCGTCCACTTGCTTGAGTGTTACATTATTTAAAGAAAAGATCTTATTCAGGACACAACACACACACACACAACACACATAACACACAAACACACACACACACACACACCTTCATGTTTTGACCTGATCCATACGTCTCTAGGATGCATCCTCATTGGAATTACATCGCACCATGATAAAATCATTGCATATCATATAACCTATGTTCCTGAAGCTCGTCCGCGTGCTTGAGTGTTACATTATTTAAAGAAAAGATCTTATTCAGGCACGATAGATCAAGCCCTTCAAAATTCCACCATGTACATGACATATCACAATATTAAGGGACATTAAGCACATTTACATAGTCCTTTAAATTACTATGTAGAATTATTTAATTAATTTATGTCTATTGTGCTATGAAGAACAGAGAAAAGGTAACGCGCTCAAGGATTTTATTAAGGCACGATGGAAGGATGAAGAAATACATATATATAATGCAACAAAGGACCTATCAAGCTATGGTCATGAGAGTCATTACTATTATAAAGATGCGTTGGGACCCCAAACCAACAGTAGCGCCAGAGCGAAGTGTTCTTTAATATATATGGAAAAACATGCCAGGGGATAATGTTTTTTAAAGCCTATATATGTGAGGTTGTGGAGCTTACGGTATCGAAACATATGACAAGGTTTTGAGCCTTTCACACACACACACACACAACACAGACACTGAAGACCAAAAGCATGTTTGTTTAATTATATAAGCTCAAAACAAGGATGAATTTCCAGACTTGCGTGGCATTAGATGAATGCGGTACAATGAAGGTTTAAAGGGCAATGTCATTGAGTATACATGCATCACAAGATAGGATGATGTGACCAACACATATGGTACAAGAATCATTTGCTCAAATTTGTTGAGAGTTCAGGTTAGATTCGCATCAAACTAAGGGGCATTGGGCTTTATCTACTTGAAGCATTCAAGACCATGTGATGCACCAACACTTGTTTGTAACTGAAGGCATTAAATGGAAAGAAAGGATGTGTTGTAACTCGTTACAATATTTGCAATGCGAAAGGTAAACAACGCCATGGTTAATGAAACACATACTTTGAAAGCTGCAATTATAAGACAACGCATGGGGACAACGAACCAACATTCACGTGAAGTGAATTTCTCTTTTAATATATATATTGGGCGGATACCAAGGAAACGTTAGGGAGATTCATAATGAGCTGACTGCTCTAAAAATGTTGCTGCATATATCTCTTGTTAAAAAAGGCCGATGCCAAGGGAATGCATGGATAGTGACAACAAAACATTACATGTAATGAGTGGGCTAAGGTTTCAATGATACAATGTTGAATGTGTCGCTCGGATGGTGACTGGAGCCCAACAACAAGAGGCCTATCAAAATGTTGTATATTCAAACTATTGCACTCCATAGCGATTTACCCTCAACGCGCTTTTAATCAAAGACTTAAATGGAGTGGCATGGGATACATACCAAATGACACTTCTGTTAAATTAGGATCGTGCCACATGCCCAAGCGCTAGAACACACACATATTTATGGTTATCGATAAACCATGCCGAAAGGATCACCACCAAGCCTAGCGAGTCATGAATGACATGTCGTGGGAGTATGCACATAATATGCCATATGGTGGGCATGATGCAAACCTTTAGCAAAGGCGTGGTGATGTTACATACATTCAGGTGTCAATAGAGTGCATTGGGTGCATACCACATCATAATGCCCATCTTAGAGAATAATGGAGTATGGAGTGCTTTGGCAGAGATTCCACGAAGAAAACTAAGCAATGGAGAAAACCACGATGTGTTGGAAAATTAGGGCAAGTCGCACTCTGCTAACCAAATAAGTAATGCGACCTATTGGATGAGCAAGAACTGCGATCTCTCAACAGATTTGTGATTAGACTGGTTGCAAAATCGCTATTTGAGCTCCAACATTCCAGTCCGAAAATGTGACTTGGTCCAATTGCGACTATGCGACCATCTATACGAGTCACATTCCTATCTATGGGTCACATCTACTTACTGGTCGCAGTAACCGGTTGCGATCTCTCCCATGGTTTCTATTAATGCCCTTCCCCTATAGATGCGACCTATACAGAGTAAGTCATGGGACTTCAGAAAGTGACATGACAATTTGTAATGACAATAGTGTTATAGAAGATCTCATGCAACAACACCACACGTTTATAAGCATTCTTCAAGCTCGCTTGACTAAGTTGCAGGTGATAAGGAGATTTTGGAAAAGGAATGACTTGAAAGGTGCTATTGATGCTATGAGAAAGATGGGAGATCATTCTGTATTTGTTGATATTATTAGTATTCTGGTTGAAAGAAGTGGAATCTTCATGCGGAATATTTCATTGTCGTACTTCCATTGCTCCCTTGGTTACTTTTGAGAGAGATAACTGGCACCTTACTGTCGTTATGGAAACCCTGCTTGTGCTAGGGAAGACTTTTGGTGATGTTACTCGGGCAACCATATCAGCATCCCCAACAATAAAAGTTGATCTTCGAGCAGAGCAAAGGCTCAAACATTGTAGTCTGTGCTATGTTGAACTTGGAAACATCAAGCAGATTCTTGTTCCTTTAATTAGAAGAGCTGGAGTTGTTGCTAAGTCTGCGCATTAGTTAAGTTTATCCCTTCACATCTATGACTAGACTATCTCCAAGTCGCAAAAACGCAGTTATAAACCTTATTCACGCAGCGAGTATTTGCGACTTGTATATATTGCGACTTTGTGCTCCCTCTCCAAGTCGCTAGGTCGCAAAACCACACTCGAAAAAACTCACGACCTCTGCGAGCCTCCCTCTTTTGCGATTATGTGACCCTCCTTCAGGTTGCAAGATCGCAACAGAGGTCCCAACAACATGACATGAAAATGCGACCCCATCTATGCTGCGACTACATGACTTGCCTTGCCTATACGAAATGCGACGGGAGCTGTGAAATTTTCTGAATACATTAATGCATAAATCCTACTGTAGTATCATAGTTTACTTCTACTTGTGATTAAATTATACAAGTTATCTCCAAAAAAATATTTAGAAAATACCAAAGTAAAGACTACTAACAACCTACACATATGCAGATCATTTACTGAATAATATGCTCAGTCAAACAAAGTGACGCACAGATTTTTTGGACAATAGTCCAATGTGGGAAAACCGGTGCAGCAGATATGAGGGTTTATTATTATTATGTAGAATTTGAGTACAACAAATCTGGGCACCCAACTGGTTAACCCGACAGAGAAAATAATAGATTTGCAGCAATACCTGCTGTTCTGAGACCAAAAGTTAACTGATCCACACCCTCAAATGGGATTTACAAGACTCAGCTAATTTCTGGCCCTAGAAACCCTAGCGCTGCCCTTGAAGCCCTAATGTCATCCCTGCTAGGCTCTGCTTGCCTCTTCGCTGCTCAGAAGGGGATTGTGTAACCCCAAACTAGGTGACGCAGTCCTTACGCTGCCTCTGGAGGCCTCTGCGTAACTTTGGAAGCCCTCTGAAGCTGCAACGCTACCCCTCCTGGGCCTGCGTAGAAGCTGAAGCCTCTGCGCTACGCAGTCGCTTCTCTTGTTCCTCTGCACTGCGCAGCTGCTGCTCTTTCTCCTCTGCGCTGACCTTGATTGCTGCTCCTTTGCCTCTTGCTGACTCTTGGCTCCGGGATCAGATCATCCCCTCGGCCAATACTACCCCTCGCTGCAGAAAACTCTTTCGGAAATTCTTATCAAACTTGCCCTAGAATTCCAGCTCAGTCTCTCGGCTCTGCCACCGTGTGTGTGTCTCCAACTGACCCTCAAGCCTTTCTCTTATACTTTTTCGTTTAGACATCAACGACTGTGATTTAATCTCTTATCAACGGCTAAGATTAAAAGATTGCTTGATTTGCGTCACTTAGAACATTTCAGCACATGTGTTTAATTAATTCACTTTAATTTTTCTAATTTCCTAAGTTTAGACTTAGGGTTTTCATTAAAAAAATTAATTATTTGAATAACTTTAACACCGGATGAAATTTCTCCAAACGCTTTCTAGGTTTTGGAGTTAATGTGTTTCTTAGCCCCTCTACCAAGTTTCAGGGTGAGAGCACACTCGATGCTACCCCAATACACAAAATATCAACACTCCCTCTTAGCATGGAGTGTGCTCTAGCAATACATCTACACCATGTATCACAAGATCTTGTCATTGGTCTTTGCGTTGTTGATGCTTGGCCTGCTGCCCTCCATCCACTGTGCTGCTGCTCTCCGTACTTTTGCCCATTTCACTGCCACTGACATTGCCACATCTGTACTGCAACTCCCTCTCAACTTGCTGCATCATGTTGCCCATAGCACTGCCACGGCTAACTGCTGCACTGCAACTCAGTTGTCGAGAAGTAAGCAATTGAAAGACTCTTGCCCAATTGTTGACAGACAAGACAGGTTGCATCCCATCACTGAAACTTCCTTTGTTGCTGCTTTACGTTGTCCTCCTCAAGCTACTGTGCTGCCACAACTCTACTCTGCGTGAGCACTGCCTCTCTCTACTGCTGAAGTCCCATCAACCTCTGCGCTGCTGCCTCTACGCTGTTGCTGCCTCTGCATTGTGCTGCTCCCTCTATAGCATCTTAGCATTGCCCTCCGCTTCACTGTGATCTTCTACATCCATCTCCTACTTGTCCCGCTACCGTCTTAAGGCTCCAGTAGCTCGTATGTTATCCAAGAGTAGGGTTAACTCAAGGATCCCACCTCCTTAATCTGTAGCTGCTCTACAGATCCATGTCACCCCACTTACGTGGCTTATGAGCACTCATGGCTACGTCATCTTCATTCCCATCGTCCTTTGCTGCTGCAGCCTGGGAATCAGAAGCTCCTTTGTCCTTCTTCTTAGGACAAGTGCCGGCGAAGTGTCCAAGTTCACCACAGTTGAAGCACCATACCTTGGATAGGTCCCTCTTCTTCTTCCCTTGCTGCTTTCGTTCCTTCGATGCAAGAGCTGCATCATCGTCCTCTTCTTTCTACACCTTGACCATTCCGCTGCTGCTGTTATGCCTCTTAGTGATTGTCCTGATCTCTTCTTGGCGGAGGATTGCTCACATGTCCGCCTAGGATGGTAACGCTCCCTCCCCAATATGCTTTGGACAAACATTTCCCATTCCTCGGTGATTGCATTTAGGGCAGTCCTTACCAAGAGCCTTTCGTTCGGAGGTGCACCCATGGCAATCGGTTGATCTCGGATAGTCTGAAGTCGGAAAAGGAAGGGATCTACCTCCTCACCCTTCTGCATCTGGAATAGCCTCATCTGATTCTCACGAAGCATTTTCCGTTGAACGGAGCTTCCCTGATACATGGCCTCTAAAGCGGTCCACATCTCATTTGCCGTCTTCTTTCCAGCAATGTGTGGCACGACACGATCCTTTACTTCGTCCATAATCAAACGCTTAGCCCACGCTTGATTTTAATTAGATTTCTTCAGAGGATCAGGATCTGCAGGCTTAGCTAGGACATTTTTTGCATGGTTCTTGATGCCGTACTCATCCAGGACTGGTAGGAACCTGGCCCTCCAGATGACGAAGTTGGACACACCATCCAACTTGTACTGATCCCTCAGCCTATGAGAAGCCATCTAGCTCAAATATGATGGAACAATACAAAAACGCTGGATCTGGGTTTCTTGGTGACTAGAAACTCTCTAGAAACTTCTCCCTCTGGAAATTGATTTTGCTCCTGGAAATCTTCAGCCAAAACAATCGAATTGTTCTCTCCGATCCTCCTGATCGAATATCAGATCTGTTTGGCTCAGATCTGCTGAGTGACTGTCTTCCTCCCGCTCTTTGTTGACTTAGCTAGGCACAATTTTGCATCGGCAGAATCTCTGCCACACCAGCATTGCCGAAGTACTGAAGCACTGCTTCCGGATCACGACAAACTGACAAGAAGACGGGACTGCGTCCCTCTGGCTGTCCTCTGTGTGAGCAGACATGCCCAGTGCAGTGTCTACGCTGCTTAGAAGTGGACTGCGTAAACCTAGACTGGGTGACACAGTCCTTATGCTGGCCTGGTTAGCCTCTGCGTAAGCCTGAAGGCCTTCTGAAGCAATATTGCTGCCCTTCTTGGATCTGCGTCCTCTTGCTGCTGCTGCCCTTTCCAGATTTTTGTTGCTTGCGCTGCTACCTTGCAGAAAATATTCTTCAGTTGACTTGCTGGAGATTCAGCTTGATCTGTGATCGCTTTGATACCATGTGAAAATTTCTGAATACATTAGTGTAGAAATCCTACTGTAGTATCATGGTTTACTTCTCCTACTTGTGACTAAATTATACAAGTAATTTCTAGAAAAATATTCAGAAATACCGAAGTAAACACTATTAACAACCTACACATATGTAGATCATTTACTGAATAATAAGCTCATTCAAACAAAGTGACACAGATTTTTCAGACAATAGTCCCCGGAAAAACCCAATGCGGGAAAACCGATGCAGCAGATATGAGGGTTTATTATTATTATGTAGAATCCGAGTACAACAAATCTGGGTACCCAACTGGTTAACCCGACAGAGAAAATAATAAATCTGCAGCAATACCTGCTGTTTTGAGACCAAAAGTTAATTGATCCACACCCTCAAACGGGATTTACAAGACTCAGCTAATTTCTGGCCCTAGAAACCCCAACGCTGCCCTTGAAGCCCTATCATCAGCCTTGTTAGCCTCTGCGCTGCTTAGAAGGGGACTGCGTAACCCCAGACTGGGTGACGCAGTCCTTACGCTGCCTCTAGAGGCCTCTGTGTAACTCTGGAAGCCCTCTGAAGCTACAACGCTGCCCCTCTTGGGCCTGCGTAGCGGCTGAAGCCTCTGCGCTGCGTAGCTGCTGCTCTTGCTCCTCTACGCTGCACAACTTGCTCTTGCTCCTCTGCGTTGACCTTGATTGTTGTTCCTTTACCTCTTGCTGACTCTTGGCTCCGGGATCAGATCATCCCCTCGGCCAATACTACCCCTCGCTGTAGAAAACTCTTCCAGAAATTCTTAGCAAACCCGCCCTAGAATTCTAGCTCAGTGTCTCAGCTCTGCCTCCATGTGTGTGTCTCCAACTGACCCTCAAGCCTTTCTCTTATACTTTTTCGTTGAGACATCAACGACCGTGATTTAAACTCTTATAAACGGCTAAGATTAAAAGACTGCTTGATCCGCATCACTTAGAACATTTCAGCGCGTTTAATTAATTCACTTTAATTTTTCTAATTTCCTAAGTTAAGACTTAGGGTCCTCATTAAAAAAAATAATTATTTGAATAACTTCAACACCAAATGAAATTTCTCCAAACGCTTTCTGCGTTTTGGAGTTGATGTGTTTCTTAGCCCCTCCACCAAGTTTCAGGGCTAGAGCACACTCGATGCTACCCCAATACACGAAATATCAACAGGAGCAGCATTGTAGGTCACAAAGTCGCGTTTTAGGGCTCCAACATTGTGTCCAGAAAATGCGACCTCCATTAAATGGCATCCGTGCAACCTCCTCACCAGATTTGCGACCCAAGGAAAACATATCTAGCTCCTTGCCCATCAAATATGTCTTCTTCGTAATGTAAGATAATGAAAGAATGAGGAACGCACTACTTTCAATGCCCAATTAATTGATCAAAGGGCTGGATTATACATTGACAAACATACAATATCAAACAATGCATTGGGATACTTCCCAAAAAACATTTTAAAGGGGTGATACAAAGAATGTTGAGAGCCATTATAAAGGGCCATGGAAGGCAGATCCATCTTGATGATAGTAACTCAGGGCCATACATTTTTGCCTATTATTGTTTATATTATTTGCTACTTGTTTTATTAAAGTAAACTTATATTAATGATTAATCAATGGTTGTATGTGCTGCAGGGTTGATGTTGCAAAATAGTTTGTTATTGTAGTTTCCAGAGACATGGCAAAACATGATCTAGTTTTAAAAGCGCTATGCCTTTTGATATTGCAAGACAATGAGGTTGCTTTCAACACTTGTTCTAAGGATAATAACAGATCTATGGATGATAACATGATTGAGGAACCTTAGAAAAAACCCCGCAATGGTCACTTGCTTCGACAACACTGTTACATGGAAGGGAAATATACAAGGGTCCCAATTAATGTTTTTCTTTCAAGCAAGTACTTATGCTTTTAAAGTCATTCTTTGTTGAAAAGTATATATGACTAATGCCATTTGTTTGTAGGTGGAAGGTTTGCATGGAGAAAGCTAGGGTTTCTTGCAAGAAACTGTGCGATTACAGTTTCAACAAACAAGCTAGCTGGATCCATGTAAATGCTTGAAGCATTGTGTCAACCATGATGGTAGGAATAATAGCAGACAAATCAACATTCAACACAACAAATGCATCACAACCCTGTTCAATAACTCATCATGAGTATTCATCAACATTAGGGTTTCCAACAACCCTCTTTTATTCTCCTCACATTTTCTCTTCTATCAATATGTAAATGTTCTCATCATGGTGCCATCAACTATGCTGAGGTCGATTAAGCATGTACTTGATAGGCATGATGATGAGACAACAGTGAGGAAGTTCAAGAGTTATGAGGGTAGGTCAAATGTCACGGTAGCTGAACAATCACCTCACCTTTATAAAGGTGACCTCATGCCTCATTGCAATGGGACTTTGACACTTGAGCTTAGACTAGGAGTACATAGCTGATCCATGCTTAAAGAGCTAGAGGCACTCAACTCTTGGGATCTAGTAGGGTGAGCTGTAGTGAGGCTAGGGCTTTATGTTAAAATTGGACAACTAGGTCCAAACTCCGGGTTGTGCTGCTCAGATGACGATCGCAATATTTTTATTGGATTCCTCTTTCGGAGAGGTGTAAGATTGATCTAAAGATCATCTCGATCGGATGAGCAGAACATGTACTTTGAATTTATTCCACTTATGTGCTGGGTCGGCCTGGAATAAAATATTGACTTAAATGTCTTAAAGGTCGTGTCACACACCCCCAAAGATTCCTATATATTGGAGAGACTTGGAGTTCATTTGACACACATCATTGTGGAGGAATTCTCTCTCTGCTGATGGCGTTGGAGCTGCATATTCTTTGTTTGGGTTGTTCTGGGGTTATGTGTGACACACTTGGCTATATGACCTATTGGAGACTTTGTTGGTAGAAGCATCCCGCTGATCGCCGTAACGCCACCATTTCTTATCTCTATTTTGGCTTGTCTTCTATCGATCTATTAGTATGTTCTATCTTCTTCAGTGTTGTGCCCTAATCTGAAATGGCATAGAACATGTTCAGAAATTAACATGGTATCAGAGCTTTGGTTGAAGACATGCCCTAGTTAGCGTGGAAGAAGGCTTGAATCAGCGTGAGCAAGTCTGTCCTAATTAGCGTGGAAGGAGCTGTGGGTAACAGCATATGGTTCAGGGATATTTATGGGAAAACAAATTCGGTAAGGGTTGTTTTTAAAGGCTAGCTTGTTGAGCTAGTTGGTCGAGATACATATATATAAAACGCTACCATATGTGGGTAGCTGGAAGGCAATCCGGTTTCATGATTTTCATCGTTAGAATATTTTCTAGTTAGCGTGGAAGGTGACAGCTATGAGGGACGCGGGTCTGTCTCAACCTGCGTGGAAGGGCAGCGTATGCTGCTATAAGAGGGACGCAGTCCCCACCTCATTTTCAGAGGAATACGACGTCGGCCCTCGTTTGGTTGAAAGGAGTATCAATTTCGATATTAGTGGGGATTCGGAAAAGACAGTCGGCCTCGAAGAACTCGGTCATCATGCCGGATATTATCGCCTCGAACACACGCACGTGGAGATGAGAACATTTGTTCTGTTGCTGTTGCTGTGCTTATGCATATCTCCGTCGTTTGCCGATTTACGGCTCCCGACGAGTGCCAGGTTCCCTCAAGCTCAGGTCGAACGGCTGATTAAAGAGCTAAATTTGATTCCTGGAATCGCAGAACAGGAAAGTGTCCCGACATACGAAGGAATTCATCACACGAAGACATCTATACATATACACGTTTCTCGCCATTTATTTGCAGGCTTTAAAGGCCAGCGATTGGGGTTTGGTCCTATTTTAAGTACAGATATGAGAAATGATATGAACAGATCATCTCAGTCCCGTAGAAGTGAGCGGAGTGGTAGCTTGTTATGTGCTTTTTCCAGCTATTTGCGTAGTGCTTCTGCGTCATTCGTTGTGTCCACTGTGCGCTCTGTTGGGGCTTTCGTTGCTTCTTCAATTCTATCCTCTGACGACGACGATCGCAATAGAGAACAGGTTTGGGACATCGTAGATGCAGATGATGTGCATGAGATTGTCTCAAAGCGTGATGCCCCAGTTTCATTTCTGAAAATACAGCCGCGGCCAAGTACACTTGAAACAGAAGATAATAAATTTAAAGATGTCTTTTCGTTATTGTTGGTTGTTACCAGTGATGCTATTGTCACTGAAGGTGGATATGCTAAAAGTGGGGGAAGCTTACCTCAGTCAAGTGAGAGCAGTTTTGTCCCGACGATGCGGACCGTGGGAAGCCCGATATCGTGGTTAAGAAAGCCGCAATCTGATTGAAGGTTGCCGCTGCAACTATATAGTGTCGCTGCCCTTCAGAAAGAAGTTCTGGGCGTAAAATAGCTCAGCTAAATCTATAACTATTAACGCGGAAGCATAGAAGCATAGATGAAACATAGATGAATTGGGCATGGCAGCGGTGAGTTGAAGGAAATTGGAGTTAAATGCAGGGTGTATTAATCCATCATCTCAGAAGAGTTCTAAGTCATCTACCAAGGCAGCTCCTCCTTGTAATCTGGTCAAGGCTACTTTCAATCATAAGAAATTGACTGATAGCAGAATTTCATGGGATGCACTGCCATCTAGTTTTGTTGGACCTGGAAAGGAAGCTCTGCAACGATGAGATACAGCTCTTTCAGCTGCAGTAGAAGCCTTACAAGAAGCATCTGCAGCAGAAAGTGTTATTCGATGTTTAAGGTAATTGCTGAGATGCTTGAAAGAGTCATCTGCATTTGTCATTTATGTATGACAGTCAAGCCTACTAATGTACCAGCAATGTAATTCATACCATGAATATATGCCTGTTATATGTTTAGCAAAATTGCAGTCATAGACACATCAATACCCAGTGATGCCACTTCTCATGATCCTGTGTCATAAAATATATCTGTAGACACATTAATATCCAACGCTAATATCTGCAGACAAATCACAATAATTCCCAAATCTGTGCACGTGGCATATAGACTGGATCTCAAGTGAAGACAATGAAATTGTTTTGATGTACTTGACAGAGTCTTTAAGAGCAGTGAAGTGCCTTGTCCTGATTTATCCTGTTGGATGGTTGGGGCTGAAACATTGATGAGCAGGGGTGCCACTATGACTGTGTCGGATCTGTATGGACTGACATGGAGAAGGGTATAAAATCTGTATGATTGGTTCCTAAATCTGTGAAATTCAGGAGGAAAAATCGCTGAACTGAGATCTGCAGTCTTGGCCAGATCAGTGATTCAGCTAGCAGTGATGAATGTGATAGTTCTAAATCTGTGATTCTATGTCACTGTCATCATGACAATGACATAGACAGACACCCATGTTTGAAGCTGGAAATATAAAGGGTTGACTGCTGAAGTCCTTGGGGAAATTCTATGTAGTGGTCAAATTGTTGACGAAATGGGCATAGATGTAAGTCATTGAGCCAGGCAAATTTTGACAGCCCTAGGAGCAGTCTGCTGTAATAACCAGAAATGGGCAGATCTGGAAGCAACTCAAGGTGCAATGCCTCAAGTGCAGGATAAACCAAGGTAGATTGGATCCCTAGTTTTTTGTAAGCTGCAGTCTTAGAAGGTTGTTTGAAGGAGCTACTCACAAAATAACAGGTAGTGGCTGAAAGGACTTCTAACACAAGCTGAGGCTTGTTGATATGTTCCCCCTATATGACAGTGACATAGATAGACACCTATGTAGCAGCAAGCATGTGACTGTATCAGTCTTACATTGGAGCATTATGGTAAACTTAAAATGTGAACTGAGAAGTTTATGCAGCTTTTTGTCACATGGTTGGAATCTTGAATCATGATCAGCAAAGTCTGTTGGATAGCTTTGACTATGGGAGATTAAGTCCCATCTCCAAGTTGGTGTCTGGGATGCCCTCATTTAAAATAGATGTCTTCTCTCTCGAGAGAAGTTGACATTAAGAGGGAGATATATCTATATATGCTCCTGAGTGGATACCTTTGTTCAACAAAAGAAGATCCTCATGGCTCAAGGTCATATGGCTTCAGAGGGGGAAATTCCGAAGGAAAACCAAGAAGCCATATAAATAACAGGGTATTTAGCAGCCATGAGTACTATTGTACAATCTGACCTTGGATCCTTTGAGGAAGTAGTAAAGCATCAAGTCTGGAAGGATGCTATGCTCAAAGAGAATGAGTCCATTATGAAGAATGATGTCTATGATGTGGTTCCAAGACCATAGGACAAAGCAGTTGTCACCTCGAAATGGCTCTACAAGATCAAGCATGGGTCTGATAGAAGTGCAGAAAAGTTCAAGGCAAGATTCGTTGCCTGTGAGGAAGGTATAGACTATGATGACATATTTGCACCTGTGGCCCGATCTACCACCATTCGATCTATTATAGCCCTTGCTGCTACGCAAGGATGGAGTCTTCATCAGATGATGTGAAGACCGCATTTTTCTACATGGTGTGATAAAGGAAGAGATATATGTGGAGCAACCTCTGGGGTTGGAAGTCCAGGATCGGGACACCCATGTCTGCAGGATGAAGAAAGCCCTCTATGGGCTGAAACAAGCACCCTGAGATTGGTACAAGAGGATAGATAGCTACTTGATGAAGCTGGGCTTCACTCGAAGTAATGCGAATCCGAACCCTTACTTCAAGATTGTCAAGGGAAAAGCTCTCATTCTGGTGCTGTATGTGGATGACCTCTTTTGACAGGTGCTGACCCTTTCATTCATCAGTGCCAGAGGGAGCTCGCTGCTGAGTTCAAGATGAAGGACCTAGGACTGATGTCTAGGCCTGAAGGTCTAGCAGAGACTTGGCGAGATTTTCCTTTCTCAAGGAAAATACATTATGAAGTTTCTGGTATGATGGACTGTAAGTCCATGGAACTCAACTTTAAGAAGTTGAGTAGCAGCGTTGCTGGGCCCGTCCTACTGAGTATCGTCAACTCATAGGGACCCTGATGTTCTTAATGAACACCTGTTCGGACGTATGTTGTGCAGTGAACATTTTGAGTCAACACATGGTTGATCATAACATTCACTGGGTTGGTGTCAAGAAACTCTTGAGATATCTCTGAGGCACGATAGACCATGGGCTGAGATACACTGCCGGGAGTATGACACTCCATGGATATACTGATGCCGATTGGGCTGGCAGTGTGGTGGATCGCAAGAGCACATCTGGATGCTACTTCACATGTAGATCTGCTTCGGGTAGGAATCTAAAGTCGGTAGCCTTGAGCACTGCTGAGGTCGAATACATTGTAACATGTATGGCCTGTTGTGAAGTCACTTGGTTGCGAAAGCTCTTCTGTGAGCTGTTCGAGCATGTGCTAGATGCCACCGTTATCCTTTGTGATAACCAGAGGGGGATTCATTTGTCATAGAATCCCGAGTTCCACGATTGATCCAAGCATGTTGATGGCTGGTACCACTTTATCTGGGATATGGTACAGCGAGGCGCCGTAAGGCTCGATCATATAGGAACTGATGAGCAGGTCGCGGATATTCTCACAATTCCCTTGGGGAAGGTCATGTTCCTAACCTTTCGTGAGAATCTTGGAATCATGGAACGACCCTATTCTGAGGGTCCTGTTGGACGATGAGCTCTGGGAGCTCAAAGGGGGTTTTGGGGATAGCTTCTCGGAGCTATAAGCACTTATGGTGCTTCTGCCCCACCGTTGTGATTATTGAGTTGGTTCGCCTCTCATTTATTTGTGCCCCGTATGCATCCTGTTAGCCTCCTATATCAATAGGTTTCATCTTTCATGATTGTCTTGATGGAAGTGTGGAATATGTTCAAACCTTCTTACTTGAGCAAAGGTGTTCCATATTCTTAAAAAACCAAAAAATCAAAAAATTTAAAAAAATGTGAAGAGGGTATACCCTAAAAGAAAAATCAAAGGGTAAAAAGAATAAAAATGGTCAAAAAGAGAAAGAAATGAACCCCAAGCAAAAATAGACCAAGGAAAGTGTGCAAGTCTAAATGCCACTACTTTTTTCATCTATTGTAATAAAATAATTGTGTGCGGCTTGTGAAACTTTTGCCACAATTCATGAATAAGTCAAACTGTTTAAACTTGGCTTAGTCATATTTCAATTTCATGTTTTAGATTAGAGAATAAATATCTAGCCAAACAGTTTAATCTTGGCAGATAAGTAGCTAGGTAGAGTGAATAAGAGGTGCTCAACAGTTTAATCTGAGCCCTTGGATGTAATAAGGGTAGAAATAGATAGATTTATCATGTAAAAAGAAAAAGATTGAAAAGGGTTTGCAAGTCTAAATGCACCCTAATAAAGAAGACAAAATGGTAGTGCTAAGTAGATAGGGTAGGTAGATGGTGCTACAAAAGTGTTATCTGATGAATGGTGCTGCTACATGTTGGTTAATCGTTTACTTTCATCACAAGTACTAAAGCAGGAAATACACTGGAAAATCACAGCAAGCAAAGTCAAATTCATTAACCTCCCTCATCATTTTTCCCCCTCAAGATTTTTACTAATTTCCCCAAAAGTACTAAGGTAATTTGAGATCGAAGGGGCTCAAGGCATTTCCTTGACTTCTGGAGGGACCGGACCCTCGGCCTAATGATCAAAAGACCTAAGCACTTGAAATAATCCATCATTGATTATCTTCCCTTTTAACTTTTCCTAAGTAAAATCCTAATTTTACTTAGGAAACTGATGCAACATTCCATAAAATTCCTCAAAACAACTTGTTATTCTAAGTTTAAGTGTTGAAGATAAAAATGTGCAATTTACTTCATAAGTTTTCACTTTCTTAGATATACAAAGATGTTTTGATTTTCCTTGTCCTTTTTTATGCTAATATCTAACTCTATTATATTAAATCCCTAGTGAAATCCCTTTTTCCTATGTATATAACTCCCTTTTCTAATAAATATCCCCAAAACCCTCTTATTATAATGTTTTACCAAAGCATATATAGTCCCGCACATTTAAATACCCCGCTTTATAAAGCCCTTTGGTAAAACTCTAACATTATATATACATTCCGCCCCTATGATGAATTAATTATATTAATTTATTCATCGTATAATAAAATATATGAAGAAAAGCGTTAAACACATAACATATGTGTTTAACACCAAAAACAAGAAAAGACTACGACGGAATCCTGCGCCACCATACTCAGCATTCCACGTGGCATTCCACATGGCCAAACCCCGCCGCAATTCATTTTATAAAATTCACGGGGTTAATTAGTCATTTGGACTAATTAACAACCATTCCCGCCTATTAGCTTCTCCCCGGGGTGATTAAATTACACGTCAAAGCTTGTTTAAACCTCGACGGGCCCACTTTCCAAACCGCACAAGTTTCCCTTTCCTCCAGCCGTCAGATCATTCCTCCATTGATCAACGGTCCCGATCAATCCCGCTGCCCATCGCATGTGAGTTTTTTAGCCAGCGGGGAATGAGCGGGTTTGACTATTCAGCATTCCACGTGGCAAGCAGCCTGTGGAATCGCTGCCATTGCGATTTTTACCGCCTTCCTCCATAAGCGGTGCGGGCTCACCACTTACCGCTTATCAAATACCGCCGGTCCCACTCCCTTACGTCACCCCGTACGTCGAATGACGTCATCGCCTCGAAAACGACAAAAACCCTTTTGACTTGTTTTTAAGCCATTTTTCACGTTTTTTTAGTTATTTTGGTTTTCGAAAGAGACTAAGCTCCCGCTGCAAATTTCAAAATTCACTGCAAATACACCAAATTACTCAGAAATTCCGCTGCGCCCGTGTTGAAGAACAGTCCTGCCATTATCCATTACCTGTTGAAGAACCAGTTTTCATTAAAAAACAGGTATTTATCATTCCGCACCCCGACTGCAAGTTAAGCTTAGTTTCTTGTGTTTTTCTCTGAAAAAGTGGTTAAAAATCCTCTCTGAGTCCTCATTGAAGAGTTAAAACTTGTGAATTTACTTCCCAAACCTGCAATTTGTCCAAATTTCTTCTTTTATCCGATATCCCGTCCGGTCTGCAAGAAAAACTGAAACCTCCATTTTGAATCCACAAGAACCAAAATGGAGGCCCCTACTGCTCTAAACGTCACTCCTTTGAATGCTCCTCACCGAGATCTAGACTACTTGCCTCTCATAGATGAAGATTTCCAAATAAAAGACCTGCATTTCGATGAAAGTCCCCGTTTGAGTTTCTGTCGCCGCAGAGACGAATACTCAAAGGGGCAAGATCTTATAGGGTTGTGGGAATCCAATCTCCCAAGGTATTTCATTCTTACAGTCCACGTTTTCCCTGAAATCATTCATTATTGTCATGCAAATTATGATCCCACACAAAGAGCTGTATTAGCTCCTGATCAAAGTGTTTTGTTCCCTATAACACCTCAGGCTATCAATGCTATGTTACGATTTGAGCCAGAACAAGAATTAGCACCTCTATCCATGGAAGGGCTAATTGAGAAAACCAGACTGTTAACTCCAGAGAAATTGAAAGCAATGTGTCAGTACTTCATGTTACCTGAGCATCAGCCAAAAGGGACTCCCCCCTATGGTTTTTGTTTTTTCAATCATTTGGGAAGGCTTATTGTGAATGTAATATCCTTTGTCTTAGGATTCAATACCAGTGAGTATGTTGACGAGATAACTCTGGCTTTGCTATCTATCTTCACCCCTGGACAGCCTCCTGAGATTAAGTATGACTATGCTTCCTTCATTGCTAACAAAATCCATGATCAATTTTTAAGGCTAGATGATGAAAAAGTGTTCAAGTACTCCTCAGTTATCTATCACCTCATAATTTTCTATCACTCAGACAAATTCCCTTTCCCTGTTCAGAAACTTGATGCTAAAGGTAATCCCAGGTCTGTTATGTTTTGGTCCCCCATCATTCATTTGTCCTCTGATTCTCCCTACTCTTATTCAGAATTCATTGATCAGTTTGTACATCCTGCTACAACCTTGTTAACAGGATTTTCTCCCCCCAGGCTTAGTACTGAGATAAGAAAGACCCTGCAATTGTCAAAAAGTTACAAAGTTGGGGATTGGTACTTGTACCAAAACCATACAGTTATCAGGATTTATGGATATGAATTACATCCATTCAAGTTACCCAGATATGTACCAATGAGAATTTTTGCTTTGGAATACTTTAGACAGATGAATAACTCAGATGTAATCCATTTCTGCAATGTAAAGAAGAAAGCACAGTTAAGGATCAAAAGCCAATTAGGTCCTTTCATTTGCAATTCTAGAGAAGCTGAGAGAGATGCAGAGCTTATATTAGAGAGAAAATTCCAGACATCTTTCCGTTGGGTCCCTTATGACCCCTTTGGTTTCATTTGTGAAAAAAGGTTAAAAAATAAGTCATCTCCTTATATACATCACAGAATTCCTGACATAGAACAGTATGCAAATCAAGATGAATGGGTTAAAGGAACACTTATTGAAGAGGGAAGTGGAGCTGACAAATTGAATAAACTTATGAAAGATGCTGAGAAGAAATTTGACCTAGAAACATATGATCAAATGCAAGTACCCTATATCGGCACATCTTCAACAGCCACTCTACAACAAGCTATACAGGAAGACAGCCCATCAGTAACAGCAGAGCCTAAAGGTAAAGGAAAAGAACCTATAGTTCAGGTCATTGAAACCCTGGTCATGGCAGAAAAATCACAGAGTTCCAAAACACGAGAACAATCTAAAGCTTCTCAAACACCAGCAAAGCAAATCCAAGCTCCAGAGATGCAAACTCCACTGAATGTGGAAATAGGGAAAAAGAGGTCAGCTCCAGATTCCACACCTTCAAAAGGAGCCCCACAAGTCTATCAAGCTAAAAAACATAAATCTGATCTACCTCCAGATGTAGAGATCATAGATGAAATATTTGATGATGGCGGGGAAGATAGTCAGCAAACAGGTACAGCAAGTGAAACAAATATAAGCCAGAAAGGGATACAAAAGCAACTGAGCACTGAAGTATCTTCTTTCAGACCGCCCAAGACAGGTACTGGAGACATAAAGAAAACCTTCATTGATATCAAAACCAGGAATGAACCATTAAAAATGAAGGTCTATGATCAGTATATGAAGATGGCTCCTCACAATCAGCAAAGGTTGATGTCAGCATTTGATCTTTCACAAGGTAAAATGCAAATGAGCCACTTCAAAGCTAAAGTGCAAAAGCCAACTTCAGCAACAGATTACATCAGAACCAATTTTGAAGTGTTAGCAAAGGATATCCATCCCTTGGATCAGATAGAGCTTCATAGGCAAACAGGGGAAATGGTTTATTCCACTCTCACCAACAAAGCCATGGCGGCTTTAACACTACAGGATTCCTTGAATAATACTGCTACAACATTGAAAATTGAAAGGGCCTCCTCACAGGCCAAGGACAATAGAATAAAGTCTCTGGAAGAGATCATTATTGGTTTGGGACACAATCCCAAAGACACTAAAGGTAGTGAGGCACTGATAAAAAAGAAAGAGGATGATATAGCTGCACTGAGAAAACAGTTGAAAATACCAGCCTCAAGGCACCCCCAGACAGAGGAAATAATAAAAGGAAATTCACAAGAAGAAATGATGGAGTTGCTCTTAAACTTGACAGAGCGACTAAATGAAACCGAGAAGGAGCTGGAAAAGGCATTGCGGGAACAGGAAATTCTCAAACAGGCTTCAGCAGCAGGTACTACAGGACAACAGGAACAATCATCTCAGGTGAATATTTCTAATTTGAATTCTGATGATTTGATTAAACAAATGGAGATTTTGCAGCTAAAGGTCACAGAACTCCAAGAAGTAAAATTACAATTAACAAAATTGGAGGGAAAATATGACACATCCAAAAAGACAGTAGCTGACAACCTCAGAGAAATAAAAAGGTTGGAAAAATTGGTTGAGGCTTTGCAAAAAGATCTTACACTGGAAAAGCCTCTGAATGAAATAAATGATATTCTTTGGGACAACATCATTAATTTAATAAGAAATATTTGGCCTTCCATTCAAGCTATTTTTGAACAGAATGAGTTAGTCAAGATAGCCCAGGAGGAAATAAACAAAACTAGACATGAATTAAGAGGCAAGCCAGAGCTAGCCCAGCAGCTCATTCAGTTTTTGAATTCAAGAACAAAACAACAGCTAGCATTGCTAGGAATTGATGACGGAACAGGTGTAGTTTTGGAGGCAAAGAGAATTTTTACAAAAAGAACTTTCATGCAAAATCTAGAAAGAAAGTGTAATGATATTTTGGTCGACATCAACGTTTTCAGAGAAAAATTTCAAGCTCTGCTGGATAGTGATTTGCCAAGTCCCATGCTCACCGAGGATCAAATAGTAGACTTGGAAACTTATGAGAAAAGAATCAAAGCTCATGCTAAACATACAGCTGTAAGTTCTACTAGTATAGGTTCTACTAGCTCATCAGAACCTACAGTACCAACTGGGAAGAGTATTTGTGAAAAAGTGAGAAATCTGTTTCATCTGGAACATGAGTTAAAGTATCTATTTCCGAACGAGCCCACTTTTTATAAACTTACTGAAGCCGATGAAACTTTAAGGAAGCTCAGAAGAACAATGATACCAGATGATCAGTGGTGGAAGGAAATGATGGAAATTTTGTAAAAAAATGTTGTCAGGACAAAAGTTTATCTTTACTATTAAGTAAATGGTAAAAACAGAAATGCAGATGAAAGAGTATCAGATGAAAGAGTAAAGAGTATCCGTGAGAAGTAAAAGTATTCAACAAGTCAAAGGAATACGCAAAGGACAGCACAGAGCCCTATTTAGAGCACTTATCCTTAGCACGTCCATGAAGAAAGGAACAGCACATCAGCAGTTACTCATTATTCTATTTTCGAGACCATGTGTCTCTTGTTTGTTGTAAATACGCTTTAAGTCAGCCTGAATTATTGGCTAGGATAGAGTAAGATTGTTAAGATTATTTTTGTATAAATAAGCCTTCAAATAGAGTTTTGAGGGGTGGATTCTATTACTCTGCTGTAACATTGAGGTTTTCGGAATAAAAAAGCTTTTGGACAAATTTACTTGTGGCTTACTGGATGACGTTTTGAAACACTGGACTTGTTGCAGGATTCATGTGTTGGACTTCAGTTCAATAAGTTTTCCAACCCTTGTGTTTAAATTTTATATTAGTTTATGCTATCATCATATCCGTTTCTGAATAGTTTACATAAAGGATTGAAACAGAATTTTCTTAATTGTACTCTGTTTTCAAATGTGATTATTCTCGATGTTTTCTTCTGGATTAGTTATAAGCATGAATTCTTAATTGCTCATGTTTTGCTGATTTCAACATTGTTGATTACTGTAACAAATAATCCTTCATTGCTCTTTGCTTGTAGTCATTTCTCTTCTTTCTCTTGAATATGGTGAAAGATTCTTAGTTGCCTTTCATCCCTTCAAGACCATCCATCCACTTTAAATTTTAAGGATTGTTCTCTGTCTAGCTATCTTGCCCTGTAATACCATCTTGTGTTCGGAAAAGAAATCCAGTAAAGCCATCCTTAGACTCCATAGCCCAATGGACTGAAAGCCCTCAACCTTGCCCTTAGTTTGTGGATTCCACCATTTTCCCAAAACAAACTTTGCATTTATAACTAGCCTAAAATCATTTAAAAACAAAGATAAATCATAAAGAGAGAGCCCTCTCTGGATGCAGAT
Source organism: Pinus albicaulis (assembly GCA_034641835.2). Taxonomy (NCBI): domain Eukaryota; kingdom Viridiplantae; phylum Streptophyta; class Pinopsida; order Pinales; family Pinaceae; genus Pinus; species Pinus albicaulis. The sequence continues at coordinate 679,867,476 of CM076572.1, read as the reverse complement.
TGGCTAGATTCTGCATCTAAAAGATTGGTTTGTGGTTACCTCGGGTATAATTTCCTCTTACACTAGTTACATTTTACAACAGATGGCACATGTCCAACCACTTGATCTGGGATCAAGTCTAGTGAGGTTTCGGACCTCCAACTGAGTTCGGGTCAGTGAAACTAACTTCGGGTTAGTATATGACTCTCTTGAGTCCTAGTGAGGTTTCGGACCTCCAACTGACTTCGGGTCAGTGAAACTAACTTCGGGTTAGTATATGACTCTCTTGAGTCCTAGTGAGGTTTTGAACCTCCAACTGACTTCGGGTTGGTATGTGACTCTTTGTGAGTCCTATAGAGGTTTCGGACCTCTGGGTTGAATCTGTCAGTCGGGTATGATGTCTTTGTGACTGACCACTTCTGTTATGAAATAAAGAGGCCAGCAAAGCAAGTTACGACAGGATGACGCACGATGTTTGGATTGCACTTGTGGACGGAGTTCTCCCTAGTTGAGAGGGAGTGTTAAAATTGGACAACTAGGTCCAAACTCCGAGTTGTGCTGCTCAGATGACGATCCCAATATTTTTATTGGATTCCTCTTTCGAAGAGGCATAAGATGGATCTAAAGATCATCTCGATTGGATGAGCAGAACATGTACTTTGAATTTATTCCACTTATGTGCTAGGTCGGCCTGGAATAAAATCTAGATTTAAATGTCTTAAAGGACGTGTCACACACCCCCAAAGATTCCTATATATTGGAGAGACTTAGAGTTCATTTGACACACATTGTGTGGAGGAATTCTCTCTCTCTGGATGGCGTTGGAGCTGCAGATCTATGGACTATTCTTTGTTTGGCTTGTTCTGGGTTATGTGTGACACGCTTGGCTGAATGATCTATTGAAGACTTTGCTGGTAGAAGCATCCTGCTGATCGTCATAATGCCACCATTCATCATCTCTGTTTTGGCTTGTCTTCCATCGATATATTAGTATGTTCTATCTCCTTCAGCATTGTGTGCCCTAATCTGAAATGGCACAGAACATGTTCAGAAATTAACACCTTATCATTTTGGTGAGTTGCAATTTCAGTTTGCGGCAGAAATTGCTTAGGACCCTTGTTTGGTTTCGGACCATACTTTTTAGGATACTGCTTCTTGGGATTATTTTGATATGGTTGTTGTTGGGCTGTTAAATCTTTCTTAGAAGCGTTTCCAGAATTGATAAGACCAAGTTGTAAGAGATTTTCTTGTTCTCCTATCAAAGAATCGCAAAAGGCATCAAAAGAGGGGTTCTTGTAGGCAGTTCCTGAAGAAATGATGGCTACTCTAGTGGAATGGAAGGTGGAAACAAATACAGAGTATGCAAGCCCAAGCTTAGCAAGAATGGAATAGATGAGGCTACCATCATCCTTTTTGACCTTACAACCTTCTAAAAGAAGTCTAAGGGTCTTGAAATTGGACAAAAAATCTTTAATAGAGGAGAATTATTGGGGTCCAAGTAAGCAACTCATTTTCAAGGTGGTGGGCCCTGATTTGATTTTGAATGCCAAAAACATTATTTAGCTTTTTCCAGGCTTCATCAGGGGTGTCAATTTCAAGGATATGAAATCGAAGATCTTAAGCAATGGACATTCTTATCAACCCTCGTGCTTGATCTTGTTTATTTTCCCATTTAGCGACTTTATCATCATCGGAAGGTTTAGTTTCTTGTCCTGTGGCTATTCTATAAAGCCCTTTACTTCTAAGTATATCTACCATGTGAGATATCCATTGGAAATAATTGGTGTTGTTAAGAATAATCGAGCATGCACTTTCCATTTTTAAAAACCTAAAGCTAAAACTAATTGCTCCAATGGAAAGATCTCAAAAAATTAGGTTGATTCAAAGAAAACGGCTCGAAAAAACGGCTTCCGAATGAAGAAGTTATGCCTTTTTGAAAAAACTAAGTTGTAGATGCTGAATAGTTACGGGAACGGTTTGAAATTTGATGATAAAGTTCAACTTAAAAAAAAAAAAAAATTCTCGTCCCCTTAACAAAAAACTTTTTACAAAAGAAGCTTGAGAAAGAGACTTGAATACAAGACCTCTATTCTCATAAACTAACTACTCACCAACTGAAATAGTAAAAGGATTCTATAATTATTTGAAAGGAGGAAGGGTTTTTTTTTTCTATTTTTGATTTCCCAAAATCGCACAAATACGCAGGGAAAGAGCATATGTAGCAAAAAAAATCTTTTCTTCCTGTTTCTAATTTGCCAAGATCGCACACAGCACAGAGCAAAGAGCATACACAGAGAAGAGGGTATAGCTCCGGCAAATAAATAAAACCTAAAAAACCGAAAAAAAAAAAAACAAAGGGAACCGAAATAAGCAAAACTATTAACAAATATAACTGCAAAACAGATACTTTATACCTCCAAATCTAAATTGACATAACCTGGGCAACCGGAAACCTTTTTGCATGAAACGAAAGGTGTTCCTCACTGTAATAGACGCTCCAGACACAGCAGAGCAGTTCTTCAGGCCAAAAAAATGTTTAGAAATAGTAGATCTAGAAAACGGCAGTCGCATATAGTCAAACCGGCTTCGCATTTGGATCAACAAAGGATGCGGCCCTCAAAATAGGTCTGATACCATGTAGGAATTTACAGAGTAAGTTCCTTAGGTCAAAAACCAAAGGTCACCACTCACAAACAGATCACAAATCAGTACACCAGTATTATCACGTGGTTAAAACCCTCGAAGAGAGAAACAGTCCACGGCCTGAGCCAACGCGGCCACTTCAGGCAATCTATTAATATAAAAAAAAGATTACATATGTTTCTCTCATAAACTGTTACCGGACAAATGACCCTCCATGCTCTGTAAATAGAGATCATGGACCAATCGAATGTTAAGCCACGGATCAAGTGTCGTTAATACCGAGGAGAGAGAGAATCGTCAGATCACTACAAATCGTGACCGTTGGATTATAAGTTACAAATGTATATAGTAAAGAAACATACTTTACCTGACTCTACACTAGACTAAGTTATTCTTAACTATTTCCTATGTGTCGAAATATCCTAACATGTTTATAAAGTTATTTTGTGGGTTTCTTTTATCTCATTTTGCAAACAAAGATCAGGTTAGAGAGCAGATGAGCAGGAAAAAGAATCTGCTCCTTTACCACCAATATTTAGGATCCCACTTAAAGAAAATTATATTGTAGACTGACTTTCCTCTTTCCTCAACAGACCGTGGAGTTGCACGTAGGGTGCAAGATTCCACTCAGAAATATTCCAAACTCCCCACTGTATGTTCTGAGTTTTATATGCTTTTCTAGTGAAATATTTTGACAAACAGTTTGTTCAAGTATTGTTGTAGGTGTAAATTTTGTGTGTTGTTTGAGCAATAACAAATAATGGCACAAATATATAACCAGACTTCAGGCCAGCAATTAAAATATCATTTTTACATTCAAAAATAACTTAATTGTTGATATGAATTGCATTAGTGACAAGCTGGGAGGTGCACACTTATCATTTTAATTCAGATTAAGATAATACATCACAATAGGCACAATAATGGAACATGATTTGCACGCAAAAGTTTATCCCAAATTCAACTTCAACAATAGTGATGAACAGCCCCTTTGTTTCTGGTCTTTGTACTCTGTGACAGCCACTCAAATGCTACAAGAACACGCTCAGCCTTGATACATACACACAGCAGGTAGAACAGGGCATTTAGTCTCAACATTAAGAGGACACAGCCTCTACAGGACTATATCAACCCCAGCAAGTAACACAGAGACTATCAGTCTCCTCCAACACTCATACACTTCAATAAATGAACAACAACCTCTGAAATACTACGCTCAGCAACTCTCCAGGCACACACATGTGAACTCGGTCCTCAATCCTCTGCTACAGTGACTGCAAATTCATATCCTCTGAAGCAAACTCGTCCAACACAAGGGAAATACACCAAGAAATTAGATAGGGAACCCTGGGAACTCAAAACAAGAGAAAAATGACTCCCTTTCAGCAGTGAAACGCTACTCTTTGTGTGCACACGACTCAGTCACCCCACAAAAAGAAACCCATCCCCAACTAAAGTAAAACTCTGGCACTTTCTCAAAATTACTTGGTTTCGCTGCAACAAGAGGTTCGATCCTCTTTCAACAAGCTCATGCTCCCTTTCTAGCATTGGATTCTTGGCTCATTTATTCACAAATTCGTCCTTTATGGCTCAAATATGAGCTCGAACTCTCAGCCTTCTTGGAAATCCTCAACCTGTCAAAGATAAATGAAAATACAAATCAATAGATAAATTCAACTAAAACACTTTTTACCTCCATTATCCTCTACAAATCTCTTCTCCATGGTAGTGCAATGGTGAAATCTAAGTGATTCCACTCTTTGGACCAACTAAGGTTTATAGTTTCAACACCGAAACTACCAATGGAAGCTATGGTTTCCCAAACCATAAGCTTCTCTCCAAAAACCTCCAAAAGCTCATTTACTCAAAATGCAAGTGATAGAATGAAAAGAGACTCCTCACATTTTTCCTTTTATAATTGAGTGGCCACTTTTGTCACCATTTTACCTTTTTTTATTTTTATAAGTCACTTTATGAACTATTTCACTTTATCAGGCCTTATAAGGTCACTTTAGAGCCTCCCACTCCTTGTCAGGATACTTGGCCTTCCTTAGGCTACTTAAATTTTTCTTTCGGTCATCTAAACACTGAACGTTTATGCCCTTGCTTTTTTTGTACAGGTCTGCAGATTTTATCACATTGATGAGAGCTAACAAGGTGCCCAGAACATCATTTTATTTGTCAAGGTATTCAGCCTAGAGTGGGCTATTAGATTAGCCCTTCGGTCTCCTAGAATAGAGCTTGTATGCCCTTCAAATACCCTCGCTTCGTCTAAGATGAATGATTTCCTTTGCTTGTCAAGTAGCCCCTTGTGACCTTCTTCCTACCCTAATGTAAGTAAATCTCGCTCTGAAACCATGTTGAGAATTCTATGGCATCAAGTTGTTAGGGTTTATTAACAGAATTATCTTTTAACTTGACAAAGTCTAATGATGTTTATTACATTAGTCCTTAATCATTATTAAGTTTTGTTTATCATCAAGACAAATGCCAATAAGAAGATCACAATATAAACAAAAGAACACTCAAGATAGGCTCCAAGCTAAGGCAAAACCCGAAGATCTCCAAGATTTTGATGGGTCAAGACCAACCAAAAGACAAGCCAGCCAAACCCTCCAACGAAATTTCTACAACTTCAAATCTGAGGAAACCCTAGTCTCATCCAGCAGACTAGCACGTGTGAATTGTAATAGTGCAAAGAACAGAATTTCGATGCTTCTTCAAGAAATTACGCTCCTCTTCCTTGTACAATAAATATCAGAAAAACACTTGATGCTTGTGAGTATCTAATTAGGTCGAGCTCCTCCCTTTATATAGGCTTTTTGAGGGGTACATTAGGCCTCTTCTAGGTCAACTTGTAGGATGGTCGATTTGTCCTTTTGGTGGTTTCTAGACTTATCCTTTTACACATAAATATTTTTATTTTCTTGATACAAGAGCCCTCCAAGGGACTTTATCTTATGAATT